>CM040125.1:324194013-324749418 GCA_022559845.1 Amorphophallus konjac
ACGATAACCCTGTCGTAGATCGGACACTGCCTAGGGAAAATCTCGGTGACGCTCACCGGAACCTTAGACCTCTACCTCGGGAACACACCCGGAAACTGCATGCAAAACCATGTCTCGCAAACGTGAAACGGAACCTCAAGTCACGAGAAACTCACGTCACGTGATGGGAGGACTACCCACCAGAAGAAAGGCTGGATGCATCCACTAACAACTTAGTCCGCAGCCTCAGGTGTCTCTCTACGACGCCCGAGGCCGAGCCGAGACGCGACAGTAACCAGGAACACAAAATAAGGACTAGCTGGGGTCGCGCTCGTCAGCGCGGGTCCGACTGCCCCCAACTACGTGTGCACACACAAACCATGCACCCTAGGTCAGATCCTCTAGCTGGTTCTTCCCCAAAGCCCAGACTCAGGCTGCGTGAAGGGGCCCTACAGCAACCAGCCTAAAAATCGTCTCTCTCGGGTAAGCCGCTCCACCACTCCCGGGTGGGTCAGCACATGCGTGCTGTAAGAAAGCTACGACTAGTGGCAGGTCACTCAACGTGAACACGGAAAGCCACACATACACCCATCGCAAGTAACACAGAGTAACGGGTGGCTCGGAGCAACCAGACTCTGGATGGTCCACTAGACCTAATAAACCCAATGGTCCTTGAGTCACACGACTCGGGTCAAGACCGTTGAACCGGGACGGCTCCATGCCATCAATCTGGCCTATCCCTAGGTCAGAAGCCACGGTAACACGATTACCAAGGCAGCTCACAAGCCGCCGAGTCGATCCCTCATCCAAGGGTCACACAGAAGACCTTCAGCCCCAAGATGGTTAACTAGACTCGCGGTCCGAGGCCACACACTTGGCCCACTCGGAAACCACCTTCCGGAGAAACTCACAACATGCGGGGAAAGCCCACCGCACTCATGCCGACTCACGGCGACTCAATCACGCGATAACACAAAAGCCCGACACACATGGGGTCACCCGGACCCACCAATCCTATGGGTACGCTAATTGAGGTAACACGGTATCTCCAGACACCCCAGAAACACGGACACAGAGCCCACAAGGTGTCCGGGACATCCACTATTGCAACCCTGGTTTTGATAATGACATTCTATGAATCATGATTAAGACTGGAATGCATATATACCTCAATCAAAACTCATCTGTGTCAGTCAGCCAAGGTTGATGCACGTTTATGTTTATGCATACATATAGGTCAGTGCATATTTTGCGTGTCTAAGGACAGCAAATAGGTTAGTGCATTTTTACATTCTTATGCATATCAGGTCCGTGCACTTTCTCATCGGTCAGCATAAAGGTCAATGCACGCCTCTGAAGAGATGCACACAGGGTCGGTGCAGGTTTTGTAGAAGGAACATGTAGTCGTTGCACGTTTTGCCTTACACATATAAAGATCGGTGCATATGCATGCATATGGAAGAATAAGGTCGGTGCACGTTCTTGTATTCTCCTAATAAGGTCGTGTGCAATCTTCATTTCTTTGCACATATAGTCGGTGCACATCTTGCGTGAATGCACACAAAGTCAGTGCATGATCTGATCTTGTGTACATAAGGTCGGTGCAGGTTTTGCCTCGTGCATGTAAAAGTCAGTGCATATACGTCATCAGTAGTAGAATGAAGTCTTTGCACTCTCTTCGTTAGATAGAACAAGTCAGTGCATCCTTTGCCTTGTGCAATATAGGTCCGTGCATGTTTCATCTTAAGCGTATAACAGTCAGTGCAACTTCTGCATCAAGCTTATATAGGTCGGTGCATTTTTTGTTGTTGCATGCATGCAAAGGGTCGGTGCACGTTTGTGTCTCACGCATACAAAAGTCAGTGCATGTAGGGGACGGATTTGTTTTAAAGATCTTGGTTTTTTTTGATTTATTTATTTGGTTTATTGGTTGGTTTATTAGGCGTGCCAGTCACCGTAGTGATGATTTTATTATGCGCTCGATCTGACTTGATCAGTCGATTGTGAAGTCCGAGTCGGGACCAAAGTCCGCCATGCCATAAAGGCCATGACGTTAATTACGTCCTCCCTAAGGAAGACAACCCTTGATTAGACGCCAAAGACAGGAGGAGAATAGCGGCAAAACAAAACTCAAGTGAGAGTGTGCTAGTCTATTCGCAAGACATTAAACAGACTGGATGAGGCAAGAGTACGTCAGGTGCGGAGCAAATCCGACACATATCCCCATTACCTTGGACTATGCCAAGTGGGAATAGGAAACCATCCCTGCAGTGGCAGGATGAGATCCATGAAGGATCGGGTATCTTTGACCCGCAATCTGAAGAGGGACCGGTATAACATGACACACCCTATGCCGGTGCGATGTCTTATTAATATCCCCCTTTGAGGGACCATCGGAGAACATGCAGTGGCAGAACTCCGTGGGCCAGCGGGGTTAGAGAGAATACCATAGTCACTCGAGGTGATGTGAGTGAATTTGGCAGCATATCCCCTTATCTTGGATCATGCCAAGGAGATATATAGACTATCATCCACGGGATGCCGGGATGAAAGCCAGAAGTAAAAGGGGATTAGATCCCGGATCAATGTAAATGTTGGGGAGGTCGCCCCCCCCCCATCGATTTATTTCCTGAGGCAAGCTTGATGACTTTTCGTTTATCCCTCTGGTGGATACAGCATGAGGATCGAGGACTAGGCTGAGAAGAAAGAGGTTCTCGGTGCCGATGATTAGGAGTAACATGGCTTCTCGGCACGGGAGAAAAGAGTTCCCGCGCGCCACTAGGGGGTTCTCGGCACAGGCTTCTCGGCGCGGCTGAAAGAAGAGGAAGGGGCCTCTCGGCACAGGCTTCTCGGTGCCAATAACAACATGACTTCTCGGCACGGGAGAAAGGAGTTCCCAGCGCGCCTCTATTGGGTTCTCGACATGGAGAAGGGGCTTCTCGGCCCACAAAGGGCCGCCGGGAGCTGTTCATTGCGACGATGGATGTTCGCGCCAGGAAGATGGTGGTTTTGATGCCGGGAAGGTTTATGGGGTTTTACGATACTCTGTTCTGAGGATTTTCTGGGGGGGTTCAGATAATGACTGGAGGGTTTTAGGATGCAAGCGAGGGAAGAGTCAGGATGCAAGCGAGGGAAGAGTCAAGGGCTCTACCAGGTTAACATCAAGGGGTCACAGATGAAAGGGGTTCGAGGGATTAGAAACACCAAGCATTCGAAGCCCTCTGGAACGGGTTTTATACCCTTTATATCGCCAGCCATGCAGGGGATCAAGAGATGACTGTCTCTGATCCCTGCAATAGCCCTGATGGCTTGGGAAATTCATGAGGATAAAGACCTCACAACGTCCATATCATCGATATCGACGAGGGAGAAGGAGGCAAAGCCCAAAAATCCACAGTGAGGATCAGGACTCTCTTGCCTCCACCCCATCTGGAACGAACATGCACATAAGCACAAGAAACCACTGGGGTTCTAAGCGTCCGAACGATCAATGCACACAGGGGACGACAGATATTCCGAGAGAGAGAGAGAGAGCACAAAAAAGGGGGGGAATGCCCGACCACCACCAATTCGTGGAGCAATCACGAAATTGCATTTCACTGTTTCATCGTTTACATCGTTCACAAAGATAGAACAAAGGAGAAGGGGAGAGGGAAGACAGACGAATACATTATTTCTCAACAATAGGGAGATCTCTTCACTTCAAAAATAGAAAACATAATCGAAGCTTACACATCAAAGCAAAAAGAAAGCAAGAGGAGAAGACAACGAAGGGGGAGGGGAGCATTGACTCTCTCCCTCCCCGAGCACCCCACCTTCTCCTTCTCTCGGACTTCGCAGCAGCAGCTTCTCTTCTCTCTTTGTTATCTTATCTGGTGAGTGTGGCTACTCCTCTCTTCGATATCTGTCTATCTATCTGTTCTTTTTTTTTGTCTTAGACGAACGGGGGGTTTTATAAGCGCAGTGCCCCCCCTTCTCGCATGATCAACTCTGGCGCGCCTTTCACACCTTCCCAGCGCGCCTCAGTCGGTTGCGGAGGCTTCCCGGCGCCAAGAGTCTAGCTTCCGGTGCCGCCTCCATGGGCTTTTTGGGCTTCGGTGAGGAGCTCTCGACGCCACACTAGTGAGCCCATTTAGGCTTTTAATGTTTTAATCTTCCTCATCAGTAGGCTTGAGCTGTCAAAGCTGCCTAATCTGCCTTTTCATTTGTCAGTCCTTCGAATCTGTCAGAACGGGTGAAGGCCCATTAGTTGGTGAGTTGACATAGTCTTTATCAGAACATTTTGGAGATTTTCATCAGTCAATGGACTGCAATTCTTCATCAGTACTGCATTGGCGATGACAACATCGGACATCAGCTTGGCCGGGGAGGGCTTCAGCCGGGTGGTAGCTTTAGTGACGACTGTTCTGTAGTTCCGGCTTTGCAGGAATCTCTGGGATCTTCATTTCTGATTCAATCTTCTCTTCGGTCTCATCTTTATTCTCGGTTATATTTCAGGTGTCAACAAATGCCCCCCACTTGCAGCGGTAGCGGATATGCAGAATAAATGACACGGTGCCTGCAGGTGCATCATTTAGCATCTGAGAGTATCTTCCTCAACCTCTCGATACTGATCTTCTTTGATCTTCAGCCGGACAGCTCTCCTGTAATGGCTTTAGTATGTTCTTTTTCTCTGTTTTCCATATTTTCTAACAATTTTCTGCTTCATTAATAGCTCAAGATGGCTTCTTGGCGCATAGGGCCTAGTTCTCGGCGCACCACAGCTTCCCGGCGCGGGAGATAGATGGTTCTCGGCACACCCTGGGTTGAGGGGCTTCTCGGCGCACCCCCTTGAGTGTCTCTCGGCGCGCCTCAACCAAGGGAAGAGGCTTCCCTACGTGCAAGAGTCCAATTGGACTTGATTGAAAGGATCCCAGCGCCATACTCATAGGCCCCATTTAGGGCTTTTTTGATGTTTACATTCCTTTTGTTAGCGGGCTTAAACTATCAGAGCCGTCACCCCTGCCTTTTCATCTGTTTATCCCTTCGAGTCCATCAGAACAGGCGAAGGCCTCTTCATCACTAAGTTAGTATAGTTTTCATTAGAACATTTTGGAGGTTCTCATCAGTCGGTAGACTGTAATTTTCATCAGTACTGCCACCTGGGCGATGACAACACCGGACATCAGCTTGGCCGGAGAGGGCTTCAGCTGGGTAGATGACTAATAGTGATGACTCTTCTTTAGTTCTGACTCTGTAGAAACTTCAAGGGTCTTCATTGCCGATTCTGGTCTTATCTCTATCTCTGCTCATATTTCATCTATTTTCTAACCAGTTGATCAACGGTTAGTTTCATCACCTGCGGATGGCGTAAGCGCAGGATAAGCGGCACGGTGTCTGCAGGTGCCTCATTCAGTATCTGAAAGTGTCACTCTCAGCTTTTCATTACTGGTTTTCTTTAACTTTTGGCTTGATAGCTTTACTGCCATGGCTTTGAAGTTGCAGAAGGTAGAGTGCAAATCTGGGCTGGGGAAGATGAGCTCTATCCTTCAGGAGCGCCGAGGCCAACTGCAGTCTCTGACACAGCGGGAGCAGTTTATATGCAACCGGATAACATTCTAGAAGCAGAACTGGCTGATCTTCGAGCTGAAATGCCGCAGATAACAACCTCTCGGCCACAGTTCGGTGAGGAAGTAGCTCTGTTGGAGGGCAGGTGGTGTCTCTTCAGGACGAGCCCGCTCGGCTACAGGAGGAGGAGGCTCATCTACATGAGTTGGGGGATGCTCCGTATGTGGGTCTTCTGACTTTCGAAGACATCTTCCGGCGCAGTAAACATCTCTTCTTTTTTTTTCTTTTTTTTGCAATACAATTCCTCCTCAGGGGCTCCTCTTGTACTCCTTTTCTTCTTTATATAGTGAAAAGGAATCTTCACGCTGGTCTCATATGTGGCTGCTCTTTACTTGCTGTATTATCATTACTTCATGGTGATTTGGCAGCAGTTTCAGCAATCCTCATGCGAATAGCCCGTATTTAGCAGGAGAGCGTCCACCCTTTCAGAGAAAGGATGGGGAACTCGCTCCACCGCGTGATGGTATCCGGAGGGTGCTCAAACTGAATTTTGTAGGTAGTAGCTGATGTCTTTTTCGGCCATATGTGCCGCAAGTGAGGTTGTTTATAGAAAAATGAATGAAAAGGTTTAGAGTATCATTCGGAACAGACGAATGGTTCATCCCGGGTAGGTTTCAAAGCCAGTCGGGGCAATGTGCCAATCGACCAGTGAATGATTTTATCATCGATATCGGGCTTATATCGATGCAAAGAAGTTTTATAGGTTTCATCAAAATAGACGTAAGGTCTAGACTGGGTAGACTTTATCGTAGGTGGGACATGAGAGGGTATGTGATTTTCATCAGGACAAACGTAAGGTCTGAACTGGACAGGTTTCATCATTGATCAGACAAAGTGCGGTCGACCAACGGTTGGCTTCATCATCGATATTGGGCTTATATCGATGCAAAGGAATGTTAAAGGCTTCATCAGAATGGTCATAAGGTTTAAACTGGGTAGGGTTTTACCATTGATCGGGCGAGGTGCCGGTCGATCAACGGTTGATTTCATCATCGATATTGGGTTTATATCGATGCAAAGGGATTTCATAGGCTTCCTCAGAATAGACGTAAGGTCCAAACTGGATAGGGTTTTATCATTGATCGGGCAAGTGCCGGTCGATCAATAGCTAGTTTCATCATCGATATTGGGTTTATATCAATGCAAAGGAATTTCATAAGTTTCATCACAATAGACGTAAGGTCTAAACTGGATAGGGTTTCATCATTGATCGGGCGAGGTGCCGGTCGATCAACGGTTGGTTTCATCATCGATATTGGGTTTATATCTGTCACGCCCCGTACTCTATACCGTCGAGGTATTGTCCGCTTTGGCCTAGTGGCCTCACGGTTTTATCCCTTTCTGATAGTGATCGGCTCCAGAATGGGGGACTTCCCAGGTAGGTCACCCATCCCAGTACTGCTCCCCATTAAGCACGCTTAACTTCGGAGTTCTTTACAAGAACTGAGCCGATACTTCAAAAGGCGCCTCGGTGATATAGAGTACAACTTAGCTATATTTGAGGGTGTTACAATCTACCCCTCTTATATAGGCGACGTCCTCGTCGCTAGGCACATATAGCACGCAATCGCGCAATCAAGCCCCCAGGCAGGTAGGACTCTAGAGGTGGCCCCTACAGGCTCAAGAGGTGGCTCCCACTATGTAGCACTTTGCTCCATTACGGACTCAAGAGGTGGCTCCCATAGCGTAGCACTTTGCCCTGCATGGCACTTAGTTCCCACACTTCCGGCTGGGGTATAGCTCTGATACCATTCTGTCACGCCCCGTACTCTATACCGTCGAGGTATTGTCCGCTTTGGCCTAGCGGCCTCACGGTTTTATCCCTTTCTGATAGTGATCGGCTCCAGAATGGGGGACTTCCCAGGTAGGTCACCCATCCCAGTACTGCTCCCCATTAAGCACGCTTAACTTCGGAGTTCTTTACAAGAACTGAGCCGATACTTCAAAAGGCGCCTCGGTGATATAGAGTACAACTTAGCTATATTTGAGGGTGTTACAATATCGATGCAAAGGAATTTCATAAGTTTCATCAGAATAGACGTAAGGTCTAAACTGGATAAAGTTTTATCATTGATCGGACAAGGTGCCGGTCGATCAATAGCTGGTTTCATCATCGATATTGGGTTTATATCGATGCCAAGGAATTTCATAAGTTTCATCAGAATAGACGTAAGGTCTAAACTGGATAGGATTTCATCATTGATCAGGTAATATACCGGTCGATCACGGTTGGTTTCATCATCGATATTGGATTTATATCGATGCAAAGGTATTTTTTAGGTTTCATCAGAATAGACGTAAGGTCTAAACTGGATAGGGTTTCATCATTGATCGGGCGAGGTGCCGGTCGATCAACGGTTGACTTCATCATCGATATTGGGTTTATATCGATGCAAAGGAATTTCATAAGTTTCATCAGAATAGACGTAAGGTCTAAACTGGATAGGGTTTCATCATTGATCGGGCGAGGTGCCGGTCGATCAACGGTTGGTTTCATAAGAGTGGTGATGGGTTTTATCGTCGGTGGGACTTTTGAAAGGGGCATGAAGACTTTATCAGGACAGACGTAAGGTCTATCTTGCAAGGGTTTTATCGCTGATCGGGCAAGATGCCGAGCGAGAAATGGAAGGTTCTTGTAAATGGTGGGAGATGAAGGTAGCATGTCATTGGCATGGAACTTTTTAAATTACCATATTACTGACCCAAGCGCCCTTTCGGGTTTTCACCGGAGCTAGCTCCCTCTGCTTTTGCCCACGCGCCCTTTCGGGTTTTCACGTGGCGGGGTACCCGATTTTGCCTGCAGTGCCCTTTCGGGTTTTCACCACAGCTGGATTTTGGCCCTTTTTGCCCTTGTTCAGAATGCCCGAACAAGTCTGGCAGGGCATCTCTATTTTTAGCCCCATTTCGTCTCTTTCCCTTTTTTTTTCTTTCCTTCTTTTTTCTTTGAACTAGGACTTCAACCTTACGGGTTGTCGTCCCATATGCTCAGTTGTGTATGCATCGTCATTGATGTGGGTGTCAACATCAACGCAAGGGGTATGGGGTTTCATCGTTCCCCCAGGTAGAAGGCCTAGGTCGACTTGAGTGTGTTTCGTGGCTTAGGCGCGAAGCCATTGCCGGGAGCATGACTGTAATCGTTAATGTGGAGATTAACATTAACGCAAAGGAATAGGATTTCATCATCTATCCAGACGGAAGGTCCAGATTGACTCGAAGATGTGTGTAGCAGTTTAAGCACGAAGCCGTTTGCTGGAGATGCAGGTTTTATCGTTAATGTGGGGTTTTACATTAACACAAAGGAATAGTATTTCATCATCTATCCAGACGGAAGGTCCGGATTGACTTAAAGAAATGTGTGTAGCAGCTTGGGCACGAAGCCGTTCGCTGGGGATGTAGATTTCATCGTTAATGTGGGGTTTTACATTAACGTAAAGGAATAGTATTTCATTATCTATCCAGACGGAAGATCCAGATTGATTTGGGGAAATATGTTGTGTTTTTATCAGAGCAAACGGAAGGTCTACCCTGGATAGGTTTCAACATCGATCAGGCAATGTGCCACTCCACCAGTAGCTGATTTCATCATCGGTATTGGGTTCATACCAATGCAAGGATTCCATGGGTTTCATCGGACAGACGTAAGGTCTAAACTGGATAGGTTTCATCGTTGATCGGGCAGTGTGCCAATCGATCAATAGCAGGTTTCATCATCGGTATTGGGTTCATACCAATGCAAGGATTTCATAGGTTTCATTGGGATAGACGTAAGGTCTAAGCCGGCTAAGTTTCATCGTTGTAGGTATCAGACAGAAAGTGGAAGGATTTCATCAGAGCAGACGGAAGGTCTATTCCGGGATGGGCTTTAGCGTCGATCGAGACGATATGCCTCATGACCAACGGGGTTTCATCATCGGTGGGACGTGCAGTGGATGTGCTATCGAAGGAGATTCATGAAGTAAACCTTTTGTGTTACCACATCACTGACCCAAGTGCCCTTTCGGGTTTTCACCGGAGCCAGCCCCCTCTTGTTTTTGCCCACGCGCCCTTTCGGGTTTTCACATGGCGGGGTACCCAATTTTGCCCGTAGCGCCCTTTCGGGTTTTCACCACAGCCGGGTTGTTTGCCATTTTTGCACTCGTCCAAGATGTTTTGGACAAGTCCGGCGGGGCACCTCTATTTTAAGCCCCATTTCTTATCATTTTATATATTTTTTTATCATTTTATTATTATTATTATTATTTTTATCATTTCTTTTTTGAACTTGTATAAGAGGAGAATATTGAGAGAGTCGACTAGGGCACAAGGCCTTGCGCCGAGAAAAGGCTTAGTCATTAGCAAGAAGGTAATGCTAGCGCAAAGGATAGATTTGAGCCGATTAGGGCGTAGGGCCCGCATTGGCGATGTTATTTATTATATGCGAGCTCGGCCAGGGCAGAGTACCACTAAACTGAGGTGTAGGTAGCTCGATCAGGGTGGAGTACCACTAGACCAAGATAAGGGTAGCTCGGTCAGAGCAGAGTGCCTCTAGACTAAGATATAAGTAGTTCGGCCAGGGCGGAGTGCCACTGGACCAAGGGGAAGGTAGCTCGATCTGGCCGGAGTGCCACTAAACCAAGGTAAAGGTAGCTCGATCAGGGCGGAGTGCCACTAGACCAAGTTTGAGGTAGCTTGGTTAGGGCAGAATGCCACTAGGCCAAGTTTAAGGTAGCTCGGTTAGGGCGGAATGCCACTAGACCAAGGGTGAAGGTAGCTTGGTCAGGGCGGAGTGCCACTGGACCAAGTTTGAGGTAGCTCGGTCAGGGCAGAGTGCAACTAGACCAAGGTGGATAGAGCTTATCGAGGGCGGAGTGCCTTTCATTGATGTGGGGTGAACATCAACGCAAAGGAGAGTAGGGCTTCATCATGCAATTCAGACGGAAGGTCTGAACTGAAGTTGGTGGATGGCGGCTTGGGTATGAAGTTGTTTGCCGAGAATGTGGATCTCATCATTGGTACGGGATAGACATCAACGCAAAGGAGAGTGGTTTCATTGTCTACTCGGACGAAGGGTCTGAGTGACATCACTGTGTAGTAGCTCAAGCATGGGGCCGTTCACTGGGAAATGTGTACATAAGTTCTATCATTGATGTGGGGTAGACATCAATGCAAAGAAGGATGATATTTCTTCATGCAGTCCAGACGAAAGGTCTGAACTGATGTTGACTGGTAGCAGCTTAGGCACGAAGCCATTTGCCGGAGGGGTAGATTCATTAACAGGGACGAAGGGTCCAAGTTAAAGGAGTAAGCCGACCGATCTTGTTAATGATGACAAGGGCCGAAAGATTGTTGGACAGGATTTCCGGTGGGACTTTATGATGATCGTCCTTCTCGGAGTTTTATTAGGAAGGGTGAAAAAGGGAACTTTAAATTGCCACATTACTGGCTTAAGCACCCTTTCGGATTTTCGCCGAAGCCAGCCCCCTCTTGCTTTTACCCACGCGCCCTTTCAGGTTTTCACGTGGCGGGGTACCCGATTTTGCCTGCAGTGCCCTTTCGGGTTTTCACTACAGTTGGGTTTTGGCCATTTTTGCCCTTGTACAGAATGCCCGAACAAGTTTGGCGGGACATCTCTATTTTTAGTCCCATCTTTTTTATCAACACTAGGAAGAGTAGGGTTTTATTATCTAATCTGGACGAAGGGTCCGAATAGGGCTTCATCATCTGATTATCATCAGTCTTGATTTATCTGTTCATTCGCCACTTCCCCAGCAGGCAGTGGTGTGTAGCATGATAGAGTTTCAGATGCTTCCCATTGAGTGGCGAGAACTGAATTTCCCCTCGATGGTTGACAACCACGTAGGCTCCGCCCTCGTAGACCCTCTGGATTACGTATGGACCCAGCCAGTTAGCAGCAAGTTTGCCTTTTGGATTGGAAGCCATGACTTCCCTTTTCTTGACCATGACCAGGTCTCCTTTCTTGAATTCCCGCCCCTTGACGAGCTTATTGAAGGCATTTGCCATGCGGGCTTGGTACATCTGGATATTCTTCTGGGCTTGCAGACGCTTCCCCTCCAGTTCAGCGAGTTCTTCAAGTCTCCTTTCAGCATTGGTTTGTTCGTCACGAACTAAGCCATGCTGGACTGCAATCCTGAGTGACGGTACCTCCAGCTCTATAGGGACTACTGCCTCGGAGCCGTACACCAGTGAATAGGGTGAGCAACCTGTGGGGGTTTTATAGACAGTGCGATATGCCCATAGTGCTTCATACATCTTTTCGCCCCAGTCCTTTTTGTTAGAACTGACGACCTTGGCTAACAGGGTGCATAATGTATTATTGAAGGTGATGAGGACATCTCACGACACTCCCTCTGGCTCGGGTCACCTGCACATTCTTGATATAGATCGACTATGATCTACACATGTTAGCTTCAGTCTCATCTTCTGTATTTTCATTTTATTGAGTCCTATCTTATGTATTTTCCTTTATTGAGTCATGTTGTTCTAGTCCATTTCTCTTGTTATGCTTAATTGGGCCTTAGTACCTTAGTTCTGGGCCTAATAGATTGAGTCTAGGACATGTTGAGTCTTTTGTCTTATTGTCTAGGTTATTTTGGTCATGTAAAGAGTGGTTGTCTATAAATAGGCCCCTCTCCCACACATGTACACACCTTTGATGCATTAGTGAATGAAACAAAATCCTCCATCCACTTCTCTCCAAAGAATTCCCCTTTCCCCCCTCTCTCTCTCTACTTATCTCTCTCTCTCTCTCTCCCAAGGGGAAGAGTTCGCCCCCCTCTCTCTCTCCTCACTTCCCACCCACTTTCTCTCTCTCTTCCCCTCCCCAATAACTCCTCCCAAGTTCCCACACCACTCCCATAACTCCACCCCAGCCCCAAGGTATCCTACACCAATCAAAACCCCACCCTCCAACCACCACCTACCCCTTCCACTTCCCAAAGCACCTTCCCACCCTCCCAAGGCTGAAGGGACTTCCCCCAAGGACCCAAATTCGAATTTCCCTCCCCTTGGGCTGTGCCCTTTCATCTCCCCCACCCCCAAGCTCCCAAGTTCGCCCCCCACCTCCCCTTGGTCAAGCCAAGTTCGCCCCCCCTCTCCCTTGCTCTCCCCTTGCACACCAAGAGCTCCACCTTCCCTCCACTCATCTCACAGCCCTCTCCAGCCATTTCCCCCCCACCCTTCATTCCCCCACAGCTCTCACAACCCCTAAACACCTCACATCTCTCTCCCATAGCCACTAGACACACCTCCCACCCCATTTCCCCAACCACAACTTTCACCTATAGCCATTTGCATTTTCAGGTTCAGGCCAGGACGCCGGTTGCAGATTGGCAGCAGATTGCAGAGGGACACCCCGTCGTCTCCTGAGGGCTCCTGGCGACCTATCTTACATCGTCGGAAGCGTCATCGAGCTAGCTTTCCAACGGTGGTGGTCTCGCATCCATCCGAGTCCGGAGCTGTTCGGAGTCGAGGATCTCATCCAACTGCGCAATCTGCCCCTGTCTGAAGACCTGAAGCTGAAAGAAGAGGTTGCCACGGCCAGCTCGTGAAGGATCTGAGCGCCATTTTTGGAGGGCAGAAACTACGTCCAGTTAGCTTTCATCTCCAAGAAGAAGGACCTCAATCGGCCACCGGAGCTACCAGTTACAATTTTCTTCGCCGGAGGGTGCAGTCTGCCACCTGTGGGTCCAGGTTTGACCTGTCCTCACTTATCTGCCACCATTCTTTTCTCCGACCTCCGATTGGGGCCCCGTCAACTCCTGCTCGAAGCTACTCCGACCACGATCGCGTCACCACCTGTTTCGTCTGGATTGGAGTTCGGGAGAGTCCGCAGCGCCTTCTGCAACAGACTGCACCAACTCTGCACCAGTCTGAGACAGAACGTTGCTGTCCTGTTCCAGTCGCCGGCCCGATCAGCCCCGAGTTTCAGAGCCTTCCCAAAAAATCAGACATCACCCTCGGTCAGTTGGGGAACTTTTGGCACAGGTTTCATCAAGATCTGAGTTCGAGGAGTCCGTGGCAGCGTCAACACCAACACCCTGTCCAGCGAATCTGAAGATTGGCAGAACCGGCAAAGCTTGGAAAGTCGGGTTTTCTCGCATAATTCCCCCACCCCGCTTGGCCGGCTGAAGGCCCCTCCCTGCGAGGAGGTAGTATTGATTGTAATAAGTCTAATCCCACCCCAAGATCATCCCTCCTGCGAGAGGCGTAGTGCTGTACCCCTTTAATTTTCAGGTCAAGCGACACCGCCGCAGCGATCGGGTGTATACCCTCGCTTCCCGGCGCGCCCTCGTCTCCGAGCGGGATCGGTGTCTTCACACCGATCAGGTGAGCCTCTGATACTACCTTTGATTGCCTTATTTCTGCGAGTTTAGTATTGCTTTGTATGCCCGTCGGACGGTGAGAAGAGGGCCCGTACTTGTATGCTACTTTGAAGGTGTCCACCGCGGACCGGGAGAGAGTGCCACCCAAACCCCGCCCTGCGGGCCAGCCGCCCACGAAGTTGGGAATCCTAGGCCCTTTGGGGTCAGCCTAAGCCAACTAAGTCAATTAGAATCATTGGGTCTCGCCTCGGACCCTTGCCATCATCCCCCGGCCCCGCCGGGTGATCGCGTGTGCCGAGTGAGTAAGACGCTATCGTGAGAATCATTGGAGTGCTTGTATGCTTGCGGGTCTAGGTCCTAGGTTGCTCATTTCATACTTAGTCATCCGGTATCAGAGCAAGTTCACAACTTGTCTCTATCAAGTTGGTCCTAGGGCATGTTTATGCATTTAGAGTCCTCGGTTGCATCTCTTTGTCCACTAGCATGGCCACCTCATACCGACCTTACCCATCAGCCCTCTCCATGAGTTCAAACCCCCAAGAGAAGCCCACCACCAACACACATAACCTCCATGGCCATGTTGAATACCTCATGGGAACCATGAACAATGCCTTTGATCGCCTAGATAGCACAAATGGTCAACTTACCCAATTAGGTGACAATGGGCCCACCCCAAGGGTGGACGATAGAATGGTCCCCCTCCCACTTCCCACCTTTGATGGAACCTCTCCTAGAGAATATTTAGATTGGGAATCCACATTGGACAAGTACTTCACTTGGTATCCCATGTCCGAGGATGAAAAGGCTTGGGTTGCCAAAATGCAACTTACCAAACGGGCAGAAACTCATTGGTTGCAAATTGTCGGGTTAAGGATACTTAGAAGGGAAACTCCCATCACCACTTGGGAGGACATGAAGGAGAAACTTAGGGCAAAATATGTGTCCCCTTCCTACCGAATCACCAAAGCCTAAGGAGCACTTCAACTCCTTCACCCCCTCCTGGCCAACCCAAGACCCTAATCCCCCATTCCCCACCACTTCCCACCTATCCTATCCCGACCACCACATCTACACCCTACCTACAAGTCCTCACCACAACCATAGCTCCACAAACCCAATTGGGCCCCATGACCACCCCTCCACCTAGGCCCATGACGACCACCACCCCCCAACCCAAATTCCCCCACCAAACCCATATCCCACAAGCCCCCTTGAACCCCACCACTATCCCTCCATCACCCCCAAAGAAAGATGCACCTCCCAAGGCCAACCAACCTAAACCCCCTCACCCAACCCACCTCCCGCTTCCTACACCAATCTTTCCCCAACCTAGGCCTCCACTACTTCCCCTTCCTATCCCAACCCAAGTCCACCCTTGCCCACCACCCCGAGTGCGCCATGCATCGACTACCACCAACCCACCCACCATAGACCTTCCTACCCCATTGTCCTTAGGAGTTGCAACCCACACCCTCACCCAAGTGGAGAGGGATACCAATCCGGATCCACCTCCCAAGATAGAGGAAATCCAAGGGCCACACAACTCACCCACCACTCCTAGCCTAGCTCCTCAAGAGCTACACACCCTTCCCCATGACACCGTCACCATAGATGAGTCCGTACTCCAATGGCTCAAGCAAGGCCTCACCATTCCTAGTTCACAACCAAGCCACCTACCCATGGGACATCAATCCCAAATCATTCCCACTCAGCCTCATGTCACTTATCAAACCTCCTATTGTGTGGAAGATTTGGGAGACTTAGTGGCCTACCTACATTGGCAAGTCCACTTGACCGATATGCTAGCCATGAGGCCGTCGGAGCCTAGCACCATTAGCCTAGCTTACCCCGCCATTGGCTCCATCACTTCCATCTACACTAATGGCCAATTTACAAGTGAGATCATACTCTTTCTTCCCATGGAGGAGGAACCCATCCTAGTCTACTCCCCAACCATTGAGATCCCAAGTGCTTTGATTGGCCAACCCATTAGCAACCTTGGCCCAATTATCTTGGAGGAGGATGACTCACCATTGGAGGACCTTGAGAACATGGAGTACCCCTACCTAGGTGACCCTTACCATGATCCCTTTAACCCCTTCCTAAGGGAGCCTAGATCTCCATGTAACCCACTCCCCCTATTCACCACCCACCTCACCCTACCCATATCGCCCATGTTGACCCAAACTCCTCCCTTCCTAGAATCGGGTTACACCATGAGAGCATTGACCTTAGGCAACAAACACCTTGGGATTGATGAAATGCCCCACCCCATAACCACCTTCCTAGATCCCTTCGACCCATTCACATGGAAGTTCAAAAGTCATCCCACATCTATGCACATGGAAGTCACCTTTGGGATAAACATGCATGAGTCTAGGCTTACCACACCATTTGACATGATTCATAAGTCGGGTACATTCATTCACATCACCCACATGTCAAGTAGGAAGCATAAGTGGACCGTATTCGGATGTATTGGCCCACCTTCATTCATCATGAGTCTTAAGCATGAGAGGAGCATACATGGATGTCCGGGTCCCCCGACATTTGTCACACCCATGCATAAAAGGTTAATCTATGGATGTCCCGGCCCTCCTAAGTCTGTCACAGTCTTCATGGAATCAAAGTGTGATCGGTCTACATTTGGCTGCCCAGGTCCACCTTTGCACACCATACTTTTCACACCAACATCACATCATAGTGCATGGCATACGCATTCTCGCAAGCATATAGGAAAGAGCAATGAGACTTACAAAAGGCGGGCAGATGCTCATCGGCGCCACTGCGAGTTCCAAGTGGGAGACTTGGTGATGGTGAGGACGGAGCGGCTCCTTCCGGGACCTGCCTCCAAGTTGAGGGCACGGGGTTCGGGACCCTTTCGAGTTCTGAGACGACTTGGCAGTAATGCTTATGAGCTAGACCTACCTGAGGGTTTTGGGGTACACCCTACTTTCAATGTGGTGGACCTGGTACCCTACAAGGGCCCCGCGGTGGAACCCAGTGAGGAGCTCGAGCCTTTACCCCCCCTTGAGAGAGACACTCCCGGTGGGACTCCACTTCATAGCTTGAGAGACCGACGAGAGCAGGTAGAGGCAATACTGGATGAGCAGAGTATCATTACTAGGCACAAGGTGTATCAGCGCTACCTGGTTAGGTGGAAGAACCGTTCCCCGACAGAGGATACTTGGGTGAGTCGGGAGGACCTGCTGCGATTGGACCCCGACATTTTGGAGCGGTACTACAGCCAGACAGACCCCTACTCGACAGGGTCGAGTTCTCCCCACCCCGGGGGATTTGATGAGGACATCTCACGACACTCCCTCTGGCTCGGGTCGCCTGCACATTCTTGATATAGACCGACTATGATCTACACATGTTAGCTTCAGTCTCATCTTCTGTATTTTCATTTTATTGAGTCCTATCTTATGTATTTTCCTTTATTGAGTCATGTTGTTCTAGTCCATTTCTCTTGTTATGCTTAATTGGGCCTTAGTACCTTAGTTCTGGGCCTAATAGATTGAGTCTAGGACATGTTGAGTCTTTTGTCTTATTGTCTAGGTTATTTTGGTCATGTAAAGAGTGGTTGCCTATAAATAGGCCCCTCTCCCACACATGTACACACCTTTGATGCATTAGTGAATGAAACAAAATCCTCATCCACTTCTCTCCAAAGAATTCCCCTTTCCCCCCTCTCTCTCTACTTATCTCTCTCTCTCTCTCTCCCAAGGGGAAGAGTTCGCCCCCCTCTCTCTCTCCTCACTTCCCACCCACTTTCTCTCTCTCTTCCCCTCCCCAATAACTCCTCCCAAGTTCCCACACCACTCCCATAACTCCACCCCAGCCCCAAGGTATCCTACACCAATCAAAACCCCACCCTCCAACCACCACCTACCCCTTCCACTTCCCAAAGCACCTTCCCACCCTCCCAAGGCTGAAGGGACTTCCCCCAAGGACCCAAATTCGAATTTCCCTCCCCTTGGGCTGTGCCCTTTCATCTCCCCCACCCCCAAGCTCCCAAGTTCGCCCCCCACCTCCCCTTGGTCAAGCCAAGTTCGCCCCCCCCTCTCCCTTGCTCTCCCCTTGCACACCAAGAGCTCCACCTTCCCTCCACTCATCTCACAGCCCTCTCCAGCCATTTCCCCCCCACCCTTCATTCCCCCACAGCTCTCACAACCCCTAAACACCTCACATCTCTCTCCCATAGCCACTAGACACACCTCCCACCCCATTTCCCCAACCACACCTTCACCTATAGCCATTTGCATTTTCAGGTTCAGGCCAGGACGCCGGTTGCAGATTGGCAGCAGATTGCAGAGGGTACCCCGTCGTCTCCTGAGGCCTCCTGGCGACCTATCTTACATTGTCGGAAGCGTCATCGAGCTAGCTTTCCAACGGTGGTGGTCTCGCATCCATCCGAGTCCGGAGCTGTTCGGAGTCGAGGATCTCGTCCAACTGCGCAATCTGCCCCTGTCTGAAGACCTGAAGCTGAAAGAAGAGGTTGCCACGGCCAGCTCGTGAAGGATCTGAGCGCCATTTTTGGAGGGCAGAAACTACGTCCAGTTAGCTTTCATCTCCAAGAAGAAGGACCTCAATCGGCCACCGAGCTACCAGTTACAATTTTCTTCGCCGGAGGGTGCAGTCTGCCACCTGTGGGTCCAGGTTTGACCTGTCCTCACTTATCCGGCCACCATTCTTTTCTCCGACCTCCGATTGGGGCCCCGTCAACTCCTGCTCGAAGCTACTCGACCACGATCGCGTCACCGCCAGTTTTGTCTGGATTGGAGTTCGGGAGAGTCCGCAGCGCCTTCTGCAACAGACTGCACCAACTCTGCACCAGTCTGAGACAGAACGTTGCTGTCTGTTCTAGTCGCAGGCCCGATCAGCCCCGAGTTTCAGAGCCTTCCCAAAAAATCAGACATCACCCTCGGTCAGTTGGGGAACTTTTGGCACAGGTTTCATCAAGATCTGAGTTCCGAGGAGTCCGTGGCAGCGTCAACACCAACACCCTGTCCAGCGAATCTGAAGATTGGCAGAACCGGCAAAGCTTGGAAAGTCGGGTTTTCTCGCATAATTCCCCCACCCCGCTTGGCCGGCTGAAGGCCCCTCCCTGCGAGGAGGTAGTATTGATTGTAATAAGTCTAATCCCCACCCCAAGATCATCCCTCCTGCGAGAGGCGTAGTGCTGTACCCCTTTAATTTTCAGGTCAAGCGACACCGCCGCAGCGATCGGGTGTATACCCTCGCTTCCCGGCGCGCCCTCGTCTCCGAGCGGGATCGGTGTCTTCACACCGATCAGGTGAGCCTCTGATACTACCTTTGATTTCTTATTTCTGCGAGTTTAGTATTGCTTTGTATGCCCGTCGGACGGTGAGAAGAGGGCCCGTACTTGTATGCTACTTTGAAGGTGTCCACCGCGGACCGGGAGAGAGTGCCACCCAAACCCCGCCCTGCGGGCCAGCCGCCCATGAAGTTGGGAATCCTAGGCCCTTTGGGGTCAGCCTAAGCCAACTAAGTCAATTAGAATCATTGGGTCTCGCCTCGGACCCTTGCCATCATCCCCCGGCCCCGCCGGGTGATCGCATGTGCCGAGTGAGTAAGACGCTATCGTGAGAATCATTGGAGTGCTTGTATGCTTGCGGGTTGATGTGGGACGGACACGGGAGACGACACTATTAGGTGCCACCCTCGGACTCTAGATGAAGACGCGACCAGTAGCACACACCAGGGAGACACTAAGCCCGACACTACGAGCTCCTAGTGGCAAAACGTCGCTAACAGAAGTGGAAGCTCACTCGTCGTCCCAAGCGAGGGAAAGCGCGGACCGTGCGCGGTTAAGGAACCGGCGGAGGTCAAGGGTAGTCCGACTCAACTTCCGGACTCGGATCGAGTCTCGGGACAGGTCACACTCACTCTCACAGCGGTGACATGGACACACGGGCTAGTACCTACGCTCTCGTAAGCGGCAAAAGACCGTATACTAGCTAAGCAAATGAACGCCAAGAGATTCGGACCATTACCTCCACGCACCCGGCGTGGCGAAGACAACCACGGCCGAATCACGGACTCCCGGTTAAACAATATCACAGCAATACAAAGATTTGACCCACTCCACGCAGGGAGGTAAAAGGTCACATGTGGAGCCCGGGAATCACGAAACTCGGGTTGACGGGCAGCATCTTGATGTCGCCCGGCGGTGCTGAACTCCGCATTTTCGTGCTTTCCGAACGGCGGGTTCTGCGGGTCCGCGGGGCCCACGGATGGCGCTGTCCTCTAGATCTGCGGGGGTGGGACCCACTATGATGGGGACCCCTGGTGGCGGGCCTCCACGGACGGCGGTCGGCCGGGAACACCGATCGGGGGTCGATCAGTCCCGATTCCCAAGCTTTGAAGTTGCTGCCCAAGGATTTTTAGTTGTTGTTTTCAGGCGCGCGCTCCGGCGAAAACGGCCGTTGCGATCAATCCCGACGTCGGATCGGGACGCATGAGCTATCATTAGAAATCTTTCTTCAAATGCTTCAATCTAGACCCATAGAGATCTGCTGGATCTGGTCGGATCAGAACTTTAATGAATTTACAAGCCCCTGTTGTACAGTAACCGAAATCTCAGATCTGTAGGGTACTTGTCTGAGAACCACCGTTGACCGCCTAGTAAACCTTTGATTCAGCTCTTGAGCTCTTCTTCAAAGTTGTAGGGTATCAAACCATGGAACTGGGAATATTTTTGGAATTTGATTTGAAGGTGGTGGTGATTTACTATGCTTTTTGGAGTGACTGGTGGTCGGATCTGGGAACAGGGGGGTAAACTGTAGCTGGGACTGAGAATGATTTTTAGAAAATATGAGATGGATGAACCAAAAATGGAGAAAAATTGTGAATGAAGGGGTGGATGAATGGAACCCCCAGTAAAATTGGGCAAACCAAAAGAAATCAAAAAGTAGACCTAAGACATGAAACTCAGGGTGGGGATGAATCTGGACAGAACTCTGGCAGAACCGAAATAGAAGAGTGGACGAAAATCAAAAAATATGAAACGACATCGGAATGGAAAACCAAAATTTGTGGGATGTCCTTAACACCTATGGAACATCCACTAAAATCCCCAGATCTATCTGAGCTCGTGGCTGAGACAAGAAATTCATGGAAGCTTCTGTGGTACTGCGCGGGCAGAACTCCGTTGATGGCGATGGCGGTGCGGTGGCGGCTCGTGGCGGCGGCGGCGATCGTCGGAACCGATACACGAGACGTCACACCTCAGAATGGAAGCCTTCACAGCTTCAAGGGGGAGAGGGAGGAGAGAGGAGGGGGGCGCACCAGCCCTTGCTCTTGGAAATTGTTTGATTCAAATGGCATTAATTCATCAAAATAGAAAATACAAGCTTAAATAGGTTACATCTCACATCCATCCACAACCATTGGATCTAGGGGATGGGAATGGAGGGTTGGGATGGAGTGTGACACACACACAAAAAATAAATAAAAAACTACAAGGAGGGGGGCGGCCCTTGGATTAGGTGTAGAAGGTGGACTTGGTAGGTGGGGGTGGGTGGCCAAATGTGGACTTTCCAAGCCCCTTGTCCCCCACTTGGCCCACCCATCTAGAAGCCTCCATTTGACATGTTGATTGACCCCACATGGGGCCCATGGGTGAGGTGGCTCAATGGGATGGGGCCTGGGGGGCCCGTGGGGCCCACGGGGTCCAAATTACACATAAGCCCCTCTTACAATCAAAATAGCAAACCGCATGCAATGAAATAAACACAAATTACACACACATAAAGTCTAACTAAATATGATAAATGTCGGGACTCAGGGGGGCGTCTCCAGGCTGTCTCCGAGCCAAATAGATGCTGAGGTGGCTCGAGTCGTGCTCCGTGTGCGGTACCGGAGGCTCGACGTATCGCGCCGCTCAACTGCTCGGGTGTCCGCACCAATTCTCCCCGGGTGGGAGAAACTTGACCCTGTCGAGTAAGGGTCTGCATCGCTCCTGTATCGCACCAAAAGGTCCGGATCGATCTGCTGTAACTCGCCATGTGTGATCCATGTGTCCTCAGTAGCGGGCCGTCCTCTCCATCGCACTAGGTAGCACGGGTAAGATCCACTCCTGGTAACTGTCACTTGCTCGTCCAGTATACGATCTATATGCTCACGCTGCCGTGAAAAAGGGGCTGGAGGTGGAAGTGGACACTCAGGTGTGGGATCACTCTCAAGGGGAGGAGATGGCTCAAAAGGCTCACTAGGGATCACCGCTGGGTCCCTATATGCAACAAGATCCGATACATTGAAGGTAGAGCTTATACCATATTCCTCGGGCAAGTCCACAACGTACGCATTGGATCCAACGCATTTCAACACTCTGAATGGACCGGCTCCGCGAGCTTGCAACTTCTTAACGGTTCCAGAGGGAAACCGTTCAGGTCTTACCCTGATCATGACGTATTCGCCCTCGTGGAACTCTCGGTGGTGTCGGTGGGCATCGGCTAAATCCTTGTACCGTGCATTGCTGGCCTCAATGTGACGACGGATGTCGTCATGTAAACTCCTAACGTTCCTAGCAAACGACTCAGCCGACTCTGACACTCTAGCATGGATAGGCATGGGGACAAGGTCAACGGGTTTCCTAGGCCTACGACCTGTGACAATTTCAAATGGACTCATACCGGTAGACCTATTCACCGAATCATTGTATACAAACTCAGCCATGGGTAAAATGAGATCCCAATCCCCAATGCGGTCCCTGACTAGACACCTCAAAAGATCTCCCAGACTCCTATTGACCACCTAGGTCTGACCATCTGTCTGGGGGTGACATGCAGTAGAAAACTTGAGGTGAGTACCCATCATATGCCATAGTGTCTTCCAAAAATAGGAAGTGAATCTAACATCACGGTCAGACACTATAGTGCGAGGCAACCCGAACTTGCACACCACATGAGTAAGGAATAGGCGGGCTACCCTAGAAGCATCCGACGTCTTAGAGCAAGTGTAACGACCCGAGAATCCGATTACCGGGAAGGCCCGATAACCCGAGACTCGCACCGCCGCCCACGAGCCGGGAGGGCTCGGAAGGGCTAAAAGGAGTGTGAAGGCACAAAGAAATAAGAAATAAAGCAGGACAATACAACAATTAACAGAAATAAATAAACAACTACAACAGAGTCCAGTCCAACCGAAAGTACAGTCTAAAGCAGTAAAGCGTACCACATGCCAAGTGAACACTCGGTCCGGCAAGCTGGCAACTGAGGACCTCCGCTCCGCACCCTCGAACCACGAGGAAGAACCGCAACACCTGAAAAGCAGGGAATGAGTCTCCAAAACAGAGACTCAGCAGGGAACCCGCGGAACCCCAACCGGAAACAACGGCGGTAGCGGAAAGGAAGCTACAACTACAGCAGGAACAGCAAACCGGTGGCCGGACAAAACTCGGCACTATAGCTACTCCTACTGCAAGAAGGCAGACCTCGATCACACAGTCGAAGCTACCAAACCACGCTAGTACCGCCTACCGAAGTAAAAATATACGGCAACCACGCCGCCGAGGCCTGTCCCCCGGACACAGCCGACCTGGACACGCTATCCAAGGCGCAACCCCGACCATCCGATCGCGGGTACCGCACCACAAGACGGAACCTCGGTAAAGCCACTAGCACTAGTCTCACGGCGCGAAAACCAACACACGCGCCACGGTGAAACAACCGAAAACTCAACGGTCGACACGACCGAAAACCCGAAGGTCAAAGACACAGAGACTGACAGTCTGTCACTCCGTACTCGACAGGAGTACCACCCACTAGAAGCACAGCCGGTAGCGTCCCCTGACGTCTTACACCGCACCGCAGGTGAACCGCCTGACGTGGTAGGTCCTACCCGAGGCGCGAACACCGTACAAGTAACCACAACAAGTGACTAGCTGGGGTCACGCCCGTCGACGTGCATCCACAGTCCCCAACCACGTGTGCACACACAGACCACGCGTCCTCGGTCTGGCCCTCTGACTGGTTTTCCCCCGCAGCCGGACTCTGGCTAAGACGAGGGGCCCGACGGAAACCAGTCTAACCATCCTCAGGGTAAGCCCGTACACCACTCCCTGGTGCGACTAGCACACGCGTACTGGTAGGCTACGACTAGTGGAGGGTCACTGAAGGAGTAGACTCTCAACAGAAAACAACGTCTGCATCCGACGACGTACGGGGGACACCGCACGTACCGGCCCCGTCGCACGGTAACCACAGTCGGAGAAGAAATAGGACTTACAGTCCACGGTCACGCACACACCGTGCGCGAGAGTCGAGAAAACTCAAGTGGCGCTAAGCCACTGGACTCTAGACAGTCCTCTAAACGCACTACAGCCAACAGTCCTTGAGTCACAAGACTCGGGGTCAAGACCATTGCACGCAACAGCACAAGGCCGTCGATCTAGCCCAATCTCTAGGTCCAAAACCACGATATCAGGAATAACGAGACAACACACGAGTTGCCAAGACCATTCCCTTGGGAAGGGAACGCAAGGGACAAAGGCCACTCACACGGGCCACACGGAAAACACAGAAGCACGATCCCCAAGGCAGCACACAAGCCGCCACGACGATTTCCCATCTTGAAGCAAGCGGGAAACCTCCAACCCCAGGCCGGATAACTGGACTCACTGTCCAAGGCCAAACACATGGCCCACACGGGAATTGCCTTCCAAAGGAACCCACGATATGCGGGGGGGAAGACCCCACCGCACGCACACCGATGCACGGTGACTCGATCATGCGTAACACAAAAGCCCGGAACACGTGGGGTCACCCAGACCCACCACACCTACGGGGCATGCTAATCGAGACAACACGGTCTCTCCCGACACCCCAAAAATAAGGACACGGAACCCATGGGGTGTCCAGGATACTCACAAGGCCAGAGGTCGACCACTGGGTCCCAACCGGGCCAACCGGAGACCAACACAATGCGAACGGACGCTAAAAGGTCACCCGGACCCTTAAGCACGTGGGCACATAAAACGAGGTAAACGGAACCTCCAGACACCCCAAAACACGGTCACGGAACTCCACTGGGTGTCCAAGGCACACACGGCCCACGAGGAGCACGATCAGCCGCAGACCGCCCGCCCCTGCAGCCCGGCTGGTCACCTCCAAGAACGCGCTGTAGGTCCATAGCGCGTTCAAGCAGAACGCGCTATGCACCTATAGCGCGACACGACAGATCGCGCTATATCCCTATAGCGCGACTGCACAGATCGCGCTAGGATCACCTAGCGCGACAAGGCAGAACGCGCTAGGGACCCCTAGCGCGACAGGGTAGAACGCGCTAGAAACCCATAGCGCGACAAAAACCGCCTTACTGTTCATCTTCTCCGATGAACACGCCCTATCGGGGCAGCGCGACGAAGAAGAACGCGCTACTAGAGTATAGCAAGTTCTCAGTCCGCGGCGGAAGACGGTAGAAACCGCGGGAAAAGCCATGCCACGCCCCGTTCACCCCCAGGTGAAGGGGAAACAAAAGGGGAAACCTTCCCCAAGCCCCTAGGCATGCATCTAAACCCTTGGATCGCCCAAAAACACCATAAAACGGGAGATCCGGCTCACACCCCAAAAACATGTATTTTGCCCAAAATGCCCCGTTTAGCCCGCTCGGCTCACCACGGCCTACGAAACTCGCGGGAAAGGAAGTACACGGGCTGAGGGTCCATCACCCTACCTCCACCGAAGATTACGCGCACCGTGGACGCCGATCCACGAAGAAAACGCCGTTGAAGCCTCGCCGTTCCACGAACTCACGGCCGAGCTTCCACGCGCCTCCACCGCCTCGATCCTCATCCATCCTCGCCCGTGCCTCGCCCGCGCCGTCCCCGCCTCGCCCATGCTCTGCCCCGTCGGCCGCCGGAGAGAGAGGGAGAGAGGAGAGAGCGTGAGAAGAGAGAGGGAGAGAAATGAGAAATGAGAGGGGGAGAGAGAGAAAAAGCTATTTATAGGAAAATCCAAAAAATCAGAAAAATCCAGAAAAATAGAAAATCACACCCTCGCGATCCTCGGAGTGCACCGATCGCAACGGTACCACTCACGCCCAGGTGAACGGCTCGGTTCACCCGCAACGAGGTTCCAAAGGGAAAGCCGAAACCCACGTCGGGAATCGGAAAACACACGAGGAAAAAGCCGCGGAACGCCTTCGGGCCTCCGAAACGACTCCGGATCGCGCCGATCCGAACACAAAAGACGTCCGAAATGAAATTTCGGACACAACGGAGTCGGACGCTCCGAGAAACCTGATCCGGGACCCACGGAGAAGGATCCGAAAAACCCGGGGCATTACAGCCCTCCCCCCTTAAAGGAATTTCGTCCTCGAAATTCAGGACCAAGGACGAAGTCACAGGGGAAGAACACTGAACCAACTGACACACTGTTAGAGCCCCAGCACAGAAAATCTCGATTCTCACGAAAACACGGATCCTGAGGAACACAGCCAGACTCACAATCACACACAACACCTCGCTCCTCGCGCCGAGCACACCGGCCACAGAGCAGGCATATACCAAAGGACACAGTCTGGCGTCACCTCAGACAACGCGAGAATCAACCATGGCGCCGCAGCCACGATCTCGCTCACCGAAGAATCACAACCCTCGATACGAGCAACAGCTACTGATCCATCCAATGGTCAGCAGACAAAACACACATCAGCTTCGCAACCAGCTGACAGGTCGCACACCCTCCTCAAGGGAGCAACCAAAACAGAGCCTCCACCAGCTCAAGCAGCCATCTCAGCAGACCGCAACCAGCACATCGGCTCAACACCAAGAAACACCCCACACATGGCAAGCCGAAAGCCGGACATAACACTGTGCCAACTCTCGTCAGAAGATAAACTCCGACAAAATCCAGATCCCATCCGGAAAGGCACATCACAGAAACGACCACCAAAGGTCTCGCTGGCACACGGCTCTCGCCACGTTCGAGCCCCAACAACCAGCATCTTCTGTCTCTAAAAAGACCATCCACTGGTCACCAACTGCTCGCCAACTCGACCCTCTCGGGGAGCACGACGAAACCAAATGACAGAACATGGCATCTTCAGTCATCACCTCACGGGGCTCAGACTTATAGGGAACCACCCCATGCTAGTCACCCAACCAGGGATAACCTTTGCGACACCAACGTCCTATCAAGGACCATCCTCCGACGCCCACCTCACAAAAGGCCTCCGCCCACAGGCGTCACTCATCCATCTGGTCTCATCAAATCCTTCGATCAATCCAAGTGGACACCCGCCAATCCCGATTCCGCCCTTACCACAGAGCCACGGGACACCACCTGAACAGTGCTCACGGGTCCCTAAGCAATAACCATCTCACCATCACAATCCGACAAGACCGTAGAACCAACAGACGTTGCTGTGGTCGGTCACCCGGTTAGGCTCACCAGCCACTCACAGCCGTCAACCGGGACCCATAGTCTGCCAGAGACCACATCCTCAAAGCACGATCTCAACCGAGGACACGATTGGGAACACAAGTCGGGCGCCAAGCCACCGACTCTGACCAACACGTCCTCGACCACCGTCAGGCGACATTCTCAACAACCCCATCCAGGTCCAACACCGACGCCTGACACGGCTTCCATCACAGGAACATGGTACTCATGCGGCGCACTAGCCAGCACTTTTCCCAACACTCCAACTTGCCAGTGCCAACAACCATAATACCTCGAGCAACGGCATGGCAACAACACGTTTCACACAAAGGAACCAATCCTCCAATGCTCAACGCAAACTCAAGAATCCGCCCGTAGCAACCAACGCTACGATCCTGAACTAATGGGTTATGGGCCCACCCGGCTTCCGCTGCGCAGTCAAATCCACGCGCACAGCCGAGAAAGTGAACATCGCCCAACCAGCACTCGTCCTTTCGAAACAGCGCCAGCACCCTCACACGACAAGGGAATGGGCACGACTTCTCACAGGCAACCACCCTGCCAAGACAAGGAGCACGTCTCGCACGGACTTCATGGCATACAAGGCCAACCAATCCGAACACGCAATGCAAGACGACGAACCTTAACCCAACACAATCTCTCCAACCAAAGGGGAGACCAAACGCACTTCGACCAACGAAGAACTCCACGCTCGACCTGACCTCAAACCTCGCGCACGCTGGAAACATCACCATCCAGTACCAAGGAAAACCATCGCTTCCATCAGGTCAGCGCCTCCGACACACTCGACGAGTGTCACGTCGGACCACCATTACAGCACCTCTCGATGCACCAGCGCTGCAATTCCTCGAACTGCAACACGGCATGCCAAGAGCCGTAACACGAGCCGTAACGACAACCGTCGACGCTCATCCTCGAGTCCCGAACTCACCGCGGAGCCTTCACATCTCAAACCAACTCCAGGGCGAACACAACCCATCCACTGACAGAAGCACAGGAGCAAAGACTTAACGGGACATCTCTGCCAAATCCTGCCTCGAAATCCGCAAAACAATCGGGACCGACACGTCATTTCTGACTCCACAGAACACGACAAGGACATCAGGCTCGACGAAACAGCAGCTCACCGAGAAGATCCTCCGCTCACCCGAGCACACTTCTCGATCAGAACACCTCAGGAGCTGGACAAACCTCAAGCTGGAGTGACCAAAAACCGACAGCAGCTCCCTCAGAGCACGCTCACGGCCACTAAACCAAGAACAGTCCGCACCAGCCACCTGACCATGCTGCAGGTTCCTCGAACGCAGCACCGCGAACTCACGCCTGCCAGCAACCTCTGCCCAACGCAGCAAAACCAGGGCCACCACCGATGAGGGAGAAGGCTCTCGACCTCGATCCTTAGACCCCATGATGGCATGAAAGTCGCGGACAGCAACCATCTTCACAGCGCCGCACAACGCACTCAAGCTCTCAAGCGAGAAACAAGGCGGAAAACAAGCACGAAACCCTAAGCCAGCTGCCGACTGTACTGGACCTTACGGACTCTGATCACTGCAATATTTCGAATTCCTATGTACGTCCACAACCTCTGCTCTGATACCAGCTGTAACGACCCGAGAATCTGATTACCGGGAAGGCCCGATAACCCGAGACTCGCACCGCCGCCCACGAGCCGGGAGGGCTCGGAAGGGCTAAAAGGAGTGTGGAGGCACAAAGAAATAGGAAATAAAGCAGGACAATACAACAATTAACAGAAATAAATAAACAACTACAACAGAGTCCAGTCCAACCGAAAGTACAGTCTAAAGCAGTAAAGCGTACCACATGCCAAGTGAACACTCGGCCCGGCAAGCTGGCAACTGAGGACCTCCGCTCCGCACCCTCGAACCACGAGGAAGAACCGCAACACCTGAAAAGCAGGGAATGAGTCTCCAAAATAGAGACTCAGCAGGGATCCCGCGGAACCCCAACCGGAAACAACGGCGGTAGCGGAAAGGAAGCTACAACTACAGCAGGAACAGCAAACCGGTGGCCGGTCAAAACTCGGCACTACAACTACTCCTACTGCAAGAAGGCAGACCTCGATCACACAGTCGAAGCTACCAAACCACGCTAGTACCGCCTAGCGAAGTAAAAACATACGGCAACCACGCCACCGAGGCCTGTCCCCCGGACACAGCCGACCTGGACACGCTGTCCAAGGCGCAACCCCGACCATCCGATCGCGGGTACCGCACCATAAGACGTAACCTCGGTAAAGCCACTAGCACTAGTCTCACGGCGCGAAAACCAACACACGCGCCACGGTGAAACAACCGAAAACTCAACGGTCGACACGACCGAAAACCCGAAGGTCAAAGACACAGAGACTGACAGTCTGTCACTCCGTACTCGACAGGAGTACCACCCACTAGAAGCACAGCCGGTAGCGTCCCCTGACGTCTTACACCGCACCGCAGGTGAACCGCCTGACGTGGTAGGTCCTACCCGAGGCGCGAACACCGTACAAGTAACCACAACAAGTGACTAGCTGGGGTCACGCCCGTCGACGTGCATCCACAGTCCCCAACCACGTGTGCACACACAGACCACGGGTCCTAGGTCTGGCCCTCTGACTGGTTTTCCCCTGCAGCCGGACTCTGGCTAAGACGAGGGGCCCGACGGAAACCAGTCTAACCGTCCTCAGGGTAAGCCCGTACACCACTCCCTGGTGCGACCAGCACACGCGTACTGGTAGGCTACGACTAGTGGAGGGTCACTGAAGGAGTAGACTCTCAACAGAAAACAACGTCTGCATCCGACGACGTACGGGGGACACCGCACGTACCGGCCCCGTCGCACGGTAACCACAGTCGGAGAAGAAACAGGACTTACAGTCTACGGTCACGCACGCACCGTGCGCGAGAGTCGAGAAAACTCAAGTGGCGCTAAGCCACTGGACTCTAGACAGTCCTCTAAACGCACTACAGCCAACGGTCCTTGAGTCACAAGACTCGGGGTCAAGACCGTTGCACGCAACGGCACAAGGCCGTCGATCTAGCCCAATCTCTAGGTCCAAAACCACGATATCAGGAATAACGAGACAACACACGAGTTGCCAAGACCATTCCCTTGGGAAGGGAACGCAAGGGACAAAGGCCACTCACACGGGCCACACGGAAAACACAGAAGCACGATCCCCAAGGCAGCACACAAGCCGCCACGACGATTTCCCATCTTGAAGCAAGCGGGAAACCTCCAACCCCAGGCCGGATAACTGGACTCACTGTCCAAGGCCAAACACATGGCCCACACGGGAATTGCCTTCCAAAGGAACCCACGATATGCGGGGGGGAAGACCCCACCGCACGCACACCGATGCACGGTGACTCGATCATGCGTAACACAAAAGCCCGGAACACGTGGGGTCACCCGGACCCACCACACCTACGGGGCATGCTAATCGAGGCAACACGGTCTCTCCCGACACCCCAAAAACAATGACACGGAACCCATGGGGTGTCCAGGATACTCACAAGGCCGGAGGTCGACCACTGGGTCCCAACCGGGTCAACCGGAGACCAACACAATGCGAACGGACGCTAAAAGGTCACCCGGACCCTTAAGCACGCGGGCACGTAAAACGAGGTAAACGGAACCTCCAGACACCCCAAAACACGGTCACGGAACTCCACTGGGTGTCCAAGGCACACACGGCCCACGAGGAGCACGATCAGCCGCAGACCGCCCGCCCCGAGCAGCCCGGCTGGTCACCTCCAAGAACGCGCTGTAGGTCCATAGCGCGTTCAAGCAGAACGCGCTATGCACCTATAGCGCGACACGACAGATCGCGCTATATCCCTATAGCGCGACTGCACAGATCGCGCTAGGATCACCTAGCGCGACAAGGCAGAACACGCTAGGGACCCCTAGAGCGACAGGGCAGAACGCGCTAGAAACCCATAGCGCGACAAAAACCGCCTTACTGTTCATCTTCTCCGATGAACACGCCCTATCGGGGCAGCGCGACGAACAAGAACGCGCTACTGGAGTATAGCGCGTTCTCAGTCCGCGGTGGAAGACGGTAGAAACCGTGGGAAAAGCCATGCCACGCCCCGTTCATCCCCAGGTGAAGGGGAAACAAAAGGGGAAACCTTCCCCAAGCCCCTAGGTATGCATCTAAACCCCTGGATCGCCCAAAAACACCATAAAACGGGAGATCCGGCTCACACCCCAAAAACATGCATTTTGCCCAAAACGCCCCGTTTAGCCCGCTCGGCTCACCACGGCCTACGAAACTCGCGGGAAAGGAAGTACACGGGCTGAGGGTCCATCACCCTACCTCCACCGAAGATTACGCGCACCGTGGACGCCGATCCACGAAGAAAACGCCGTTGAAGCCTCGCCGTTCCACGAACTCACGGCCGAGCTTCCACGCGCCTCCACCGCCTCGATCCTCATCCATCCTCGCCCGTGCCTCGCCCGCGCCGTCCCCGTCTCGCCCATGCTCCGCCCCGTCGGCCGTCGGAGAGAGAGGGAGAGAGGAGAGAGTGTGAGAAGAGAGAGGGAGAGAAATGAGAAATGAGAGGGGGAGAGAGAGAAAAAGCTATTTATAGGAAAATCCGGAAAATCGGAAAAATCCAAAAAAATAGAAAATCACACCCTTGCGATCCTCGGAGCGCACCGATCGCAACGGTACCACTCGCGCCCAGGTGAACTGTCCGGTTCACCCGCAACGAGGTTCCGAAGGGAAAGCCGAAACCCACGTCGGGAATCGGAAAACACACGAGGAAAAAGCCGCGGAACGCCTCCGGGCCTCCGAAACGACTCCGGATCGCGCCGATCCGAACACAAAAGATGTCCGAAATGAAATTTCGGACACAACGGAGTCGGACGCTCCTAGAAACTGGATCCGGGATCCACGGAGAAGGAACCGAAAAACCCGGGGCATTACAGCAAGGAATAAAGAGGGCCATCTTCGAGAAACGGTCAACCACCACATAGACCGAATCATGCTTCCTGGAGGTACGTGGCAATCCCAAAACAAAATCCATGCTAACATCCTGCCATGGGGCATCAGGCACGGGAAGAGGCGTATAAAGGCCCGAGCTTTGCTTCTTCATCTTGGCCGTAGCACATGTACGGCACTGAGCCACGATGTTAGCAACATCGTGCTTCAAGCTCGGCCAATAAAATCGATGCTCCACTGCCTCAATAGTCTTGTTCCGACCAAAGTGGCCGGCTAGACCTCCCGCATGTAGTTCCCACACTAAGAAATCTCGTACCGAAGTTCGGGGAACACATAGCCTGCTACCTCAAAAGAGGTAACCCTCCTGAAGCATATAATCATCATGATCTCTCGAGGGTCCAGCCTGGAAAGTGGCAAAAATCTGACCGAAGTCAGGACAGTCAACAAAGGCCTCCTTCATCTTCTCTAGCCCTATGACCTCGGCACTCATGGTGATAAGCAAACATGCTCGCCGACTCAAGGCACCAGCCACCTTGTTCTCCACTCCAGCCTTATGTTTCAGCACAAAGGTGAACTGCTGGAGATACTCGACCCAACGACTATGACGCGGGTTAATCTTCTTTTGCGAATGGAGGTACCTCAATGCTTCATGGTCGGAGTATAGGACAAACTCCTGATGTAAAAGATAGTGCCTCCAATGCCTAAGAGCCTGAACAACTGCGTAGAATTCTTTATCATATGTGGAATATCGCAGCTTCGCGTCATTCAGCTTCTCGCTGAAATATGCGATCGGGTGGGACTCCTGACTCAAAACTCCTCCAATTCCCACGCCCGACACATCACAAGAGACCTCAAACACCTTCGAGAAATCAGGCAGTCGAAGGATAGGTGTCTGGGTCATGCGCTCCTTGATGTCCTTGAAGGCGGCAGATGTGGCCTTCGTCCATACAAATGTGCCCTTACGGATGCAATCCGTGATCGGGGCGGTGACGGAGCTAAATCCACGGATAAAGCGACGATAGAACGTCGCAAGACCATGAAAGCTGCGGACATCATGAACGGTATGGGGTTCAGGCCACTCAACAATGGCCCGGACCTTCTCCGGATCGGCGGAGACCCCCGTACTAGACATAATGAAACCCAAGAAGGTAAGCTGAGGTGTCATGAAGGCACACTTTTGTGGGTTCGCAAGCAGCTGCTCTCGCCGAAGAAGTAGACAGACCTGCCGAAGGTGGTCTAAGTAGTCCCCCGTGGTGTGGCTATAGATAAGGATATCATCAAAATACACCACTACAAAGACTCCAATGAAAGGTCGAAGGACCTGAGTCATGAGCCGCATGAAAGTGCTAGGGGCATTGGTCAACCCAAAAGGCATGACCAACCACTCATATAGACCGTCCTTGGTCTTAAATGCGATCTTCCACTCATCACCTGGCCTAATCCTCACCTGATGGTAGTCACTCTTAAGATCGATCTTCGAAAAGATAGTGGCACCTGCCATCATGTCCAGCATGTCATCAAGGCGGGGAATAGGGAACCTGTACTTCACGGTGATTTTGTTGATGGCACGACTATCAATGCATATTCTCCACGTGCCATCCTTCTTCGGGGCGAGTAATGCGGGCACAGCACATGGACTAATGCTGTCCCGAACAGACCCTCTCTGCACTAACTCATCGACCTGCCGTTTAAGCTCGGCATGCTCTGTGGGACTCATGCGATAATGAGGAAGGTTGGGCAAAGAAGAGCCCGGAACAAGGTCGATGGCATGCTGAATATCCCGCATGGGTGGGAGTCCCTCGGGAAGCTCATCGGGAAAAATATCAGCAAACTCCTGCAGAATAGGAACAACCTCGGGTGGGAGCTCACCCTCGGAGTCCCGCTCCACCTCTCGGACCGTAATGGCAAACACCGGACAGCCCTGACTAAGCTCCTGCTCCATTTCCCGGGAGCTAATCATCATCAATCTCCTCGTCGAGGGCTCTCCTGGGCCAGAGGTAACGGTCATAGTCCGAGCTGGGGATGGGGTACTAGGCCCAGGGACGGAAGGCTTCGGAGTACTAGGGCCAGTAGGACCCCTGACTGATGGGCTCCTGGGCCGAACGGGTTGGAGGGTGACCCGCTGGCCAGCGTGGTCGAAGGTATAGGTGTTCGACCGGCCATAGAGCGTGGCATCCCGGTCAAATAACTACGGCCTACCAAGAATGATACTACCCACTTCCATGGGGAGGACATCACACCAGATCTCGTCACGGTAGGAGTGGAGCTGCAGCGGGACCAAGCACCGCAGCCTGACCGAAATGGAAGTGGTATCCACCCATGATACCTGATAGGGACAAGGATGGTCTACGGGTGTGAGACCAAGACGAGCGACAGCGTTCGTGGAGATTGCATTGATACAACTCCCGCTATCGATGACCACCTTACAAATTTCCTTTCCCAGCCTACAGAATACCTGAAGGATAGTGGTCCGACGCCAGTCATCACTGACCTGTGGCTGGGTGAGGATACATCTGACGACCCCCACGTGGGTATCGTGCGACTGCTGGACATCCTGGGCCTCACCTCCCATCTCATAGTACTCGTCAGCTAACTCTTCATCTGCCTCATAGCTGACTAACTCGAGGCCCGTAGGGTTGGTATCCTCGGCCTGTGTGTCCCCAATGTGAAGAGATGGGCGGGTGGGACACTGGTTGGTGAAATGTCCAAACCCATTCCAGCAATAACAGTGCTACCGTGATCCACTAGGCTCCCCAATCATAGGTCCTTTACCTTTATCCTCCCGACGGATAGGAGGCGTAGGCAACAAAGGACGTGCAGGAGGTGCGGGTGCCGGTGGACGGGCTATGAGTGGGGCCGTAAGATGCTGGGGACGAGGAAGGTCCCTCGGGGGTGGAGGACGAGGCCTAGGAGCAAAGGGCTCGGGGCGAGCGGGCTCCTGAGGTCGTGCCATGGGGGCCCTCGGATACGTGCCAGATAAGCCACGGGACTCGACACTACGAAGGGGAAAGGAGCCCAACCCATGGGGTGACTCAAACTCGGCCTCGAACTGCTCCAATTCGAGAGCAATCTGATATGCCTGCTCCAAAGTGGTGGCATTATGGCGAAAGAGTTCATATTGATAATTGGGCCGCAAACCTCTCCGAAAGCGGGATATCGTCATGGTGCTCTCTTCCGTGACCCCGCACCGCAAATAATACTCATCGAACTAGGCGGTGTACTTGGTCACGGATCGGTTCCCTTAGGAGATGATTTGCCACTTGTCTATGAGACGTTGGTGATATGAGGCGGGAAGGTACTTCTCCCTCAACTTGGTTTTCATATCATCCCAAGCACCGATCTGGGGTTGACGTCGCTGGTTGAGCAGGCTCTCCACATTGATCCAATAAGTTTGAGCCTGCCCTTGCAGCTTCATCTTAGCGTATCGGACTCTCCGGTGGTCCGTCATCTCAAACCACTCGAAGTATCGGTCCATGCCAGCTTCCCAATCTAAATACACCCCAGGGTCCAAGGACCCGCTAAAAGTGGGAGGGTCCGCACGCACACCCCTAAGAATGCGGTCGTCATCCTCGTCATCACGATTTCATCGTTGATGACGACGACCGTTACCCCCTTGATCATTATCAGATGCATAATCATCCACCACATGCACCTGTTGAACCCCAACATTCTCCGCCTGAGCCCTTGGCACAGCAGGCTGCTGAACCGGGTCCTGTTGGCCGTTCGTCGGCGCGGGTTGCGTCGCTACTGGGCCCCTCTCTAGGACGGCAATCCTCCCAACAAAACCTTGAATGGACTGCTCCGAAAACCCGGCCCGATCCTCGAGGACCTTCATCCGCCCTTCTAGACGCGTCCCTATGCCATCCATACGCGTACTAAGACCATCCATACGCGTGTCTAAATGATCCATGATGGCCCGGAACATCTCGGCCGTGGAAGACTCATCGGAACTACGGGCTCGGGACTCCGCCATAGGTGGTGGTGGCGAGTACTGGGTACCTCGACGGGTGGGCATGCAAAGACACACGACCTAGAAGACACCGACTAATGCAAACACACACTAAATGATGCACTTAGACCTAAACCAATATCCGGTACGGGGCGGAGTTAATCGATCCGAAGATCACTCCCGCAAGTGTGCGACCTCCCGATAGGCGTAGCCTAACGCTCGGACAACACCTTTTAAGATACCGAATTATCGGGATGCAATGCAATTTTAAAACACTCTTTTTTTTGTTTTGAAAATAATGATGATCCTAGACTTGACTTAGACCATGATGCATGCAAGACTTATGCAATGACTACCCTAGACTCGACTCGCTCTGATACCAAACTGATGCGGGACGGACACGGGAGACGACACTATTAGGTGCCACCCTCGGACTCTAGATGAAGACGCGACCAGCAGCACACACCAGGGAGACACTAAGCCCGTCACTACGAGCTCCTAGTGGCAAAACGTCGCTAACAGAAGTGGAAGCTCACTCGTCGTCCCAAGCGAGGGAAAGCGCGGATCGTGCGCGGTTAAGGAACCGGAGGAGGTCAAGGGTAGTCTGACTCAACTTCCGGACTAGGATCGAGTCACGGGACGAGTCACACTCACTCTCACAGCGGTGACATGGACACACGGGCTAGTACCTATGCTCTCGGCAGCGGCAAAAGACCGTATACTATCTAAGCAAATGAACGCCAAGAGGTTCGGACCATTACCTCCACGCACCCGGCGTGGCGAAGACAACCCCGGCCGAATCACGGACTCCCGATTAAACAATATCACAGCAATACAAAGATTTGACCCACTCCACGCAGGGAGGTAAAAGGTCACATGTGGAGCCCGGGAATCACGTAACTCGGGTTGACGGGCAGCATCTTGATGTCGCCCGGTGGTGCCGAACTCCGCGTTTTCGTGCTTTCCGAACGGCGGGTTCTGCGGGCCCGCGGGGCCCACAGATGGCGCTTTCCTCCGGATCTGCGGGGGTGGGACCCACTATGATGGGGACCCCTGGTGGCGCGCCTCCACGGACGGCGGTCGGCCGGGAACACCGAACACCGATCGGGGGTCGATCGATCCCGATTCCCAAGCTTTGAAGTTGCTGCCCACGGATTTTTAGTTGCTGTTTTCAGGCGCGTGCTCCGGCGAAAACGACCGCTGCGATCAATCCCGACGTCGGATCGGGACGCATGAGCTATCGTTGGAAAGCACTCTTCAAATGCTTCAATCTAGACCCAGAGAGATCTGCTGGATCTAGTCGGATCAGAACTTTAATGAATTTACAAGCCCCTATTGTACAGTAACTGAAATCTCAGATCTGCAGGGTACTTGTCTGAGAACGACCGTGGACCGCCTAGTAAACCTCCGATTCAGCTCTTGAGCTCTTCTTCAAAGTTGTAGGGTATCAAACCACGGAACTGGGACTAGTTTTGGAATTTGATTTGGAGGTGATGGTGATTTACTATGATTTTTGGGGGTGACTGGTGGTCGGATCTGGGAACAGGGGGACAGAACTGTAGCTGGGACTGAGAATGATTTTTAGAAAATATGAGATGGACGAACCAAAAATTGAGAAAAATTGTGGATGAAGGGGTGGATGAATGGAACCCCCAGTAAAATTGGCCGAACCAAAAGAAATCAAAAAGTGGACCTAAGACAAGAAACTCAGGGCGGGGATGAATCTAGACAGAACTCTGGCAGAACCGAAATGGAAGAGTGGACGAAAATCAAAAAATATGTGAATGGCAAACCAAAATTTGTGGGTCGTCCTTGACACCTCTGGAACATCCACTAAAATCCCCAGATCTATCTAAGCTCGTGGCTGAGACAAGAAATTCGTGGAAGCTTCTGTGGTACTACGCGGGTAGAACTCCGTTGATGGCGATGGCGGTGCGGTGGCGGCTCGTGGCGGCGGCGGCGGCGATCGTCGGAACCGATACACGAGGCATTACACCTCAGAATGGAAGCCTTCATAGCTTCAAGGGGGAGAGGGAGGAGAGAGGAGGGGGGCGCACCAGCCCTTGCTCTTGGAAATTGTTTGATTCAAATGGCATTAATTCATCAAAATAGAAAATACAAGCTTAAATAGGTTACATCTCACATCCATCCACAACCATTGGATCTAGGGGATGGGAATGGAGGTTTGGGATGGAGTGTGACACACACACAAAAAATAAATAAAAAACTACAAGGAGGGGGGTGGCCCTTGGACTAGGTGTAGAAGGTGGACTTGGTAGGTGGGGGTGGGAGGCCAAATGTGGACTTTCCAAGCCCCTTGTCCCCCACTTGGCCCACCCATCTAGAAGCCTCCATTTGACATGTTGACTGACCCCACATGGGGCCCATGGGTGAGGTGGCTCAATGGGATGGGGCCTGGGGGGCCCGTGGGGCCCACGGGGTCCAAATTGCACATAAGCCCCTCTTACAATCAAAATAGCAAACCGCATACAATGAAATAAACACAAATTACACACACATAAAGTCTAACTAAATATGATAAATGTCGGGACTCAGGGGGGCGTCTCCAGGCTGTCTCCGAGCCAAATAGATGCTGAGGTGGCTCGAGTCGTGCTCCGTGTGCGGTACCGGTGGCTCGGCGTATCGCGCCGCTCAACTGCTCGGGTGTCCGCACCACGGGTCTAGGTCCTAGGTTGCTCATTTCATACTTAGTCATCCTTGGGCTGTGCCACATCAGAAGGCCTCGGCCAATCCATTTGCTTGTGGATTGTAAGGAGTGGAGGTTCTCCATTCATATTTGTACTTCTCGGCAAGCCGATATGTCTTCTGGTTCTTGAAGTGACTTCCATTATCAGATATTATTCGGCTAGGGACCCCGAACCGGAAGATGATATTATGCTTGATGAATCTGGCAACCAACTCACCAGTCACTTCTCTGAGTGCTATTGCCTCCGCCCACCTGGAGAAGTAGTCTGTTATAGCCAGGATGTACCTGTGTCCAACTGAAGAAGTCGGTAGTGGTCCGACTACATCAGTTCCCCACTGAGCAAAAGGCCAGCTGGGAATTGTAGGGTGTAGAGCTACAGGAGGCCTCCTGGGTACAGTGGCATGCTCCTGGCATTTCTGGCATGACTTTGAAAACTGGCAACAGTCTTCAAACATAGTGGGCCAATAATAACCCAGCTTCTTGATTTTAATCTTCATCTTAGGCCCAGCCTGGTGTGTCCCTGCTGTCCCAGCATGTATTTCTTTCATTGCTTGCCAAGCTTCTTCAGTAGATAGGCAGCGAAGCAAAATCTTCTTGCGGGCGTCTGCCATGATTCAGAATAGAGTTCTATTTCTGCATTCATAGGAATCTTTGATCCTTAGGAGTTTCATTCTCTCTTCTTTGTTCTTGGGCAGCTGTTGGTGTAGGAACCACTGCAATAGGTGCTGTCTCCAATCAGACGCCTGGACTTTGTCAACGACATCAATCTCATATTCTTCAGGACACGCTTCCAGCATGCTGGGGACTTGCCGCCTGTTCATAACAATGATGTTAAGTGTCTCATCCGGTGGGACTGCTAATGAGCTGGCCAGTTTTACCAGTGCATCGGCTTGAGCATTGTGCCCCCGACCCACATGATTGAGCTCAATGTGGTAGAAGTTCGCCATGAGGCGTATAGCCTTTTGATAATAGGGGTTCAATTCTGGCTTTCACACTTCGAATTCTCCCTGTATTTGTTTTATCACTAACATTGAGTCACCGAATACCTGAAGCATCCGAATACTCATACTGAGGGCGACCTGGAGACCAATTATCAGAGCTTCATATTCAGCTTCATTGTTGGTGCAGGGCTTATTTATAGAACAGGAGGTGTGCAACACTTCTCCTTCTGGCGATTTCAGCACAATGCCGGCCCCTGCACGTATTCTTGTTTTCCCACTAGAATCAGTTTCTGTTCTTGATGCCCCATCAAAGTATAATTGCCACATGATTGGCTGGGTTTGACAAGCTTCGAGCACTTCATCATCAGGGAGCTCAGTCTCCAGCATAGCACTTTCTGGTACAGGGTGCTCTACAAAGAAATCAGCCACAGCCTGGCCCTTTATAGCCCTCTGAGGTATATAGGTGATGTCAAACTCCATCAGAATCACAGCCCATTTGTCTAGTCGACCTTTGAGTGCCGACTGAGTCAATATATATTTGAGCGAATCTGCTGCAGATATCAATCTGATCTCATGTGACAGCATATAGTGTCAGAGCTTCTTAACAGCGAAAACCAGTGCCAAGCAGGTCTTCTCTATGTAAGTATAGCTCTCTTCAATCCTGATCAACCTTCTGCTAAGGTAATATAAGGCTTGCTCCTTTCCATCTTCATTTATTTGAGCTAACATTGCCCCCAGCGAACAATGCGTGGCAGCTATATAGAGGATTAAAGGGGTGCCCTTGACTGGTGCCCCCAATACTGGAGGGGTCTTGAGGTATTCCTTCAGCTTTTCAAAAGCCTCTTGGCATCCGCCGTCCCACAGGAACGGCACATCTTTCATCATGAGCTTGTGAAAGGGGTGGCACCGACCCGACAAGTTTGATATAAATCGTCGGATGTAGGCCAGACGCCCCTGCGGAGACCTTAGCTCAGACAGATTCTTCGGTGGAGGGAGCTCTTGAGTAGCCTTGATCTTGGATGGGTCAATCTCAATACCCCTGTGTCGGACAATAAATCCAAGGAATTTCCACTGGTCACGCCAAAGGCACACTTCATAGGGTTCATCTTCAGCTCGTATTTCCGCAGCCTTTGAAACACTACCCTCAGGTCCTACAGATGGTCTTCTTTCTTTCTGGTTTTCACCACCAGGTCATCAACATAGCACTCCACTTTCTTGAAGAGCAAGTCATCGAAAATCTTTGTCATGGCTCTTTGGTAAGTAGCGCCGGCATTCTTAAGGCCAAACGGCATTCTTTTGTAGTGAAATATCCCTTTTGGAGTGCGAAATACAGTGTGTATTCTGTCTTTTTCAGCAATCCATATTTGGTTATATCCGGATGAACCATCCATAAATGAAAGGGCTTCATGACTAGTGGTTGCATCAATCATTACTTCAGTAATTGGCACTGGGAAATCATCCTTCGGGCAAGCCTTATTAAGGTCTCGAAAGTCAACACATATTCTGATCTGCCCATTTTTCTTCTTTACGGGCACTATATTGGCCAACCATGTGGTGTACTGATTTTCTTCGACGAAGCCAACATCAATAAGCTTGTCGACCTCTTTGTTGATTTGGTTGATCAGCTCAGGTCGCATCCTCCTGGGTGGCTGTTTTATGGGATTGGCTTCTGGATTAACCGCCAGCAGGTGTTGTGCCACATCGGGATTTAATCCCGGCATTTCATCATACGTCCAGGTGAAGCAGTCTCTGAACTCCCTCAGGAATTGTATATAATGTTCCCGGACCTCTGGTTCTAGCAGAGTGCTAAGAAAGGTTGGTCTTGGTTCTTCTTCTGTCCCCAAGTTTACTTCTATTAGCTCATCAACAGTGGCCTGGCCACCATCATCAACTTCGGGCGGAGCCTCCTGCAGATCGACGAAGCCTCCGGGGATATAGTCTTCTTCAATCTCAGAGTTCTCTAACTCCTCATGTCGATCTCCGGCTGATGGCGGCTTATCATACAGGATCGAAACTGTTCGACTTTGTTCAGCTCGCTGCTGGGATATGATCGGCTCCGTGTACGATTTGAAGAAGATGTCTTCCATTCCCGGAGGCTTCACTAGCTTGGATTCCTCTGGGGGATCTATATCTTGCAGAGCTCGAACTTCTTTCAGAATATGTTCAAACTCTAAGCATTCTCTTGTATCATCAGAAATCCGATCTTCATCCGGGGTTCCTGTGTCAAACTTTGCTTCGGCCTGGAACAGATCTTCTTTGCAAGACAGGTCTTCCCAACACCGACACATATTTGCTTCATCAGACTTTCCTGCTTCTGGCCGGCAATCAGAAGGCCCATCATTCATTATGGACTGATATATAATCTCTTCTTCTTCTGAGGGATAATCATCATAGCCCACCTCAGGAGGGTCTTCATGTGAGAAAAAGGTGGAGATGACATCCACTTCGGCCTCATAGTATTCTTGTAGAGTGTAGCCCAATCCCAGGTGCTGGGTGATCTTCATCAATTCCTTGTTGTTCTGGGGCGGATCCCAAAGTCCTTGGAATGCTTTCTTCTGGGCGATGGGCTGTAGTGAAGGCATCTGCAGTTTGGAGAACATCTGTGAGACCCGTTGCGTGGTGTAGTTCAAGCCTGCAATTGGCACCATTCGACTTGTGGATTCTTCCGGGATCATGCAGTCCTGATCATCTTCCTCGAAAGGCTCCCCGGTGTAAAATATGATAGGAGGCTCGCAGAAGCGAGGGACCTCCATAATCTTGAGTGGCAGCACCGTCTGGCATTCCAAACTGGTGACGGGTTTGACTAATCCTTCTGGCACCTTGATTTGTGTATATTTTTCATTCATTTCTTCATCAGTATCATTGGGATGAATGCTTGGAGGTGCAATCCGTGCGAAATCCCCGACATGAGAGATGTGGGATACCTCATGCTCTTTGATATAGCCCCGCGGTGGTGGCAGAGACCAATCCTCTATATTTACTGCCGATTTCTTCTGGCCAGTCACAGTTTCTTTCCCCTTATCTTTTTGCAGAATGTCCGTATAATAGGATGCGTCGAGCATGTGACACTCGAATACTTCAAAGGGGTGTAGATCTGCAAACACCCTTTCTTCTTTACCATCATGGCAGTACTTAATGCACTGATGCAGCGTGGACGGCACTATTTGATATTCATGCAGCCACGGTCGCCCCAACAAGGCCTTATATGTGGTGTTAGGCTCGATTACATAGAATCGCACCACAGTAGTGAGGTCTCCCAATGTGAGGTTGAAATCTGCTACCCCTAGAGGTGTCTCACACTTCTGATTAAAGCCAACAATCTTCATGTCCTTGACCTTAGTGAGGTGCATATCAAAGTAGTATTTCTGATAGATGCGGTATGGCAGAATGTTTACAGCAGCCCCTGGATCTATCAATATCCGGCTTAGTGGCTGGCGGTTGAGATGTCCTCTCATGTACAGTGGCCTGTTGTGGCTGGGGTTTGGAATCAACATGTCATCTTCAGTGAAAGTGACCGCTGACCCAGAGTTTACCTCTGTTAGCAGTGCTTCATACTGTGCTGGTGACTGTAAAGCATCAATAATTGCTTGAGAATTTCCCATATAGAGAATCTGGTGGGGAGCTTCTTCAGCATTTTCATAATTCGGCTGCCTACTCAGACATTGGAGAGTCGCATCTCCTCTGCCCAGCGGGGCTTTGGAGGTTCACGAGGTGCCTGTGGCATTACCTGCCCACTTCTTGCCTCAGTTTCTTGGCTAGTTTCTTGCGGGGTTTCTTCTGAAAGGATGGCCCTTGGTGCTGTCGGGGGATCCTTTTCTTCTCCTCCACCTTGCTTAGGTTTCAGAGCCGTTGGCTGTTGGCGCTTGTTACTTCTGATTGGTGCAGCTTGTATCGGCTTTTCGCCCTCCAAACTGGATAGGAATTCAAGGAATGACGGGGCCCCATCCCTTTTCTTCTCTTCTTGGTATAAACTATCAGGAGGGGGAATGTGGACACCTCGCACTTCTGGCTCTGGTAACTGATAAGGCTGTTCTCCTCTGAAAATAATATTGTGATTGGCTGGCGGGGGACGCCCCCATCTTCTCCCAGAACGGGTAGCATGTGCTGAGGTTGATGCTTCAGCATGGTTGGCTTCCAGTGGCGTGGCCGACGCCTCTGCATCATCATTTTCCCCAGGCAAAGTGAACAACACTGAGAGGGTATTACAGTGCACTATCGTCACCTTCTCCTTGTTCTTTGACTTCTTCTTTCTTTGGGATCTTTTCTTGGCTGGCTGGTGCCCCCAGAAGAATTCGGCTTCAGCTTTCTCTTGTTCTTTTCCTGCTGTTTCTTTGACGGTCAACCCTTCTAGATGCTCCCAGAGGACATGGTCATTTACTAGCATCGGCTTAGGCTCAGACTGTTCATACTCATCCAGCTGATCAATATATAGCTACAGGCGCCTCACCTCGGGGCTTATTTTCTCATGGGCAGGTGGCGGAGGTTGCTTTCTCCGATTGTGAGTAGGGATGCGAATAACTGGCGGTGACTCCATGGTTAGCCATACCTGCTCTACTGCTGGCAAAGTCTGCTTCGGAGTAACACCCCGGATGGAGGCCCCTGGTGCTGTCCGTTCTGAGGGCTTTTTCCTGGTTTTAGTTGGCACTGTTTGCCACCCTATCTGCTCCTTAATTGCGGTAAGGAAACAGGTCTCGTATGTGTGCTTAGTGCATTCTTCAACAGCCTCTTCGGGTAACTGCTGATATAGAGAGATCAGGTTTGCAGCCATTCTCAGTGCTGGAGGCTCATGAGGGCGTGGTGGGTCCATCTGGTAATCCCCTAATTGCAGCTCACCCCTCTTGAACATGCTTTCCATAACATCTTTGAAGATATAGCAGTTTTCTATAGTATGCCCCAGTCCCCGGTGATAGGGACAGAACAGCGGGTCATCCTTCTTTGCTGCATCAGCGGGTCTCTTTGGCTCGGGCAACGTTATTTTGTTTAACTTATAAGCCCAGTTAAATAGTGCACCCGTCTTATCCTTGGGGAAGGAGTATGCCTTTCTCATCTTGTTTCTTAGGGAAACCTTTTCTTTCATTTCTGCCGGGCCTGTTGGCGGAGGAGCATCAGTCGCCTTGTCTTTCTCTTTCTGTTGTTCAAAGGCTCCGAAATCAACAACATTGGCTTCTGAATGTGATGGCCGTCGATCAACGGCTTTCCCTTTTTGCATAGCAGGGGCATTAGTGGCCGGACGCTTGGATAGGAACGTCTCGACATCTGCAACTATGTTATTTAACCGGTCGAATGTTCTGACATCCGCCCCGATCATCTTTTCCAGCACTTCTCTTCTGAGATTTTGCTTGCATATTTGTACTGCATCTTCTTGATGGGGGGGTCGCCTGCATCTCATGGCCAAATTCCTCCATCTTTTATGTAATCTAGGGCGGTCTCATCCTATTTTTGCCTGGATGCATACAGTTTGGCTATTGTGATTTCTCTTTCTGTTACATGAAATCTGTCTCGGAACTTTCGCTGCATATCGGGCCAGTCAGCCATCGACCCAGCTGGTAAGCTGGAGTACCATTCAAAGGCTAAACCTGTAAGGGACGAGCCAAAGAATTTCAGCAAGTATGCTTCATCGGTCGCCAGGTCGCCCATGATTGTAGTGTAATAGGCTATATGCTCCTTAGGGGAGCCTTGGCCATTGAACTTTTCACACTTAGGCGGCTTGCTGACGCCTGGTGGTAGTCTCTTGGCAGCATAATGTGCAGGGTACGGCACCATGTAGACATCATAAGTACCGGAGTCGTCCCCGACTTTCTCAGACAGCTTCATCTCGATCATTTTTTCTATCATCAGTTTATTTACCACAGTTGGATCCACTGGTTCCGGAAAGAAGTGTGCCTGCTGATGACTGAGAGGGGTCGTCATGGCCGTTGTATGTAAGGTTGGCTGAGGTGCCGGCATGGCGGGCTGCGTCTGAGATGTAGAGGGTTGGGCTGCCGCCTGCTGTAAGAGAGGTTGACCTGGTGCCTTGCCCATATTATTCTGATGAGGAACAGCTGGAACGGCCGCCACTGCTGAATTGGACGTCTGCCCTGCTGGCTCGGCCTGCTTAGAGACAGGTGTCCGTTCATTCCTCTCATTCAATTGTCTCCTGAGAGAGACAATTTCTTGCTGATATTTTCTAAACATCATCTGGATCATGGGATCCATGGTTGTTGGAATCTACATTTCTCCCGAAGTCTCTTCAGCGGGGTCTGAGTGAGGATCATCTTCTTCTTCAGCGGTCACCACATTTACTGTCATCATGGTGACTCTTCGGGCTTCATTGACGGCCGAGAGGTCATCTTGATTAGCAGCTACTATCTTATCTTTTGCTGCCTTGCTTCTTCTTGTGACTGCACCTGGTCTGTGGGCCAGGCTGATCAATTCTTTTGGTTGATTTGGTAACATACCATATCTTCCGGCGACGCCGGCCATATTGCAAGCAAGAATCTGCATCTTCCCTCTCTGCCTGCGAACTCTTCTCTTGACCTGTCTAGGATATGTCAGACGGTCAAATACATATATTCTCTTTTCTTTTCCCTCTTCCTGGTAAATATCTTTCTCATATCTGGCCCTGCGGCTATCTTCATAGTCATTGGAGTCAGAGGACGAAACCTCCAGCATCACTCCTTCTGGGACTTCTTCCTCTTCCCCCATGGTGCCCAGGGCATGAGATAATCTTCGTTGCCCTAGGGAGGAGTTCCCTAGGCAATGAAAGTAATCTTGAACTACCCGGTGTGAGCGACGTCACGCGGTTCGGGGAAGAGCGGAGAAGACGCGGAGCGCGCGCGGGCTCCTTCTTTTTTTTTGTTTTGTTTGTTTGCTGCAACACAGAAATAAGAGAAGAGAGAGAAGGGGCCACCACGGGAGATTGCTCCGGCGGGGCGAGCGGGACAAGTGTGATATAGCAAAATATGGGGGTTAAACGGCCATAGCGGGAAGTGACTCGCCGCGGCCTCGGGGGGACGGGAATGGTGCAGAAATTAAATAACAAGAATTGAAACGGCCATTGGGGAAGTGACTCGCCGCGGCCTCGAGAATATGAGCAAATAATAAGATGACAGAATATAAAGAGAATACAAAGAGCGGGAATTTAAATGGCCATTGGGGAAGTGACTCGCCGCCGCCTCGAGAACATAAACAGATAAGAATATAACGTATAAGAACGTGAATTTAAACGGCCATTGGGGAAGTGACTCGCCGTGGCCTCGAGAACACGAACAGATAAGAATATAGCATATAAGAACAGGAATTTAAACGGCCATTGGGGAAGTGACTCGCCGCGGCCTCGAGAATATGAGCAGAATATAACAGAGTATAAAGAGAATATAAGAACGGAAATTTAAACGGCCATTGGGGAAGTGACTCGCCGCGGCCTCGAAAACAAGATGTGATCGCCAGGGGCCGAAAGACCCCAAAATAAGAAAGTGATCGCGCCTACCTCAAGGGCGAGAGATGGCGGGTTGCTTCTTCCTCTCCCTCCGGCCGGCCGACGGGGAGGGCTTTCCTCGGCTACCCTTGCAAAACAACGACAAACAAATGACAAGTGGATTAGAAAGATGGAGGTGTAGTATTCAAATCCTTGCGATAAAAAAATAACGAAATGATGGCAAGACACACACCTGGTTGGTGTTATCTTTTAAACCCCTCTCAGACTCGAGTAGGAGTAAAATGAGATGATGGATGTAAGAAGTGTATAAGAAAAGGCGCCCTTATGAAGGGGGATAGGGGATGCAAAATGATGAATGCAAAAGAACTACGAAGGAAATGAAAGAATTGGCTTATTGGATGTGCCGACGGTGAAATCCGGCGGAGCTCCGGCAGCGTGGGGATGACGTGGAAGCGCGGTGGATGAAGACGACCTTCCTCTCGCGAGCGTGAGCACCCGAGAAGCCGACAGAACCTCCACCTACAAAAGAACCCACGGGTTAGAAAATGACTCCATAGCCTCTGGGCTCCGGCAGCCTCTATCGGATCACTTCGAAGCTCTCCCAGAACTGAGGGGGTGGGCCTCTATTTATAGAGCTCCGGAGGGTGGAGGCGTCCAGGACCCTGGACACCTCCATCAGGGCCGAATTAATATTTTATTCTATTTTTATATATTTTTTTGGAATACTTTTGTGGAGGCGTCCAGGGCTCCGGATGCCTCAAACAGGTCCACCGAAAACCGACGACGGCCGCACGCGGTTTGGCACAACGCGTGGTTTTGTGAGCGGCGCCTCGTGATTCAGAAATGGGCGCGTCCTGCTGAGTGGACGTCTCTATAATTTGGATTTTTTTCACACACGACAAACCGTCGTTCGGTGGGCGGCGCCCGTGAGAGAGTTGATGGAGGCGTCCAGGGGCCTGGACGCCTCCAAAAATATATTATTTTTTCTTTTTCTTTTGTCTTTTATGCCAAAGCTGGCATTTTGATTTTTTTTATAATTATTTTTATGGAGGCGTCCAGGGGCCTGGACGCCTCCATTAATATATATATATATATATATATTTTGTTTTTTATGCCAACTGGCATTTTACACATATTTTTTATTTTTGTTTTTATGGAGGCGTCCAGGGGCCTGGACGCCTCCATTAATATATATATTTTTTATTTGGTTTGGGCCCTGAGAAAATAAAATAAAATAAATTAAAAACATGGGGGCGTCTAGGGGCCTGGACGCCCCCATTAAGACCCACCCGGGTCATCAAATCAGGCGTCGGCGGCCGCCCGTCAGACACCCTTCCTGATTCCGGAACCTCCTGATGCGTCTGACTGGTGTTGACGCTGTCCGAATGCCGTGACGGGACGATTCCGAATGTCGAAAAAGGCAGAAGAAGACCCAAGAAAAGGAAGCACTCGAGTGATTCGAAATGCGTAAGCCGTTGCGGGGCGTTGTATAGTAATATGAGACTTTCTCAGGAGACGTCAAGAATGGCGTGTCTACAGCTGCCCCGCCTTGGCGTCTGCTTTGCAAGGGAGCGACACGTAGTGGAATGGTATCGAAGTGGAGTGAAATGAAGTGGGAGCGGACTGATAAGTTGATGCCAAGGTGTGATGAGACACGCTTTTGACGTTACTGTTTGGAATCTTTCCTGAAGTTTCAATGTGGCGACCTTGAAGAAGTTCTTTCAAATTTTGACGATTGCTTGGACGGAGATCAAATAAGCGAGGGTGAGATGTGTGCTCAGGCACGAAAAAGAGACCAACTTCTTGGTGTGGAAGTGCCTGGGTCATAAACCGGAGGTTGCACCTTTGGGGAGCGGTTACCAGCCAATGTGGAAGTGCTGCGGCCAAGGTGGGTCAAGCAAGGTAAAAAAGGAATATCTGAGGGTCTGTCCAAACAAGGGTCTCCTTTGGAAGAGCAGCGTAGGGCCATTTCAAAGAAACTCAGTATTTCATTCGGAGTGGAATATCTCATATTTGTAGGAATTGAAGCACAACGGCCTTCGCAATCGAATCACTTGAATGATCTTCCGCAATAAATCAAAGTCCTATATGAATGCATGCTGGGTTTAAAGAAAAATTTAAAACAAACTAAAATAGAAAATAGCCAAGGATAATATTGTCAACTTGTTAAGAACGGGTCAGGATACCGATCTGGTGAGCCGACACTGGGCTGGGGCCCGTTTATCCGCGCACCAACTCAATGAATGGAACCGTCGTCCCCATGCTACCACAAATTAACGGCCTATCCGTACAACCCAAATTCTCCCGGGATCATCATCGTTTTTGTTGAAGGGGAACTCAAATCCCAGATTCATTCGGGCCGCAAGGTCCTTGACATGTTCTAGTAGCGTAGGTATCATATACTACGATGCATGACATGGTGGGACCAACCATTGAAAGGTGGGACAGGAGATAGGACAAAGATGTCCGTTAGTAAAACCTGCATAGGCCAGCATGGATCAATAACATCAGAAAGTAGCAGATTTATAATAGAATCACACCACAATGGAAAGGAAATCTAGCCAAAATCCTGACACTGACTGCTGATGTGACATGTTCCATCCTGTAGTGATCTTCCCTTCCTATAAGAACTCCCCTTAGGCTAGTTCATTCAAATGCACCAAGGTGGGTTTTGGAAGCTCAGGAGAGGAAAGAGAGGAGAATCTAGAGATTTCAGGATGGAAGGAGAGTCTTCCCGCGTTATGAAGAGGAGCAGGCCTAGCAGCGAGATCGGGCGACTCTCCGACCTCGAGGGTCATCTGAGTGGGACGATCATGTCGCATATGGTAAGCTGATTCATTTCAAATTTTCCATGTGAACCTTCTTCTTACTTCCTTACTTTCTTCTTCTTTCTTTTCTCTTCCAGTCATATCCACTCTTCCCAGGCCCGAGGAAGTTTTCCAAACTGCCATGGCTTTCAAAGCTAACTTCTAATATCTCCATTGGTATGAGGGCCATACTCTCGAAGTGGCATCTGCAGGGGCTCCTTATTCACGCCAAGCATTACGAGAAGATTCGTATGGACTGGGCGGCTATGGGCGCACTAGTGGAGATCTGGCATCCCCAGACCCACACTTTTATCTTCCCGACCTTCGAGGTGACGATCCTCCTCGAGGAGGTGGAACTTCTGCTTGGATTAAAGAAATTCAAGAGTGACGGGAAGGTGAAGGCTATGCGGATGCTGACACGGGGGACTTATGAAAGCGTCCTTGGAAGCTTCATGCCGCCCGACGCAGCCCGAAAGGTCCGTACTCAAAAGGGGATCGACCTCCAAAAGCTCGCGGAGTGGGTCATGGACGCCCTGAGAGGGTCACCAGACGATGACTATTTGGAGGGAATCATGAAGGGGTTCACCATTTGTCTGGCGGGTGCTCTCTTATTTCCTTATACCGACAACATAGTGAAGGAAGACCAACTGAGTGCTATCTGCGGGATCTGGCGTGGAAAGAGGGTGGGACCCGCCATCCTTGCCTATCTTTACAGCGGCCTTACTGTCTCGAGCATGGGTAAGCCTCCTTTTGGTTGCGCACTTGTCTTAAATTGCTGGCTTGATCTGCACTTCAAATTCGACCACCGCGAGGGAGTGCCAACTGCTTCGAAGCTTTTCCAACAAAGCCCGCTTTACCACATAGCCGACGTGTTAGGCTTCGGTGGTATTGTAGTGAACCGCGTTCCGTGGCTGAAGAAACGTGAAGACTGGCGGTCTCACTTCCGCACCGTGACACAAGGCTTCTTTACTTGCGCACCGGCATGTTTGCTTTCGCCAGATCTCCTCATGAGGCCTTCTCCCGAAGTTGATCTTCGACTGATCGGCGCGACCGAGTTCGTCCTTTATAATGCGCATCGGTGCTGCCTCCAGATTGGCATCCCACGCCATTCGTTCCCGCCACCGATTGGCATCGTTCCTTTGAAGAAAAGGGAGTTGGGCACTGAAGCGGACGCGAAGGAAGCGAAGGCCATTAAAGCTCCCTGGAAGACAAGTGTTGCGGGAAAGGCCTTAGCGCACGTGGTGGAAGAATGCGAGCCGTGGAGGGCTTATGTAACCGAACTGGGGAAGTTAAGGCCTAAGGCGCCTAAGCCCCTGATGTAGCTCATTCTGCTTTCCTGATGGAATAAAATCTGGTATTTGGCAGTTTTGGACCAGTTTCGTTAATTATTATTGTCTTTTTTGTGGTTTTTCTTTTTCTTTGTGTTTTTTTTTGTTTGGATTATATACATACTCTTATCTTTTTACTTTTATTATATATATATACTTTTTTTGAAAATTTTTTATTATACGGGCGTCCATGGGCCTGGACGCCCCTAATTTTTATTTTTTATTTTATTTGATTTTTTGTTTTGGGGGCGTCCAGGGTCCTGGACGCCCCAACTTTTATTTATTATTAAAAATTTTGAATTTTGAAAAAAAATAAAAATTGTGGGGGCGTCCAGGCGCCTGGATGCCCCAAAGAAGGTAGCTTCTATATATAAGGGCTGCCCCCCCCCCCTTTTGCTCATTTACTGTTCATTCTGACGACCTAGTCACCCTAGACGACCCATTCTTCGTCCCAATGGAGCGAGGAGGGTCGAGCCAGGGTCCACAGAAGCGGAAACGACGGGCTCGTCGTCCGAGGAGGTTGAGGGATGATGCCGAGGAGGCTGCTGCGGCGGAGGAGATTGCCGCGGGTGAGGAGGTTCTTCCTTTGGCCTTGGAGGCTGCAGTGGATGCTGGCGACGCGGCAGAGGACGAGCACGATCCGGTAAGCCCCTCGGAACTCTCACTCTGTGGTTCAATAGGCTAAACGGACGGGTGAGAGGCTGTGAGAGAAGGCCGGGGAGTGAGGGAAAGGAGGCGTCCAGGGCCCTAGATGCCTCCACATTTTCTTTCTCTTTTTTTTTTCTTTTTTTTTATTTATTTATGAAAATAATAGAAATATAATTAAAAAATAAGGAGGCGTCCAGGGCCTGGGACACCTCCATGATAATATATATATTATTAATATATTTTTTGTTTTGGTTTTGGGGTTTTCTAAAAATAAAAGAAAATAAAGGAAATGGAAAGGAGGCGTCCAGGAGCCTGGACGCCTCCACAAAAAAATAAATATTTTAAAAAGAAAAATAAAATAAAATGAATAAGTAGTATATACAGTGTTATTGTTTATTATTATTCATGATGCTGATGTGTTCTCTGTTGGTTTTGTGGTGTGCAGGGCGTGATGAAGGGACGGATCAGCTGGTCCCTAGTGGTGGCAGCATACCGTGGGCTGCCGGACTTCCAGAGGGCGCGTGTGGACGCCATGGGCTTTGGAGCTTTCCTTAGGATCGAGCCCTTCCAGCTCGACCTTCCTCTTATCCAGGCACTGAGGGAGCGGTGGCACGCACCGAGCCGGGCGTTTCTGATGCCCTGGGGGCACATGGTGCCGACACTGGAGGACGTGGCTCGGATTATCGGGCTACGAGTTGACGGAGAGGCAGTCAGCGGGGTCACCTACCCCAACTACCGAGAGAGTGCCCTGGACCTGCTGTGGTTAGAGACGAACGTGACTGATAGAGACAGCAGGGTAGTTGGCCGAGTGGAGATCATGGAGACGCTCGGATTCGTCGACCCGCGCCAGCGGGTTAGCGAGACTGGAGCGGAGTTCTTGGCTCGACTAGAGGGGGATGCTCGTGCAGCTTTCACCCAGGATCCGAGCGAGAGGGAGCTGGTGGATCTAGACCTTCGGAGGTTTCTTTTCTTCTTCCTGGGCCGCCTTCTGCTGGGGACGAAGGGGGACGGCATCCACTGCCGCTTCCTCGGGATTCTGGCGGACCTTGACAGAGTGGGGCACTACGCGTGGGGAGCGACTCTGCTTGCCCATTTGATTGCTGATCTCTCCCAGACTTCGGAGAAGGAGACGACAGTCAGCGGCTTCGCACCTTTTCTCCAGGTAAACATTTTATTTATGCATTCCCACAGTTGAATATGCAATTATTGTACTAATGATGTATGATGGATGCAGGTGTGGAGCTATTACTATTTCCCGATGGGGAGGGCTAGGCATGGGAACAGGAGGGCCGTGCCTCTGGCGCGGCGGTGGAGGCCGGTCGTGGTTGCAGCACCCCACGGCTACCAGCTGGCGTCGCTTCGTCGGGAGCTGAGTGAGTATCCCGAGGCCATGGTATGATGCGTATGATTTTTTTGTGTTTTTATGCATGTGACTATCATGATGTATGCATGGTGATGCAGGTGGTGTGGAGACCCTACCTGGGCATGGGCGACGCTGGCCAGCCTTGGGTTGTAGCGGGTCTTCCTCGTTTCAGGCGGGACGTGTGGGTCCATTGCCTGAACGAGATCGAGCCACTTCGGCTGAGGCTGGTTATGAGGACGTTGGGGCTGGCCCAGGAGTGGGTTGATGTAGAAGAGCCGGCCCGCATTGGGCGGAAGACCAAGGGGAAGGCGAAGGTTGTGGACTGGCGTACGCACTTCCCAGCACAGTACCAGGACTGGCAGCAGGGCGGGGTCCCAGTGGTGTCCCATGTACATGACAGCACAGACTACAAGAGACGGTACCGGGCTACGTATGGGGACCGCCTCTTCCTTGGTGGTATGGCAGGGGTAAGTGAAATGAGAATGCTTCACTCTTTTATATGTATATGCATGTGGTACTAACTTAGGTGCAATGCAGGATGCTCGTAATACCATGATCGCCGACTTGCGGGCCCAGTTGGCGGACGCCAGGCGGCAGTTGGTGGCCATCCGACAGGAGTTGGAGATCCTGGTGAGTTTAGGTGATGCATTTTTTTTGTGACCTGGATTTTTGATGCTTAGCCTTTGACTGACGTTTGCCCCGTGTTTTAGCGGGCCCACCAGACAGCGGCAGCCGGGATGGCTGGTGGAGCGGGTTCCAGTTCGCGGAGCCCTCCTCCGGAGGTTTCTGCCCTCCAGGAGCAGCTGGCGTATACGGTGGCTCGGGCTGAGGAGGCCGAGCGTGACCGCGAGGCTCGAGTGAGCGCTTGCCTGACCATGACTCTCTTCTGGCTGCTTTCCTTCTATCACTGTTGTTCTCTTATGGTGCATGCGTCCTTTGACAGGTGGCCAAGATTCGGGAGGCCCTGGCGCGTGTTGTTCGTGCCGAGCAGGAGCGCGACGCTCGGGTGGCGGAGCGTGACGCCCGGATTGCGGAGCGTGACGCCCGGATTGTGGAGCTGGAGGAGGAGCGTCGACGGGAGGCTGAGGAGCTCCCTCGTGACGTGCTGGATCTACGGATCGCCCTCGAGCTGTCGAGGAGGGAGGCGATGAGAGAGAGAGAGAGGAGAGGGAGAGAGAGAGGGAGGAGCGACAGCGGGATCAGACCGAGAGGAGGGCTCTGGAGGCCCAGCTGCTGGAGCTCCGACTGAGTCTCGGCACGGCGGAGGGGAGACTTCGGGAGAGCGAGGAGCGGTACCAGAGGGCGAAGGAACGCGGGGCGCGACTTCGTCAGTCTGGTTCTTTTTCCATGGGCAGCTATCTGGTCTCTTCGGCCGAGGAGCGTCGTCGCGCCTTCGAGGCTGGAGTGCCACCGTAGGGCGAGGCGAGCACGGCTTCTCAGGGTTCGCAGAGGCCCCCTAGGGATCCCCGGCAGAGGAGGGAGGAGAGAGATGACCAGGAGGGTGATGGTGAGAGTTAGAGAGTTGCTTGTACACGTCACCCTTCTCACTGTATGATGTACTTTAGGCTATTATATGAAATGAAAATGGCTTTCTTGTGTTGTGTGTATCTCTCCCACACTTTCTTCTTTGCACTGAGTTGTCCTTCGAGGCACGCTCCACGAGACCTTACCCTGAACAGCGGGGAACTACGCTTTGCACGGGGGGATTCTGTTTCCTTTCTCCCCCTTTTGGGCGCGTCCAGGCGCGAGGACACGTCTTAGTCCTTGAATTCAAATTTAAAGCGTCGGGTGGCCTTTCTTCTCCCGTGCCTTACCCGCAAACGAGCCCGCCTTCTGTCGAAACTCGCTTGCCCCCTTTTCGTCTTCCTCCTCTTTTGATTGATGGAGTTCGGTGGGCCCGATCATGGTGAAGGTGGAGAGGGACGAGGAACTCCTCGCCCGAGGAGGGACGCGCCAGAGCACGGAACGGCGTCCATGGAGGAGGAAGGGCCGCTTCGGGCCCCCGAGAGACCCGAGGGGCCCGATGGCGCGGGAGGAGGTGAACACGGTCCGGTAGGTCCTCTGATCTCTTCCTCTTTTAATTCATTTTGGGTTTTGAAGCGAGCCGCGCGAGGGGGGAAAGGTTTCGGCGAGTGTCGCACTTAAATGATGGACGCGTCCTAGACAGGGGACGCGTTCTTTTTGACTGATGTGGGACCCCTTTCTTGGTGCAGGACATGGCAAGGACCCTGGGTCTGGCCGATGAGTGGGCGAGTACGGACGAGCCGAGCCGCGTCAGGAGGGAGAGTCGCGGCAAGGCGAGGCTCGAGGACTGGCCCGTACATCTCCCTGGACAGTAAGGGGGTGTACTGGTGCAGGACAGTGCCAACTTCCTGCGGCGGCAGAGAGAGAGTTACGCTGGGCTTCCCCAAGCTGGGGACACGCGTGGGATCGGCGGCTCGCGCGCCCAACTGTCAGAGACTAGGCGGCAGCTGGCCGTCGCTCAACATGAGCTATCGGTCCTGGTAAGTTACGTGTCGCACTTTTAACTTCAGATTTTGGAGTTTCACTGACGGCCATTGTTTATTTTGTTCCAGCGTGCCCAGCAGACAGCGACGGTGGGAGTGGCTGGCGGATCTTCCAGCTCCTCGGCCCCTTTTCTCGAGATTGCCTCCCTCCGGGAGCAACTTGCCGGTGCGGTGGCCCGCGCGACCCTGGCAGAAGAGGAGCGTGACGCCTGGGTGGCGACTGTAGCGGAGCTGCGGCATCGTGGTGAGGTGAGACCTTCTCCAGACATCCTGGAGTTAAGGGTTCTTCTGCAGATGATGAGGAGAGAGGTAGAGAGAGAGAAAGCCGAGAGAAGGTTCGAGCGACAGCAGGATCTGACCGAGAGGAGGGCCTTGGAGGCCCAAGTGAGGGAGCTCCAGCTGGGCCTTCAGGCCATCGTGCAGAGACTAGGAGGGATGGAGACACGCTACGAGAGAGCGCGAGAGTTCGGGGAGCGACTCCGCCAGTCCGGTCGCTTTGCCGCCAGTGGCTTCTTCGCCACGCCAGGGGAGGAGCAGCGAGTCACTGCTGCGGAGCAGGCGCCCAGAGGCGAGGCAGGTGCTACTGTACGGGGATCCCGGAGGCTTCTGAGGGACCCTCACCTCGGGGGAGAGGAGGAGAGTGCCCAGAGAGGTGAGTGATGGTGAGGATTGGCGAGCTAGTGGACCCGCCACCTCTCTATGATTGTAGTGTTTGTGACAGCTTATGTAGAATTATGAATGGAATGATTTGATTTTCTGCTGTTACTTATTCTTTTGTGCGTTCCTTCTTCCCTACACTTCTTCTCCTTTGCACTGTTCCCATGTGATGGGTCTGCCGAGACTCCGCCCCGAGCGGAGAATCGCGTCTTGTTGTGACCATTTTCGACGGGAATCTGCCGTCGAAGTCAATAATGACGGCCCTAGTTTCTTTTCCCGAATGCTGTGTCAAATTTTGCGGACGTCCTCCAAATCATGATAGGGTATCCCTAGACAATCATAGGGGCTATTCGTCCTATTCTTCGTCCAGTCAATCACCCTGTGCGAGCGGTGAAGCGACACATGGGACCGCTTGGCCGGTGCCTCATTGCGAGGGCTATCATTAACACGTGATGGAGGCAATCTTGGCCCGCACTCCTTCCGTTTCTATAAATTCTTGTCCCTTTTATTTTCCCAGGTATATCGAGGACTAACTCGAGGAGCACAAGTTCTCACGGGAGAGGAGGAGTTCAAAATTCTGAGAGTTGGATGGAGGGCGAATCTTCCCATTCCTCGAAGAGAAGCAGGTCCAGTGGTAGTAGTTCCAGGAGGCTTTCAGACCTTGAAGGGCACTTCAGCGAAAGGGCCCAATCACAACTCGTAAGCCAAGTTTTCTTGCCCCTTTTTCATTCTTTCTTCCTTTCTTCTGACCAAACCTCACCCCCATTCCTTGTATGTGTAGGTTGTGATGAAATCACAAATCTTATGGGAGTTGGTAGTAGCAGCGTACAGGGGCCTCCCAGATTTTCAGAAGGCGAGGCTAGACGTGATGGGATTTGGTACCTTCCTTCGGATCGAGCCGATCCAGCTCGACCTCGTCCTGATCCAAGCCTTGTGTGAGAGATGGGACCCAGTGAGTCGGGCATTCCTGATGCCGTGGGGGCACATGGTGCCCAGCTTGGAGGATGTGGTCCGGATCACAAGCCTGAAGGTAGAGGGCGAGGCAGTGACCGGAGTCACTTACGTGGACTACAGAGAAGGTGCCCAGAAGTTACTGGGTTTGGACCTAGATGGTCGGAAAAATAGGTCGGTAGCTAGGGCGTCCCTGATGGATGCATTAGGGCTCACCGACACTCGTCGGCGGGACGATGAATCCTCAGAAGAGTTCATGGAAAGGATGGAAATAGGATGCCGTGCCGTGTACTGCACAGATTTTGGCAACTGGGAAAGATGCAACATAGATTTGAGGAGATTTCACCTCTTCCTTTTGGGGAGATTGGTACTGAGCTCGAAATGGGACGGTATCCAATGTTGCTTCCTGGAGCTGCTGTCAGACCTTGAAAGAGTAGGGTATTATGCCTGGGGAGCCGCCATGCAGGCACACTTGTTTGCAGGCCTATTCTAAGAAACGGATCCTGAGATGACTGTGAGTGGTTTCACACTATTCATCCAGGTATTTTTTTGGTTTTGCTGGTTTTATATTTTTTTTATGTTTTTGCAAAGTACTGATGACTTGCGCCGAGCAGCTGTGGAGCTATTATTACCTCCCTATGGGGAGAGCTCGGCATTGGCGACCCGTGATGGTGCCGTTAGCCAGGCGGTGGGAACCCATCATGAGTGCGGCACCCCTAACCTACCAACTGATGGTGCTAAGGCGGGAGCTACAGGAGTTCCCTGCAGCGATGGTAAACTGGAGACCCTACTCAGATATGGTCGATGTCGACCAGCCGTGGGTTCTAGCAAGTCGTGCCCGGTTCGGACGGGAACTGTGGATGCACTGTCTGAATGAAATCGAGCCGCTTCGGCTACGATTAGTTATGAGGACTTTAGGACTGGCTCAAGAATGGGTGGATTCAGCTGCGCCACCTCGTGTCGGGAGAAAGACTCGGGGACCGGCGACCTGCATTGACTGGCGCGTGCGATTCCCCGAACCGTATGAGGACTGGCAACGGGGTGGCACGATTGTAGAATCACAGGCGCGGGATAGCGAGGACTACTTGCGTCTATATAGGACAAAGTACGTAGAGCGGCTCCAACCCCGAGGACTTGCGGAGGTAGGTTTCCCCTTTTTCTCTTTTCTTCTTTCTCCCTTTTCTCTTTTTTTTTGGTTTTCCGGTGGAAATGCTGACTCGTATGGCTGCAGGATGTCCGGGATGCCATGATAGCGAATTTACGAACTCGCTTGGCAGAGATGGAACAACAGTTGGGCGATGCCCGCGGAGCTACGAGCGCCTTGGTAGGTGTACAGTGCGCGTTCATAATTAAATCCTCAGATTCCTGATGTTGGCTGCTAATTCACGCGGTCGTAGCATGCCCAGATTGGCGCGGCTTCCCCAGCGATGGGAGTAGGTGGTGCCTCTTCCAGCTTGTGGATTCCCACCTCAGAACTTGACTTACTTCATGAGCAACTTGCTCACGCCACGCAGCGTGCTGCGGAGGCAGAAGGGATGCTCTCTATACAGGTAAGAGTCTCAGTGTTAAGTTCTCCTTGTTTATGCCTTATCGTGTATCTGAGATGGTACACTTGGCAGGAAAAGGAGACGGAAGAAGCGCTTGGCCAAGCTGCGCAGAAGGAGGCTAGGATAGTAGAACTGGAGAGGGAACTGCGGCGTCATCCTGATGACGACTCCTCTAGGGATGTTGTGGAACTAAGGATCACTCTCCAGTTGGAGAGGGAAGACCGTGAGAGAGCACGTGCAGAGAGAGAAAGAGACGCCGAGAGAGAAAGAGCCAACAGATTGACTGAAAGGGAGGAACGAAGGGCCATGGAGGCCCAACTATTCGAACTCCGAATCAGCCTTGGCCTTACTGAACAGTGGCTGAGAGATGGTGAGGAGCGCTACCGAAGAGCACGAGAGCGTGGCTTTCGTGTTGGTAGCTTCTCTACTGCTTTCGTAGATCAACGCCGGGATGCGGGAATAGGAAGAGGAGTACAGAGCGGTAGGAGTACCACTTTTCGTAGTTGGGTAGCACCTTTGAGAGTGTTTTGCCCGGAGAGTAGTGGGACGAGTAATGCAGAGAGAGAGGGCGGAACTTGATGTAATTTTTTTGGTTTTTGGAATAAAATACAAGGTTCGGTTTGTTTGTTTTTCACCTTTGCTTCAGTTGCCTGAATCCCTGCATATATCACTGAAACAAACAAATCAGAATTTCTGTTCTGACTTGGCCCCTTGCTCAATAAGCAAATGGTCACTGTGACTGTCCTTGATGACTGGTCAAGGGGCCAAGCCTTTATTTTAACGAAGGCAAGGGAAAGAAGTGGTGATGATAAATGCGACATGCAAGCACACGAATGCAAGCGGTATTAAAGTAAGATGCTGCACGCAAATGCAATCATGCAAAATTGATTTGTTTTCTTTTTTATATTTGATATTTTTTTGTTTTATCATAAAAAGATTTTTTTTGTTTACAAATATGTACATTTTCTCTTTTCCATTTTTTTGTTGTTTTATCATCTCAGTTTTTTTATTGCTAACGCCCGGCAAGCACCCAAATGGCACCTAACCTTCATGAGAACAGAAGTTTCTTACTAACCTCCCAGGTATCCTAAGTGCACATCTAGGTTGATTTGGGCCTCTAGACCCCTCGAATGATGATCCCGCCGGCTAAGACTTACCCTGATGACAATACCGTCATGCCATGCTTAGGCTCCTAGTTACTTCCGACCACAGGGATTCACCCAAAAGGTGTTCGAGGTAAATGATTTGCCCAACCCGGGTCTATTTCCTCACAACTCTAGATGGTATATGATGGAACACCCTGGAACCCTAATGACCAACCGCGCGACGCTGACCCGGAATCAGACGCCGTCGCACCCATAGGTGATGCGCTTGCATTGGCCTAAGCCCGAGGTTAAACAAGAAGACATCAAGGTGGTAAACATGGGTCTTGACCAGCCAGAAACACAGAGACTCCTTCGCAGCGATAGCTTTTGCTTTTCAAAGTAGGCAACCAAATGTGTATATTAAAATAAGGTCGCAGACCCTGGGCAGTTTTCACCTTTCAGAAACTCCATCGAGCCTTCATCTTTAGAGGAAGTAGGAAGAGCGTGGGGGATAAACCTCTTGAGAGGATCAGCAAAACCGTTAACCCGGCGAGCGAACAAGGGCCCATCAACTCTTTCCTTTCGGACAACTTCGGACCAAATCCCGAGCATTTACATTCCACGGCCCCTTTTGTGGATTCAGACTTTTGCTTTGAGGGGTTCCGTTTATCGCAACAGGCACGGTCACGACCAGGCTCTTCTCTTGATTTTGATTTTGTATTTCTTTTTGTGAGAGAGATATAGTCGTTTGACGTTTGTGGGCTCCCTTTTCGTATGCCTGCGGGGACACTGCCCTCTTCTCGTGCTCTGATCGATGCTCGAGGAAATGGATCCTACTCTTGCCTTTGGGGTTTGAGTTTCAGTTTCTCATGCTCAGTGTTTTAAGGGCGCCGACTGTCTCATTTGGTCGAAGGGAAAAGAATAAAGATTACAGCTTCCGGAGATCTTCTAGGTGGGGCCCCACCGTAGGTGATGCTACCGACTTTTTTGAGTAAAATACATAAGTGAGCACATGTTAGCTTCCTTCGAGCGAGCATAGGCTGACGTGGCCGGACAGGGATCTCCACAGTTCTGGCAAACCAAGACCCGGTGCCTACCAAGCCTTAATGGGCCCTATCCTAACATGAAGGTTAGATGCAGGAACTTAACTACATGGTGACTGCCAGGCATCGGCATTTTGAATTTTCCATATTTTTAGTGGTTTTCAATATTTCTTTGTTTTTGATGTTTTTATCTTTTCATCATTTTTTGTTTATTTTGTGCTAAGGGTAGTATTTCTTAAGATAAAGCCCATTCCAAGGGTGGGATAACTCGGTCCCTTCGGCGTTGACTAGCTTGTAGGCGTTGCCAGGGTACACAGCTTGAATTACAAATGGTCCTTCCCAATTGGGTTGGAGCTTAGAACGCGGACCTCCAGGTTTGACAAAAATTCTTTTTACTACCATCTCACCGACTTTGAATTTTCTCTCAACGACTTTCTTTTGGTAAAAGTGAGCGAGTCTATTTTGATATACACGCGCGTGTTCGGCAGCGGCCAGTCGCTTCTCATCCAAGAGTTCCAACTGGGCGAGGAGTGAATTACGACGATCGTCGAGGGGAAATTCCTCATCCAATTGTACCCTGAGAGAAGGGATTAGAGTCTCATATGGGACTACCGCTTCCATACCATAAGTAAGGGCAAATGGACCGGTGGGGGTACGGATTGAAGTGCGATAGGCCCATAGAGCTTCGATAAGCTTTTCTAGCCAGTCTGAAAACTTACTAGACTCGCAAGTTTTTTTGATGATTTTGAGCAATGTTTTATTGGTGGCCTCCGCTTGGCCGTTACCTTGTGGGTAATAAGGCGATGAATGATGCAATGCAATTGCGTACCTTTTGCAGAGGTCCTGTAGGTCCTGAGAAATGAATTGTGGCCCATTGTCGGTGACGATTGTGCTTGGGACGCCGAATCTGGCGAGGATGTTCTTCATGATGAACTTGCAGACTGTTGACGCCTTAATTTCTGCGTAAGCTTCGGCTTCGGCCCATTTGGTGAAGTATTCCGTCGCAGTAAGGATGAAAGATTTCTGCTTGGTGAGGGAATTGGGATCACCTAGGGGACCAATGATGTCGAATGCCCACATGGAGAAAGGCCACAGGGAGGATATTGGATGAAGTGAGGAAGATGGTGAATGGATTTTATCAGCGTGAAGTTGACACTTGACACACCTACGGAAATAGACAGCACAATCTTCTTCCATAGTGGGCCAGTAAAAGCCTTGCCGAATGATCTTTTTGGCGAGCATCTGACTATTTACGTGGCCACCGCACACACCCGAGTGCGTCTCTTCTACACATTTCCAAATCTCATCGTCACCAAGACATCTTAACAGAATACCAGTAAGGCTCCTCCTATAGAGTAGACCTCCAACCAATGTATATTTCTGAGCCACCCTTCTTATGGCTTTCTTGTCCTCTATGGTGGCCCCTTCAGGATAAGACTGATCTTGGCAGTATTTGACAATTTCATAAAACCGTGGTTTCTCTTCATCAGCCAGTTCTTCTTCGGCCTCGACCAACATGATTTCCCTCTTCTCAAGGATATCTTCCTACAGGATCTTCCTTGCTATCCTGTCTTTGATATTTACGTAGGAAGCATCATCGATTGCAGGGGCGTGAAGTTTGTAGATGGAAATGGACTTAAACCATCTTCCTAGAGGGAACGTTAAGGATGATGCCAATGAGGCGAGGGCATCGGCGAGAATATTCTGATGACGAGGGACATGAACAAAGATCAGTTTGGTGAATAGTTTGGCAAAGGCAGCAGTGAGTTCTTGGTATGGCTTGAGTTTGGGATCGCGAGTGCGATACTTAGTGAGCACCTGGTGAAGGATGAGTTGACTATCACCTACGACTCGCAACTCAGTGATACGAAAAGAATGAGCGAGTTCTAGGCCAGCTAGAAGGGCTTCATATTCAGCTATATTGTTGGTGACTGGAAATTTGAGTTGGTATGCCAATGAGAATGTGAGGCCTTCAGGTGACAGGAGGGCGATGCCGATTCCTCTCCCTTGAGAATTCAGAGCTCCATCAAAATATAGTGTCCACATTGGCTCATCTGATTGGTTGATGGACATTAGTTCCTCATCTGGAAACTCTGATTGGACGGGATCGAACTTGGGAAGAGGATGGTGAGCGAGATGCTCGGCTATGGCATAGCCTTTAATCATCTTTTGCTGGACGTAGACGATGTCAAACTGAGAGAGAAAACTTTGCCAGCGTGCTAGCCTATCCGTAAGGACGGATTTCTCCAGAAGGAATTTGATAGGATTCATTCGAGCAATCAAGTGGACCTCGTGAGCCAAGAAGTAGTGCTTCAATTTCTGCCCTATCCAAACGAGGGTAGCACATGTTTTCTCCATGCCAATGTACTTCTGCTCACAGGGATTGAGAAGTTTGGACAAGTAATAGGTTGCCCGTTCCTTGCCTTCTTCATCAGCTTGTGCGAGGACGGCTCCTACGGAGTCATCCAAGACTGAGACGTAAAGGATCAGAGGTTTTTCCGGTTTGGGTGGAATGAGAACGGGTGGACTAGCTAGATATTCCTTTAACCCTTCAAAATCTTTCTGACATTTAGAATTCCAGTGGAATTCTACTCCTGGCTTGGTCAACTCGTAGAGAGGTCTACACCTTTGTGAATGTTGGGACACAAACCGACGAATAAACTGCAACCTCCCGATTAAACCTCGGACTTCCCTCAAATTCTTGGGAGGCGGCATATCCCTGATAGCCTTGGCTTTGTCGGGATCTATCTCGATCCCTCTTTTACTCACAATGAACCCCAGCAATTTACCTGACGACACACCAAACACACACTTCTTCGGGTTCATTTTCAATTGGAACTCTCTTGACCTTTGCAAGACCTTAGCCAAAACTTCTGGATGTTCCATCCTGGTCCTTGATTTTACCAATAAGTCATCCACATACACTTCCAGATATATGTGCATCATGTCATGAAATATGGCCATCATCGCTCTTTGATAAGTAGCTCCAGCATTCTTTAATCCAAACGGCATGACTACGTAACAATATGTTCCCCAAGGGGTAGTGAATGACGTCTTTTCCTGATCCTCTTCTGCCAAACGAATTTGATTGTATCCTGAAAATCCATCCATGAAAGAGAGGGTTTCGTAGCCTGCCGTGTTATCAATCAGCACATCAATGTGAGGTAAGGGAAAATCATCCTTTGGACACGCGCAGTTAAGGTCCCGGAAGTCGATGCAAATCCTGACTTTCCCATCTTTCTTCATGACCGGGACAATATTCACCACCCATTGAGGATAAAGAACGACTCTAATGAACCTGACTTTGTGGAGCTTATCGATCTCTTCTTTCATTTTCAAAGCCATCTGAGGATGGAAACGCCTTAACCTTTGTTTTACCGAGATGGACCCCGATTTTAGGGTTAAACGGTGTTCGACCAAGGTTGAATCCAGACCCGGCATATCCTCGTAGCTCCATGCAAACGTGTCCTTATATTCCTTGAGAACCTCAATTAATGCCTCTTCTTCAGAGGGTGGTAGGTTGTCACTTATAAGGATGATCCTAGGGTCTTCCTCAGTTCCCAAGTTGACTTCTTTGGTGGATTCTTCTACGGCGGTTGACGGCTCGTCGAATCTCCTCATTCCACTAGCGTATGCGCCCGCCGCATCCTCATATTCTTCACCCTCATCTTCAGTGGGGCATTCTTCATCCGTGATCTTGTAGACTCCATGCCCTTCATCAGATGCACAGTCGCCCTCGCATTCTATTTCGGGTAGCTGGATGGGATTTTCTAACAACTGGGGGATGGCAAGAAGGGCCTGACACCTGGCGGCCAAATCCAGAAGGAATCGACGAGGGATCTGCCTACCCTTGGATTTCTTCCTCGGTACTACCCTTGGCCTATCATTCCTAGATTGACTGACAATATCTACAGAAGAAGAGGAAGACGAAGAGGATGGTGTAGAATGTACAGGAGAAGACCCCTCAGAGGAGGGGTAGAAAAGGTTGCTCATCGGACCTTGGACGGGTGGTCCGCAAGGCGGTACGCACCCGTGAGAGATGTAGGAGGTTTCCTCAACGAAGATGTGTTGTTGGGGAGTTTGAAAATTGACGTTTTTTTTTCGTTTTCATTTTTAATGACAAAGCAGTGAAAAGAGATTGGAGGAGAGAGGAAAGTGGTTATGGCTAGAGGATTGTGAGGCTCATAGAGCAGATCATGGTTGAAGACCTGGTGCGGGTTGAAAAGCCCGCGTAGGTATGTAAGCAAAGAACGGGACCTGGGAAGATCATCAGACAATTGTCTGGCCCAGGAAGAAGATATCAGCAAAGGCTAAGACGAGTGGATGGAGAGGATGGCGGCTAATGAGCCGTCGACGGCAATGTTGAGGACGGATGAAGATCCGTCGATGACAGAGTCCTTCTGGCGAGGACGAGGATAGTTTGGAACCTTGGCAAGAGTGGTAATATTCTCTGGTATTTCGGAGATCAATTGTGGTCCTTCAAGCTGCGGAGATGAGAACATCCTTTCCAGTGCAACGGAAATGTCCCGTATGTCGAACCATTTGTCCCACTCGCATTCCGGATCTTTGATCTTGCCTCTTTTGGTGATCCTCGAACATTTTTCGGCCAAATATACAGCATGTGATCCCCCATATGCTTCTCGTGGGCGATCTCCCATCTGAATAGCGGGCCCTCTGTTGAAGTGGTTTGATAGAGTCCGCGTGAGGGGCTTCCAATCTGCCTTGAACGGTCCTTTGAAGCCTAGGCCAAACCTACGGTTCGGCCTAATTTCCTTTGGCGGTTTGAGCATACCCTGTAACTGTGCGCCCAGACCTTTTCCTTGTTGATAGCCGATATTCCTCATAATCTCCCAACCTTTGGAGTGAAAAGGGAGACATGATGTTGTGGTTGCCCTGACCGGCTCCTTTGGTGCTAGTGGAACATGAGATGGATCACGTACGTCCAGTAGTGACAATATGGGCCGATGAGACGGCCAAACAGAAGGCAGAGAGGTGTTGATAGCATCCACTGTGTGAAGGACAGGTGTACTGACCACTTTAATAATTCTCCCATTGTAAGGAAACTTCAGGCACTGATGGTTGGTGGAAGGCATAGCGTCCATGGCTTCGATGTAAGGGCGACCCAGTATAGCCTTAAATGTAGGGTCCATGTCGAGGACATGGAATTCCGTGGGAATTACCATGGGGCCTAGTTCTGCCTTCAGAATAATCATCCCCTGCGGCGGCCTTTTGCTATTGTCATAAGCCGTGACCGTGATCGAGGAAGGTCTTATTTGTTCCTCGTTGACCCCACACAACTGAAGAGTGCTCATGGAGATCACATTTATGGATGCACCCGTGTCCACAAGACACGGGTTTATGGATACCCCATTAATTTTTATTGAAATGCACAATGCATATTTCCGAGCTTCCTTGGGAGCGAGCTCATAGTTGTGAAACATGATGGCTGGTTGTGTGTCTGTTGGGGTCAGGACGGTCGAAATCTTCTCCACGGGGAGGTCTTCATTAACCATGACCTTTTGAAGATATTCCATCAAGGCCGCCTGGTGGGATGTGGATCTTTGAAGTAGCTCCAGGATGGAGATCCGGGCAGGTGTCTTGTCCAAGTGTTTCAATAGATCATACTGTGTTCCAGGGATAGCTCTTTCTGGTTGTTCTGCATCATCCTTCTCTGGTTGAGATTGCTCGGGATTCTGACTGTTGTGGAGGAAAACCCTGGGGAAAATCCTTCCACTGCGGAGCACCATTGCCTGCGGCTTTTGTACCTCTGTGGGGGTAGCGGTGGGTTTTAACAGGGGTTTGAGGGGTAGTAGTGGAGGAATGGTTGATGAAGCAGGGGTGATGACGGGAGCAGGGATTCTGATGAGGGGTTTGTTAGGTGGTGGCACGGTGGAGGTAGAGGGGATATTGCGCGGATTATGAAGGATAAGGGGTCTAGAAGGTGGCGGTGGAGACGAAGTAGGAGTGGGTAGGGCTTGAAGGGGGCAATGATTTTGAGGTGGGTGATGGTTAATGAGTGGTTTTGACGGCATTAGTGGTGATACGGTGGAGAAAGACGGGGTTATGTATGGTTGACGGATGATAAGGGGTTTAGAAGGCGTAGGGGTAAATGTGGTAGAGGTGGATGATAAAGTGGGGGAGTGAGAGAAGATGAGAGGGTGTGAAGGCGTAGTGGAGAGTGTCGGTTGATAGGAGGTCGAGGTGCGGATGAGAGGGCGTAATGGTAGTGGAAATGGTGATGGTGATACTGATGCGGGTTGATGAGAGAGAGGTGCTACCCGGGCAAGGTGAGGGGGTTGCATGACGATAGGGTTGGAGGTAGAAAGAATGGAGGTACTTTCCTGGTGCCACACCTGCTCTCTCCCGACTTCCGGGAAGGAGGAGATGGGGTTAACCTGATGATTGGGCTGTTGGTGCTCCGGTAATGGATTCTGGATTATGCCCATGTCGGGCTGTTGTTGTGGGGCCTACTGAGCCTACTGTTGTTGTTGTGGTTGCTGTTGCTGTTGTAACTGCTGCTGTGGCCTATAAGGGGGTCTCCTAGCCTTGAGAGCCGCGACGTATCGTCTCATCTCATCCCAATCTATTTCATGTTCATCATTGATATCATGGATGTAATCTTTGAAATGGAAGCAGTAATCTACTGTGTGTCCTGGCTGCCTGTGGTAGACGCAGTATTTGGAGGTATCAACATTGGGTGGCCACGCGGGCCTTTCTCTGGGTAGGGCGAGTTGGTTTGATGCCATGAGGGCATTAAAAATGTCTGCTAAGGTTTTCGGCAATGGTGGATAGTAGGCTCTCTTGGGACCAAGCGGCCTCCTTTGTTGCTGTTGGGGACCATAATTCCCCGGGGGTGGAACTTGGTTGTACTGAAGCGGTGGTTGTTGTTGCTGAGGTTGTGGTTGTTGTTGCTGGGGTTGGCGTAATGGAGGCATATTATCCTGGGGTGGATTATTTTGGGGTGGAGGACGAAGAGGGAAAGGACCTGGTTGGGGTGGAAGTTGGGGCATTTGTGGAGGCCTTGGGTTGACTGCATAATTGGCATTGTTGACCGCACTGACTTGCTCATTTATCACGACCCCTTCTGTGGCTCCGCCCGGGACACCAGCGCCTGTCTTTCTGACCACTTTGGGTTTCGGCGACTCAAACATGTTCATGATGGGGGAGTCTTTTAGCTGGTTTGGATGTACCGGGCCCTTTCATAGAGTTCCTCCATTGTAGTAAGTTTATTCATGGCCAGGACATGTCTGAACTGTGGGGTTGCATTAGACACAATCATCTTCACTTGTTCGGGCTCGGAGAGGGTGTCCCTTATTCTTTCCGCCAGAGACCTCCATCTATCAGCATATCGGACAAAATCCTCGTCGGGTTTCATCTTTTCGGCCACTAGGTCGGTAATGGAGAGTGAGGGACCGACCCTATCCCTATATTTCTGCAAGAACCTTCTCTGGACTATTTCAAAATTCTCGGCCTCGCGGGGCTCCAGAGAATAGAACCACTCAAGCGCAGGACCATCCAATGATCTCCGAAAGAGGTATGCCAGGGACCTTTGATCATTTTGCCAATAGGAGGACTCATACATGAAGTCCTTGAGGTGAATGAAGGGGTTGCCGGTACCATTGTATCTGCGGTACGTGGGCATTTCGGAGGGAGGAAGATGAATGACGGGAAGGATTGGCAAAGCAACCTCCGGGGTGGCTTTCACGTCCACCATTCTTCTTAGATTTTGAAACTGCTCGTCCATGCGATTGAACCTATTGAGGAGCGATTGGGCGAGCTCCTCTGGAGGTGAAGGTGGCACTTGTCACTGGGGGAGAAACTGTCTCCCGGAGACTTGAGGGGGAAACCCCGAATGAGAGGGAGCTGTCGGACCACCGACAGTTGGCCCTGGCTGAAGCGGTGTGTGGGGAACAACGGGAGTTTGAGATTGTGACGGGAATTGGAATGAGGGTGGTTGTTGGCTCGCTTGACCTTGAAGCGAGGGAGACTGGATGGCTTGCGCCAATGAGGGAGATGGAATGGCCTGCACGGACTCTTGGAGAGGTGCGATGACCGGAGTTGATTCTTGGGGCGTGGGGGAAACAGATTTCCCCTTTAGAATGGCCTGGAAGGCCCGGAGCTGTTCAGAGGTAAGCTCCGTGTTGGCGAGGATGCCCAGTAAAGAAGAGATATCCCGTGGTGGGGACGTGTCCCCGGTAATAACCTGCACCTCATGCGAGGGGTCATGAGAAGGACCCGAGTCCATAGCATAGACTCGCGGGTCGGCTGACAAACCACGGCTAGGGTGGTTATCCTCAAAAGACTCGTGAGACATGCTCACAGTTTTCCCAGAACGTAAAAACATACACTAGCAAGTAGGTAGCAGAGATTATCAAACAAGTGGATGCCTTTACGCCCTTTTTTTGTGTTTTGATTTTGATGATTTTTTGTATATTTTTTTTTTAGCGAGATCCGAAGTTCACACAAAATGGGGACCCTAGTTTGTTTTTGTTTCACCGCCGTGTCAGCTAGGGTCTCTCGTCTCACCACGAATGAAATGACTAACTCCGGGGAACTTCAATGGTACAACCAGCCCAGTGAACGAAGAGGAGATTCTTCGATGTCGGGGACTTATGGAGGTCCCAGTGTAGGAGATTCTAGTCCGTTGAGAGGAATTCCCAAACAGAGAGTCCTTCCTTCACCGGGAAAGGGTGATCCTCAAAAAAATGAAAAAAGGATAGAAAAGAGGAATGGATGTATGCAATGGAATGCTGACAGATATATAGGGTAAGAAAACAACAGAAATAACAGACATATAATAAACAAACAACCAATCACAACTGATAGTGCTGCCGTGAGCACAACAGGGGCGCGCGCGGGCACGAAGGTGGAGAGGCACGGGTGGTGCCGAACTTGCAAGGGTAGCCGAAAGGAAGCAGTAAGCGGTCCCACCGTGATCGCCAATCTGTGAGCGACGTCACGCGGTTCGGGGAAGAGCGGAGAAGACGCGGAGCGCGCGCGGGCTCCTTCTTTTTTTTGTTTTGTTTGTTTGCTGCAACACAGAAATAAGAGAAGAGAGAGAAGGGGCCACCACGGGAGATTGCTCCGGCGGGGCGAGCGGGACAAGTGTGATATAGCAAAATATGGGGGTTAAACGGCCATAGCGGGAAGTGACTCGCCGCGGCCTCGGGGGGACGGGAATGGTGCAGAAATTAAATAACAAGAATTGAAACGGCCATTGGAGAAGTGACTCGCCGCGGCCTCGAGAATATGAGCAAATAATAAGATGACAGAATATAAAGAGAATACAAAGAGCGGGAATTTAAACGGCCATTGGGGAAGTGACTCGCCGCGGCCTCGAGAACATAAATAGATAAGAATATAACGTATAAGAATGTGAATTTAAACGGCCATTGGGGAAGTGACTCGCCGCGGCCTCGAGAACACGAACAGATGAGAATATAGCATATAAGAATAGGAATTTAAACGGCCATTGGGGAAGTGACTCGCCGCGGCCTCGAGAATATGAGCAGAATATAACAGAGTATAAAGAGAATATAAGAACGGAAATTTAAACAGCCATTGGGGAAGTGACTCGCCGTGGCCTCGAAAATAAGATGTGATCGCCAGGGGCCGAAAGACCCCAAAATAAGAAAGTGATCACGCCTACCTTAAGGGCGAGAGATGGCGGGTTGCTTCTTCCTCTCCCTCCGGTCGATCGACGGAGAGGGCTTTCCTCGGCTACCCTTGCAAAACAACGACAAACAAATGACAAGTGGATTAGAAAGATGGAGGTGTAGTATTCAAATCCTTGCGATAAAAAAATAACGAAATGATGGCAAGACACACACCTGGTTGGTGTTATCTTTTAAACCCCTCTCGGACTCGAGTAGGAGTAAAATGAGATGATGGATGTAAGAAGTGTATAAGAAAAGGCGCCCTTATGAAGGGGGATAGGGGATGCAAAATGATGAATGCAAAAGAACTACGAAGGAAAGGAAAGAATTGGCTTATTGGATGTGTCGACGGTGAAATCCGGCAGAGCTCCGGCAGCGTGGGGATGACGTGGAAGCGCAGTGGATGAAGACGACCTTCCTCTCGCGAGCGTGAGCCCCCGAGAAGCCGGCAGAACCTCCACCTACAAAAGAACCCACGGGTTAGAAAATGACTCCGTAGCCTCTGGGCTCCGGCAGCCTATCGGATCACTTCGAAGCTCTCCCAGAATTGAGGGGGTGGGCCTCTATTTATAGAGCTCCGGAGGGTGGAGGCGTCCAGGACCCTGGACACCTCCATCAGGGCCGAATTAATATTTTATTCTATTTTTATATATTTTTTTGGAATACTTTTATGGAGGCGTCCAGGGCTCCGGACGCCTCAAACAGGTCCACCGAAAATCAACGACGGCCACACGCGGTTTGGCACAACGCGTGATTTTGTGAGCGGCGTCTCGTGATTCAGAAATGGGCGCATCCTGCTGACTGGACGTCTCTATAATTTGGATTTTTTCACACACGACAAATCGTCGTTCGGTGGGCGGCGCCCGTGAGAGAGTTGATGGAGGCGTCCAGGGACCTGGACGCCCCCATTAAGACCCACCCGGGTCCTCAAATCAGGCGTCGGCGGCCGCCCGTCAGACACCCTTCCTGATTCCGGAACCTCCTGATGCGTCTGACTGGTGTTGACGCTGTCCGAATGCCGTGACGGGACGATTCCGAATGCCGAAAAAGGCAGAAGAAGACCCAAGAAAAGGAAGCACTCGAGTGATTTGAAATGCGTAAGCCGTTGCGGGGCGTTGTATAGTAATATGAGACTTTCTCAGGAGACGTCAAGAATGGCATGTCTACACCCGGTTCATCTCTTCTTGACTATGCCCTTGTAGCTCCGGACAGGGCAGTAGTCTTTCCTGAGTCTTGGGCTGATAGACCTGCCTCGAGACTCGAGTAGCCAAGTACTCTGACTTGGGGTATTTGAACACATCGGCCTGCCTGGCGCAGACCCTGGGTCTTTGTGGAACAACATCGGGAGCAACTTCCCCCATTTCTCTTTTACCTTCCTTTTGAAAATCCTCGCCCCTCCTCTCGGGGTGAGTGTCAGCAATATCTTTCTCTTTCTTCTCCCATTTCCTGCCCCCGACCCTGGGGTGGATAGCAGCAACATATTCTTGTTCCCTTTCATATCTTCTGCCCCCAGCCCTGGGGCGGGCGACAGCAACTTCCTCTTCTTGAGCTGGTGCCCAGCTCTGAATCTTCTTTGGCCTCCAAACTTGTTTGCACTTGGTCGGCCTAAGTGCCAGCGGCTGTTTGCCCTTGTTCTCCCAGTCGGCCCTCCTGGTGGCCAACACTTGGAATCTGTTGTCGGTACAGACTGATGGAACGACCCTGTCAGGTCGTGCATCCATAGGGCGGCCGTTGAGGTTCACTCTCATGCTCCCCACCATCATTGTCTTTCCCGAGGCCGAAAGGCGACCCCTGGTTGCAGCAAATCGGCTCCTCCGGTTGTTTCTTCTTCTCCTACCAGCAGTGGCGGAGACAGCAGTCCTCATGTGATGGACGAAGCAAGAAACGACAATAGGGGCAACCGCCGTCTTTTCCTCCTCAGCTTGTTATGCCACCGTGGTCTCGACCGTGGTGGCGCTGCCAGCTTCGTTGTCGACCTGTAGCAGGTCGACGAATACTAGGCCCAAGCAGTTGGGTAGACCCACTGTCGGAGGCATGGATCCGAACTCCATCGGTACCGCCAGGTACCCTCCATGGATGTGGCCATCGACCACCTACTGGCCGAAGTGAACAGCAGTCAATCCAGTTTCCATTTGTAGTTCCTGCGAGTAAGATTAACACACAGTTAGAATTTTGAGAGAGGCCGCCGGGCCTCCTGCTTTGGCGTAGAGATGAAGGGAGACTTGGTCCCACCGGGTGTGCCAGCTTGTGGGGGACGGATTTGTTTTAAAGATCTTGGTTTTTTTTGATTTATTTATTTGATTTATTGGTTGGTTTATTAGGCGTGCCAGTCACCGTAGTGACGATTTTATTATGCGCTCGATCTGACTTGATCAGTCGATTGTGAAGTCCGAGTCGGGATCAAAAGTCCGCCATGCCATAAAGGCCATGACGTTAATTACGTCCTCCCTAAGGAAGACAACCCTTGATTAGATGCCAAAGACAAGAGGAGAATAGCGACAAAACAAAACTCAAGTGAGAGTGTGCTAGTCTATTCGCAAGACATTAAACAGACTAGATGAGGCAAGAGTATGTCAGGTGCGGAGCAAATCCGGCAGCATATCCCCATTACCTTGGACTATGCCAAGTGGGAATAGGAAACCATCCCTGTAGTGGCAGGATGAGATCCATGAAGGATCTGGTATCTTTGACCCGCAATCTGAAGAGGGACCGGTATAACATGACACACCCTATGCCGGTGCGATGTCTTATTAATATCCCCCTTTCGAGGGACCATCGGAGAACATGCAGTGGTAGAACTCCGTGGGCTAGCGGGGTTAGAAGAGAATACCATAGTCACTCGAGGTGATGTGAGTGAAATTTGGCAGCATATCCCCTTATCTTGGATCATGCCAATGAGATATATAGACTATCATCCACGGGATGCCGGGATGAAAGCCGGAAGGAAAAGGGGATTAGATCCCGGATCAATGTAAATGTTGGGGAGGTCGGCCCCCCCCCCCCCCATCGATTTATTTCCTGAGGCAAGCTTGATGACTTTTCGTTTATCCCTCTGGTGGATACAGCATGAGGATCGAGGACTAGGCTGAGAAGAAAGAGGTTCTCGGCGCCGATGATTAGGAGTATAACATGGCTTCTCGGCACGAAAGAAAAGAGTTCCCGGCGCGCCACTAGGGGGTTCTCAGCACAGGCATCTCGGCGCGGCTGAAAGAAGAGGAAGGGGCCTCTCGGCACAGGCTTCTCGGCGCCAATAACAACATGACTTCTCGGCACGGGAGAAAGGAGTTCCAGGCGCGCCTCTGTTGGGTTATCGACATGGAGAAGGGGCTTCTCGGCCCACAAAGGGCCGCGCCGGGAGCTATTCATTGCGACGATGGATGTTCGCGCCGAGAAGATGGTGGTTTTGATGCCGGGAAGGTTTATGGGGTTTTACGATACTCTGTTATGAGGATTTTCTGGGGGGGGGTTCAGATAATGACTGGAGGGTTTTAGGATGCAAGCGAGGGAAGAGTCAGGATGCAAGTGAGGGAAGAGTCAAGGGCTCTACCAGGTTAACATCAAGGGGTCACAGATGAAAGGGGTTCGAGGGATTAAAAACACCAAGCATTCGAAGCCCTCCGGAACGGGTTTTATACCCTTTATATCGCCAGCCATGCAGGGGATCAAGAGATGACTGTCTATGATCGCTGCAATAGCCCTGATGGCTTGGGAAATTCATGAGGATAAAGACCTCACAGCGTCCATATCATCGATGTCGATGAGGGAGAAGCAGGGCAAAGCCCAAAAATCCACAGTGAGGATCGGGACTCTCTTGCCTCCACCCCATCTGAAACGAACATGCACATAAGCACAAGAAACCACTGGGGTTCTAAGCGTCCGAACGATCAATGCACACAGGGGACGACAGATATTCCGAGAGAGAGAGAGAGCACAAAAAGGGGGGGGGGGGAATGCCCGACCACCACCAATTCAGCGGAGCAATCACGAAATTGCATTTCACTGTTTCATCGTTTACATCATTCACAAAGATAGAACAATGGAGAAGGGGAGAGAGAAGACAGACGGATACATTATTTCCTCAACAATAGGGAGATCTCTTCACTTCGGAAAAATAGAAAACATAATCGAAGCTTACACATCAAAGCAAAAAGAAAGCAAGAGGTGAAGACAACGAAGGGGGAGGGCGGAGCATTAACTCCTCTCCCTCCTTGAGCACCCCACCTTCTCCTTCTCTCGGACTTCGCAGCAGCAGCTTCTCTTCTCTCTTTGTTATCTTATCTGGTGAGTGTGGCTACTCCTCTCTTTGATATCTGTCTATCTATCTGTTCTTTTTTTTTTTTGCCTTGGACAAAACGGGGAGTTTTATAAGCGCAGTGCCCCCCCTTCTCGGCATGATCGACTCTGGCGCGCCTCAGTCGGTTGCGGAGGCTTCCCGGCGCCAAGAGTCTAGCTTCCCGGTTCCGCCTCCATGGGATTTTTGGGCTTCGGTGAGGAGCTCTCGACGCCACACTAGTGAGCCCATTTAGGGCTTTTAATGTTTTAATCTTCCTCATCAGTTGACTTGAGCTGTCAAAGCTGCCTAATCTGCCTTTTCATTTGTCAGTCCTTCGAATCTGTTAGAACAGGTGAAGGCCCATTAGTTGGTGAGTTGACATAGTCTTTATCAGAACATTTCTGGAGATTTTCATCCGTCAATGGACTGCAATTCTTCATCAATACTGCCATCTGGGCGATGACAACATCGGACATCAGCTTGGCCGGGGAGGGCTTCAGCCAGGTGGTAGCTTTAGTGACGACTGTTCTGTAGTTCCGGCTTTGCAGGAATCTCTGGGATCTTCATTTCTGATTCAATTTTCTCTTCGGTCTCATCTTTATTCTCGGTTATATTTCAGGTGTCAACAGTGCACTTTCTGCATCTTTCATATTAGGGTCGGTGCATGTTTCATCTTACGCATGTAAGGGTCGGTGCACATCTTTGCCTTATGCATATAAAAGTCCGTGCATGTCTATCGAATGCATGTAAAAGGTCTGTGCATTCAAGTCCATGCATGTCTCTAGTCGGTGCACGTTTCGTATCATTCATATAATAAGTCTGTGCATATGAATGTCCTTATGAACTCCTCCAGCTTACAAAGTTTTCGACTAAATACCTCTATTCTGATTGGCAGGCTCAAGTCACTGCGGACCCAAACTTAACTTACCATCACATGACCCAAGGCGAGTCTGGACTAGAGACTTAGCCACGTGGAAAGCACTTCTTCAGCATCTAACACATGGACTTCAATCAACGCACTCTTGTTGGAGTTTCTGGGCGGGAAGCATGTGTTCCACGCGCCCAATCTTTCGTGACATATAAATTGAGGCCATACTCTTCAGATAAAATACATAGAAAAAAGTACAAGAAAAAGAGGGATCTGAGAAGCCATTCGAAGAGAGGAAGAAGAGTGAACGAGAAGGAAATAGAGTGAGAGGTTGTTCTAAAAAGAAAGCAGAGTACCGTCAAGAAGAAGAAGATCTGAAGTTTTGTTCCACTGTGTCCTTCGGATCAGATCCAAGGCATAATGCTCCTGTGTAAGCATTTCGATTTATTTTCACTGTCAGCTTTCCGATGCTGAATCTTTTGGTTTTCCGTTTTCATTTTTCATACTTCTTGTAAGCTGTGTATCAGCAGAGGCTAAGCTGTAAGGCCCAGCGGATCAAGCTGTTAGGCGGCGGTGGCTAAGTTGTAAGGCCCAGTAGATCAAGCTGTTAGGCAGCAGTCAAGCAAGCTGTGAGGCTCAGCTGTTGTTGGCAAGCTGTGAGGCCCAGCCGTTCAAGCTGTCTGGCAGCGAAATTTACACCTTGGCTGGAGTGTGGGGTGGATGAAGGTCATGAGGACTGAACCACCTAAAAAGTTCTTGTGCACTGTGGTTTGCTTGCTGAATCATCAACCGTTAGATGTATGCTAGGCTCGCTTCTATCTACGGTTCTGTCTGAAAGGATTTTGTATACACGCATGTTTGATTGGGTTTCGTCAACAACATAGACTCACTTGGGTGTCTGCATTTTGTAGTTCTTCTGTTTGATCTAGTGCATCATTGGTTTTCATATTCAACAGAGCTTAACTGATTTTAATTCCGCATAAGTTTAAAGTCTTTAGTTTAAGTTTTTAAATTGATCAAGTTTTTTAGAAGGGGATTCATTCACCCCTCTGAATCCTTGTTGCACCATTGTCATCCTAACAATTGGCATCAGAGCGGGTTTCTGTGTCATTAGATCCAATGATCTACATATAAAATCCTACATATTTGGTGCATCCTTTACTCTTGTCTTTGGTTTTAAATCTGTTTCATGGCGGAACCACCGAGATTTGATGGTTCTAGCTTTTACGGTTGGCTAGGAAAGTTCAGAGATTATGTAATCTCTGTAGATTCAAACTTATGGGTCTTGATTGCACACAGTCCATACAATATTCCAGAGGATCCATCCATATGGACTATTGTTGAAAAACTCAAGAATGCGGAAAACCTGAAAGCCCTGGAGATGATAAAAAGGGCGATAGATGTTAACATGTTTCCTAGTGTGAATGTGTGCAGGACTGCTAAGGAAATCTTGGAGAAGATCAATCTAGTCCAGAAACAGAAGGAAGACCACAAATGCCTTGGGTGAAGTACTGAAACTATTGATGAAGAGATAAGTTCTCCTTTCAAAGATTACACAGTAGATCAATGGGAGGAAACTTACACTGATTTGTTTGTAATGTATGAGAAAATAAGAAAGGAAAATAAATCATTGAAAAAGAAACTGAAACATGTTAACCATGCTGAATCCAATCATGCTGAAAATGAAGAACTGAAAGCTGAAAAATCATGTAATGAATGTATTTTCTTGAAAGAATTAATTGAAGATCTTGACTCTGATGATAACATGCAGAAGAGTCTAATCATGTCCTTAAAAGAGGAAAATGAGCTATTGCTTGAAAAGAAAAAGGAAGCTGATCAATATGAAGATAATATGTTGGAAGAAAATAACCATCTGAAAGAACAAAATAAAAATCTAATGGTCCTGAATATTATCATGTCTGAAAAATGGTTAGCTATGGAAAAAGGAAAATCTATCTTGAAAGAAAATGAAACTAACTGTGAAACAAAGCTAAAATAGGAAATTGATGCTTTAAAGAGCTTAAATGATGCTCTGCATCAGCAAGTTATTGCTTGTGAAATTGAAATTGCAGGATATGAGTTGAATGTTGCTTCTCTGAACTCAGAAATTCAAGGCCTTAAGAACTCTATGTCTAAATTTGTTAAAGGAAAAGACAATCTAGACAAGATTCTCGGAACTAAAATAAATTTTCAAATGGAAGGGTTGGGCTATAACCCTGGAAATAAGAAGAACTTTGCTAACAAAATTCAAACCTCTTTTGTCTCTAGTTTTGTTCTACCTGTGTTCCAATTTACTTCTCAAAAATCTGAAAAAGACGGGTAAACAGAAAAGGAACTTAAATCTGAATGATGCAAAAGTTACTTCTGCTAGTTCCATGAATGATGTTCATGCTGTGAATGTTTCTACTTCTGAGAAGTCTAATAATCCAGTGCATGTGATAAAAACTTCTCCCATTCATTCACATGAGCACAAAAGAAATGTCTCATGTCATTACTGTGGTAGGGCAGGTTATGTTATGGATGACTGCCATGTAATGATAACAGATGACATGAATACATCTAAGAAATTGAATGAATATAAAAAGGGGAACAATCATACTGTGCAGAAAAAGAAAACTCAATGTTTTCGTTGTAATAGAATTGGGCATAGGATGCATGACTGTTGGTATCTCAACAATGCCGGACTAAAAACCCAGAGAAACCTTAATGAACAAAGAAGGCCAAATTTGAATTCAAATAAAATGCCTCATTGTAACAACTACAAAAGATTTGGCCATACAGTTCAGAACTGTTGGCATATGAGAGAAAATTTCATATCTCATGACAGATATGGCAGAGCTGATGGCATCCCACAAAATCACTCCATTTATGCATTTAAGAAGAACATGAAGTTATTCATATCATGTCATTATTGTGGGAATGTGGGGCATGTAATGAATAATTGTTCAATCATGAAATTTGATTATTTGAATGCTTGGAGTACACCTGTTAGAGGTGTTACTCATCTGACAGGACCCAAGAGTTCTTGGGTTCCTATATATGCAAGGTAATCTTGTCTTGCAGGTGTGCCTTGATGGACAAAATAAAAGGGGTTAAATAAATATTCAAGGCACATGAAGGTCAGTTAAACCCCATTCTTACCTTTTCTTGTTTTGTTTATTTCATAGTTTGAATAATTCTTCCTTGAGTTCCTACATGTTTGGTCAGAATGACTCTTTTGTTACTATTGAATGATATATCATCAAGCAATGTTTTTGATTAAGGCTGTATTGTAATGAATGCTGAACTTCTTGATCATTCTGCCACATGTATGTTTCTCATGAGATCTTGTTTAATTGATATATGTTAGTTATTTATGTTTATGAGTAGATGCATAGGTCTGCATGACTTCTTGGTATATCAAATGGAAGTTGGGAGAAGGGCAGATGTCTTCTATCTGGGAACCCACGCCATGTGTAGAGGCTAGACCTCTGCCAAGTAGCAAGAGTTCAAAACATTGCATGTAGTTTAAATCTGAGATGTGCCTTTAGTTGATGCATCTCTATGTACTTTAAGAAAATTAAGTGATGTTTGGTTGATATCTCTGCACATTTTGAGGGGGAGCTGAGCTGATTAGAGATTGTGTATAATGTTTTGGGGCTAGACTGTCCGTATTCGAGCTGTTGGTTATTGCTGAATTACTGCTTGGATAATGGGCTATATGTGCCTTATGAGTAGAAAAGTTAAGCTGCTGAGATATTGATTTTGGAATCAGTTTAAGTCTGATCTAAGATAAAAGGTCAGTTGTTTGGGAAATGCTCTTTTGGAAACACTAATTTTTCTACAAGCTGAAGGATGAAAGCTGCTGGATTATATAGAAGGCTGTTAGTCTATTTCTAGACCTTAAGGCTAAGTCTCTTGGGTGTTTGTACATTGGCTCTAAGTCTTAACCTTGCTCTTGTATGGCCTTCATTCATATCTCCTTGCTTATCTTCATCCACGTTCATATTCTCATATGATCTTCATACGAAATTCATAGACTGTGTTATTCAGGGGGAGTAAAGTCTAAAATCTATCACCTTTACTAATCTTCAACAGTTAACTACTAAGATCACTCTGAACAAAGAACAAAACTACTGATCTTAACTGAAGTGTGATTTTCTGTTTATGAAGATTAAATCTTATCTTAAAATACTCACAATTATCCTTGAATGAGTCTTCAATGGTCTTAAAACAGTCTAAATTGGAACTACTCTAAAGGTTGTCTAAAAATCTGAAAGTCATTAGTAATGAGTCAATTTGATAGAAAATCTTGTGTTTATATGGTCCTTAAGTCAAGTTTTAAGAAAATTCTGTTAAAAGACCAGGGAATACGCCATTAAATAAAAAATGAAATAGGTAGAGCAATGGTATATCATTCGAGAAACTGACCATCTGTTTCAAAGAAATTCAGAGGTCAAGTCATGATAATAAATACTATCTCTGTTCAAAATATGAAGCATAAAGGTAAACTGCACTGAGTAACCAGGGATTCTGGTGTTTAATCAACATGTCTCCTTGAGTAAAAAGGTGCGGTACTACTGGAATGCTTAATCAAAAATCATAAAAGATCAATGAAAAATATGGTTGACTCCGGGGTCTTTTCAGTTAACTAAAAATGTTTTAAGTTCAATATGAAATAGATTTTTCAATCAGCTTTGGCTAATGAGAATGACTAGTAAGATTAATGATTTCTCTGATTGGGCAGTGTCCTTGATAAAACTGTTTTATTTCCATTGAGTTTGCTTCATAGGAATAATTTGTGAAGATTCATATTATAAGATATAATCCCATATGTCAAAAATCGCATAGAGGCATAGAAAGGCATTTTCTTTAAAGGTAAAGGGTATTCTAGGTATTGACAGTTGAAATTGGTAAAGTCGGCAGTATCGCATATAAAATACTCAACCCTACTACATTGTCTATCATACCCTCTTTATTCAAGCCAAAACGCTTTCCCGCATTCACGATCCCTTCTCTCGTGCCCAGACCGTAAGCCTGTCTCTCCAGTTTTCCCTCTTCACATGTCTTCTATTTGTTCTTCTACGATTCATCTTCCACCCTTTATCGCTTCTACCATGTCATCTCCGGCCGCCGAGAGCAAAGGGAAGAGGAAGGCAATGGAGGAGCCACAGCTAGAGGAAACTGTGTCGGCAAGAGGTGCAGAGATCCCACAAGAGGAGAAAGGAAAAGGAAAATAAAAGGTTGAGGGAACGTCCTCCATGCGACAACGGACACTCGTTGCAGAAACCACCCAAGAAGAATCTGAAGAAGAAGGCATTCCCGCTAGGTCTTCAATGCAAGCTGAGATAATTTTGGAAGCGGGCAAGATTATGTTTCTACGGTATGTGGATTTTCATGACCAGGAAATGATTTCAAAATATCCTGAATTGGTTGAGTTGTTTAAATTTCAAAAATGGAAGAAGTTTCTGGGGAAACATAGAGTTTATTACTCTAGACTTGTTGCAGAGTTCTACAACAATTTGAAATATGATCCTGAACAGTCAAAACTTTTGACTATTATTAAGGGAACCAAGATTGAAATAACTAGGCACTTCCTTCATAAAGTCTTTAGAATTCTAGAAGATGGGGAAGTCAAAGGAGAGTCTATGTATAATCTTCATGATGCATACTCCCTTATCACAGATGTGCCTAGTAATCCCAAAGACAAGAAGCAAACTAAACTGGGTCAGTTTAATGCAAACAAGTTCTCTCCTCTTAAGAGGTTATTACACCACATTCTTACCACAATGATAACTCCTCAAGTTGGAGGAAGAGGGAGACTAACTGAGTCTCAAATATTCATTCTCTTCTATTTGCTAAAGAGGATCAGGATATGTTTGACAGAGATAATTATTCAGATTATGGGTACATGTAATGAGTCTAGAAGAAATTTACCATATGCAGCCCACTTGACTACTGTGTTTAAGAAAGTTGACATCTCTTTAGAGAATGAGACTTCAAAGGAAATACCCAAAGTGAATGTCTACAATATGGATTTCATCAACAAATTCATGAAGTTAAAGTCTCCTTCGGTCATCCAAGCAAAGGGACAAGCTGAAAAGGACATCCCAACAGTGGCAAAGGGTCAGCTTCAAGCTAAGGTTGAACAAGCTGAGCAAGTAGAGACAGTGCTACAAGAACAACTACAACATGTTGTACAAGATATCATTGCTGAACAGCCCCTGAAGCCACAAGGTGAGGGTCAGTCAGGACATCTTCATATGGAAGTACATTGTCAGGGGAGGATCAGCCTCCAACAGATGAACAGGTACCTGATTAGTAGGTACACAATATTGGTGAAATAGAAGTAGTTGATGAAGGAGTTCATGCAGTGCAATAAATGGAAGTAGACACAGATGTAGTTCCTGCAGTGCAGCATCTTAGAAACTTACAGTTGGAACAAGAAGTTCATGAGCTGAACTTAACAGATGAGCAAATAATGCAACAATTAGATCAACACATTGATGAGCTTTTTGATCATTTTAGACAGCAGCCTCAGCAACAAGTTGCAGATGATCAGCCTGAACAAAGAATTGTGCAGCAAAGAGAGGGAGATCTTCAGGAAGAGTAAAGAGAGGTAGAAGTTTTGGAAGAGCAATCCCAAGAAGCCCAAGAAGCTGAGATAGTAGCTGAACAAGAATAATATCTAGGTCTTGCTCCTGTCTATGGACCTCATCATGGGCCAATTACTGCTTTTGGAATTCAGCCTCCCTTGTCTCCTGAAGAACCATTCATTCCCCTAGATTTTCAACCCTCCAGCTCAGGTGGACATGACTCAGGACCACAAATTATAGAGATTTTTACCACATTGGTAAACCTCATTATGAGTCAAGGAAGAATGATGAATGCACAATTCATGCATTTGCATTCAGCTATTGAAAGATTGGATGCTGGGATGCTTCACTTGGAACAGACTGTGGACAGTCAATGGATAAAGCTTGTATATGACAAGCACAAGTCTTATTTAAAATTGCATGGTGTCTTGGATTCTTTATTGACAGTATGTCAGAAGGCAGGAGATATTTTGGGCAAACTGCAAGATACTCAGACTGCATCTTTTGTAAAGCTCACTCAGACTCTTGTCCACTCATATGATATTAAGATAGAGCTAGAACATGTAAAACTTCAAATGACCTTGCTTAAAGAAGAACAGAAGGCTCTAACTAAGAGAATTGATGCTATATCTGGTGAAGTGCATGGAAACATGATACAGCTAGGCAATACTTATGAGAAACTGAATATAGTTCATGCACAAGTTCAGATGATAGCCAGTAGTTTCAAAAATGTTGTCACTGAACAGGCCACCAGTTCTTCTACTTTTATGGTTGATATTCACAACCAGCAGACATCCCAACTAGAAAGCATGTGCATTATGATGCAAAATTGGTTTGTGGATATGACAACTACTATCAAAGAGCTTCATGACTTAGTCAAGCAGAATGACCAGAAAGTGATGGCCAAATTTGCAGCCCTCGGAACTAAAGTTGAAAGAATTCCATTTCCAAGGGCAGTACCTCTGAGGGGCAGTTCTAGTAGCACACCACCCAGAGGAAGGAGGAGCTCCAGAGGTACCAGTTTTGGCCGAACAAGTCTTGCTGATGTCTAAGGGTCCTCCAATTGTTTTTGATAATGACAAAGGGGGAGAACTTTTGGTCATGTATGACAGTTCATAGTGGAAAGTTCATAATCTGGTGGGACAGATGCTGATGCTGAGCGGATGCTGAGATGCTGACAGATGCTGATATGTTTCTGGTACTTCTGATGTAAAAATGATGTTGAGCAGATGCTGACAGATGCTGATATGGCTCTGGTGTTTTTGATGTAAAAATGCTCTGAATGAGATTTTTTTTGTTATGTAATGAGGTACTCAGTGTGTAATGAGATACTCAATCAAAAATCGGTTTGTTATTTTCTTACTGTACACAGAAATGTCAGTACTGCATACTGCATACATATCTGTTTTGAATGTTCTTGCCATGCATGTCAATCAATAAAATCTGTGAATGTTATTAACAACTTGTGATCACACCTGATTGAGTGCTTAGAATTGAATGAGTGTGTGAAGAATGGTTGTCTAATTCATTGTTTGTTTTAATCATACATGACTCATAATTGTCATCATCAAAAAGGGGGAGATTGTTGCAACCCTAGTTTTGATAATGACATTCTATGAATCATGATTAAGACTGGAATGCATATATATCTCAATCAAAACTCATCTGTGTCAGTCAGCACCAAGGTCGATGCACGTTTATGTTTATGCATACATATAGGTCAGTGCATATTTTGCGTGTCTAAGGACAGCAAATAGGTTAGTGCATTTTTACCTTCTTATGCATATCAGGTCTGTGCACTTTCTCATCGGTCAGCATAGGTCAGTGCACGCCTCTGAAGAGATGCACACAGAGTCGGTGTAGGTTTTGTAGAAGGCACATGTAGTCGGTGCATGTTTTGCCTTATACATATAAAGATTGGTGAATATGCATGCATATGGAAGAATAAGGTCGGTGCATGTTCTTGTATTCTCCTAATAAGGTGTTGGCACTCAAAATGTGATGAATGGCGATCGAGCCGCAGAGACGAATGATACCGCCTACTGAAGCACAGAAGCCAATGAAGACTAACCTACTAAAGACTTCTCAAGCTGCCAAAGCCTCGAGTCACCTGGAATGAACACCGGGGACTTCACCTCGGGAGAGTAGAGATGAATCCACAACCAACCGGCAGTGCGACCAAGCCTGCCTAATGATCCAGCATCGACTTCGTCGTGCCGCTACCCTACAACCGTCGCCCGACCAAGAACGACGGTCTACTCAGTGGCTCGCCACCTGAATGAAGACTCTCCTGAGGAGGAAGAACGCCATCGGCCCTTCATAACAAGGAACCGAAGGCTCTATCTATGGAAGGTCCCGATCACCCGACACGGGTTCGGCTTCTCACTATATTGGGTCCGTTAACGGCTGAATGATCATCCAGTTAGGGCAGAATTATTTTGGATATCATACCATCCCACAAGGAAACTTCGAGCACGAGTCGGGCTGGGCCGAAAGCACATATCGCAGTGCCGAGTGCCGTGTCGGCGGAAGACCCGCATGCTCAAGCCAAACACACACAAAGTTCCGATTAAGGCCATTCATCATGCCGAGAGCTCCGTCAACGCCCCGTCAAGGTTTTCCAAGGACCATGGCAAGAGGAAGAGTCTACGGGGCCTTCCGGAACCATCCCCAGACCCATCGGCTAGCCCGCGTCGAGCGAACAAGCTAAATCGATGCACAAAAGGTCACCGGCACCCCTTTATCCGGCGCCACAAAAGTCGACGCGCAAAAGTGATTGGGGGACATTTGTCCCCGGCGCCACTGAATCTGGCGCGCCCTCCGTGGCGCCGGATTAGCGGGTTGCCATAAAAGTAACACTCGTTCAACCAATTAAAGAAGAGAGACAACAGAAGGGAGAAGGGGCTCGAGGCTACCAATCAAAGCGAGGAGTGTGAGGGTTCTTGGGGAGGAAGTATCTTCACCTGAGAGGGTTCTTGCCGCCGCCGCTCTATTCTTCCTGAAGTCTTCGGTGTCGAAGAAGAAGATCCTCTGTTTCATCGTCCATCTAGGTGGGTCACCGTGGCTTCCGGCCGATCTCCCTTTGCTTGGTTTTCCCCTCCGTCATAATGTAAATGGGAGAGGGGGGAGAGGCGATGATATGAGCCTACTCCCCCCTTCACCATCTCTGTTACTCACTACCCCTCCCTGCAACCTCTTCTTTCACTTGATGTTAACGACGACCGAGCGGCAATGCCAGCGTCGATGTATGCAATTTGTATAGTTTTCCTTATTCGTGGAATGAATTTCGTGCACGACTGTACTAATGAGGCAGGGGAATTAACGTTGTTTTCCCCATCTCTACATCATCTCTTCTTCTCCCCCCTGCGTTTTCTTCTTGTGGCCAGTGAGACGGCGCCGTGCAACAATGCCGGTGCCAGAATGGGTGATATGCATATGTTCATCTTTACTTACTGTGCTTAAAAAGGATGAATGAACTGTGGTTGTGCTCGGTGCCGTTTCCTTATTCCCCAGTTGCACATCTTCCCTCTGTCCGTTCTTTAATCTTTTCACCGTGCGAATGGTTTCCGTACCCATCTTCTCCGACGCCGGACACACGCCCTGGGATACCATGGGCTACAGTAATATCCCCTCTCCCCGGGGTTCTTTTCCGTTAGAATGTTGAGGGTTTCGCCGCCGGAGATGTGTGCACGTATGTCTTACTGGTCGACCCTGGGGCCATGCTCTAGTCCCCCTTCTGTTCCTGATCATGCACAGAGGGAAATGAGGCTGCCCCTATAAGCTTAATGCTTGGCTTCTCTGCACCATCGTCTTCTGAGCGCTAGCTCAATAATCACCCGGTTAACTTGCTAATCCATATATATATATATATATATATCTATAGATATCATGATCAGTCTGCTAACTGAGTATGAGTTGCATCCACACCGTGTACCGTTCTTTGAAAGAGATTTGGTGACCGGGGAGAGGGGAACATCCCCCACTGTTCCATTGTGATGACACTCTGTCCACAGGGGACCGTCCAGTAGTGACAAATCTCCTATGGATTAATGAGTGAACAGTAAATGTGTTAATCTTGACACCTCAAATCCACAGCCCTTAGTGGGCCTTGTGGTGGCCGTGAGATGGGTGCCCCTCGTAGGCTGACCCTCGGGGTTTTCCCTCTCTATCGATCATCTCGACTTGGACGTGGTATCGACTCGGGTCGTGTGCCCCTCGTAGGCTAGACCTCGGGGTCTTCGCTCTCGCTATGAGTCGCGCTATCCGTCTACTCTCCACCCACAGACTTGGTGCCCCTAGTAGGCTAGCCCTCGGGGTTTTCCTATCTGTTCGGGTTTGCCGGCCGCCGTTGTGCCACCCGGCCCTTAGGGGTTTACTTCGTCACATGAGTACTTCCCCGCTTCTCCCCGACAATCCTCCGAGATGAGGAGATGCTGCCGGATTTTCAGCGCGAATAAGTTAATAAAGCATTTAATAATCTTAAACTTAATAAACTTGCCTCGTTCGGAACGATCACCGCGCTCGAGTACGAACCTCGCGCGAGCCTATGGCTTGACTTTCGGACGGCCCGGGATCGATCCGTTGAATGACTGACTCAATAAACTTCCAAAATCTTCCAAAATGTTTTAATAAGTCTAAAAATAAACCAATAAAACCTCGGTTTCCATGAAACGGGGCTAAATCAGCACCATCGATACCCAGCGCGCCTTAAAACAGCGCGCCCTATTCCGGCGTGCCATCAAAGGGGCACGCTGTTTTAACCCATCCCCCCTGTACCTACGGCTGGTGGCACCGTTTTAAGCCTTTACCCACGCTTGGATCGCGCCGTTTAATCTTTTAGCTACGCGTACCGCGCCTGTTTCATTCCGAATCGCGTCGTCATGCCGTTTCAATCCTCTCCTCGCCTCCGGGGTGATTTTTAATGCTAATAATAGAATCCAATAAACCTTGTAATCAATAAATTGGGTGAACTAGTTTGTCTAAACCTGAATCGGCTAATTTCATAGCTTCATTATCACATTTTAGGCTAAGCATTCATGCCGCATCAATGTATGCTTGAGTGCACGGCCCCTTGGTATATCAAATGACATTAGCAGAAAGTCGGGCAACGCCCGACGGGAAGCTCTTGACATGCGTGATGGCGGTCTTTGGACCTATATCCTCCACCACGTATTGAGGGTTCCGCCCTAATAAACCGTGCATGGTAGATCATAATATCTTGCATGATCATTCGCATCCTTTGTAGTCTTTATTCCGGCCTCGACAGCCCATTATCTCGGTAGTTAATCAAAGGTTTTCCCTCCCCGCTGGGGATGTAATTAGCGTCATAGCCTTTATGGTATGGCGGACTGCTGGTCCCGACCGAATCTCACTCTCGCCCGACACGGGTCAGGATGAGCGCACAATAAACTCGTCACTTACGTGACTGGCACGCCTGCGTAGTCAATCAGTCAGTTAATTACCGGTTAATCAGTTGGTTGATCGACGCGTGAATAAACCAAATAAACCCAATAAATCCCATCAAAACAGTCTGGCACACCGGGCGGAAAGAGAAGAAGCTGGCCGCTATGGCCAAGAGAAGCTGGCCCCAAGGTTGGGAAAGTTCAAGCAAGTGTGGGTCCCCAAGAGGGTCCAACCAATTCAGCAAGCTGCACCAGTTCACCGCCGTCCTGCACGCGACGAAGTTGAAGTGAGGAAGGAAAGGGGCCTGGCCCCGAAAGAAGAAGAGGTGGTTGCGGACCCTCCGATCCACGGAAGTTTCAGGCCATGTGCCCTCCAAGCCAACGTCCCTGCTGCGGGATGAAGATTTCAGCAACCTGCCGACCGGGCTCGGCTGGCTTATATTCCTCCTGCGGGAGGTCGACAACTGTCCCCCGTGCTGCATCAACGGGGTCAAGAAGAGATGGCCAATCTGGTCAAGAATTATTTCCGAGGACTAGGCAACTCCTCGCTCGGAAAGCAGCAGCTGATGCAAGCAGTCGCAGCCAATGAAGACTACTGTCCATCAATGGCAGTTGAAGAAGATGCAGGAGAACGGATGATGGTGTCGTCAGTTGATGACAATGGCTATGATGATGGCTTTGAGATCGAAGCCGATGAAACCGCCCCTAGGTGGGAAGAAGAAAGAAGAATTTCTATGTTCGAGAGGTTGACATTTCCGGATAAGGCTAAAAGGAGGGTCCATCGACAGAGAAGAAGGATGCAGGTCTTCACCTATAATATGGCTGGCACATTCAGTCGATATGAGGGACTTCTCGAAAACCCCTGCGAGTTGGCTCAATTGGTCGTGAGGCCGGGGCCGAATACTCGAAGAACAGAAGCCGCAAGGGAGCTCCTGGCGGCAGCTAAAGGAAAACAACCCCTGGTCTACCACCAGCGGAATGATGAAGCTGCTATTTTAACCGCCAATGTAGTGGCGGCAGAAGAAGAAGATGACGTCCTCCTTGACATCCTGCCTGGGCGTACATCCGAGGAAGCAACGGAGGCCATCCCCAGCACTGTAACTACGGACCCTTCGATCCTAATGCTACTTCAAAGATACCGGCAAGAGATAGACTTGCTGAAGAAACAGCTGACGGCGAAGACAGAGCAGTCATTAGCTTCTAAGCTGCCTGAAGTCCAGGGCGAATCATCCCGGGGAGCGGTCCATCATGTTGACCCTCCGTGGCTCTACACCATGCCTCAGCCGTCAAAGCCAAGCATGGCGACAACTCAGCAATGGCCACCACAGTCGCAGCCACTGATGCCGTCGGTGCTCCCTCAGGTGCACCAGACACCTTCGATGCTTCGTCCTCCACAGGCGACCACTTTGGCCACCCCTTACCTACAGCCGGCACACTTCTATCCTGAGCCAGTTGACCCCACAGTCATGAATCGGATGATGGTGGAAAGGATGATCGAGCTGAAGCTCGCTGAAAGAAGTGAAGGTGACTACGTCGCGTTTGATGGCTATCAGGTACCATACCCGTCGCACCATGCTGCTAAACGGCTTCCCCCGGGGATCAACAAGCCGCCAAAGTTCGATAAGTTCAACGGGAAGGGGTCCCCAAAGGAGCATGTCGCTTATTACATGACCGTCATGGGTGACCTGGCCACGGACGAGTCATACCTGTTAAAATTTTTTGGGTCCTCGCTGACGGGGCTCGCATTTGAATGGTACTCAACCTCCCAGTCGAGTCGATCAGCAATTGGTCGGATATGCAGAGGAAGTTCAGAGAAAGATTTCATGTCACAGAGAGGGAGGTCACAGTGGCCGAACTATATTCAACAAAACAGAGAGCAGATGAGACAGCCCTCGACTATATTAAGAGGTGGAGGAATCTCAGAATGAGGTGCAAGCGGCCCCCGCATTAGGAGGATGCTGTACAAATATGCAAATAGAACCTCAGAAGGGAGGTTCTGGAAAAGATGGTTGGAATGAAAATACGGTCGTTTGACCGATTGAACTATGTCGTGGCCGAGGTGGAAGCCTTTCTGGCCAGACCTGCCCTTACATCAACTGCCAGCACAACCCAGAAGGGCAAGGCAGTGGAGCGGCGCCAGGCACCTAAAGAAGCAAACGCTCTTAACATCAAGGCGTTTGAGCAACAGAAAGGTAAAGGCAAGGAGGCGGTCGCCCCACAGCCTGCAAGAGTCGCAGACGGCAAAGAAGGTCCCTCGTTGAGGGATAAGATGAAGAAAGTCTACTCCTTTCCGAAGGACAAGACTAGGATTCTGTTCGACTGGGTAACGGAGTATGGCGTGGTCACCCTGCCAGAGCCGAGGAGGCCGGAGGACCTGAAGAGAAAAGACAGTCCAAGATTCTGCCCCTATCACCAGATGCTGGGGCATCCAATCGAAGACTGCTATGTTTTCAAGGACATCATTGAAGGGATGGTAAAGAAAAATGAAATAGAGTTGGGAGAGTATAAAGTGGACCCTCCTCAACCACATGAAGCCCCACCCAGAAGGGCAGGAGTCAACATGATCTCCCTATACCAGGCATTGCCCGAGGAGATCTCTGAAGCAAGTACGCGGCGCACCTATGAAACTCATTTCTTGGAGCCCGTGAAAGAACAACATGGATGGCAGCAGGTCCCCGTGAAGCATAAAAAAAAGAGGGCACCCCGCCCGAAAGTGGGGGCACATGTCCGTGGCATCACACCACGACCTGCTCCGCCGGTGGCAGCACCTGTGTGGACCACTCCGCTGCCGGTGGTCAAGGAAACCAGTCCTGGGATCCGTAGACTACAAGACCTTATTGGAGGGTTAGATGAGTACGTGTAGCCCAAATTGAAGCCCTTGCTGGTGCGAGACCTTGTCCCATGACAAGAACTGGAGTAGCTCTCACTCGAGCAAAAGGAAGAAGTTGATGCAACATCTGATAAGGAGGACAGTCTGTTCTGGGGGCAGGCGCCTGCTGAAACAAAGAAGAAGAAGAAACAAAAGAAGAAGAAAAGAAAGGCTGCTAAGGCTGATAAAGCGCAGGTTGTCTCCTGTAATACCCTCTCAGCACTCTTCAACCCGCCCGGTGAGGAGGAGGAAGAGGAAATTTGCTTCACACCCCCTGTTGAGGGAGGCAAGGCCGAAGCCGAGACTGCTGCACATGCAACCCGGTCAGGCTGAAAATAGGGGCGCCAGCTGCCGCCCAACCACAACATTATATTCAGGGGAGAGCAGCCCTACAAGACACCTCCCCCGGAGGTCAAGGGGGTCCAGATCCCTCCTTCGCCAGGCCTATGCAACAAGAGTGGGGGCAAGACAGTGCCTTCATTCCTTGAATTTATGAAGATGTCCAAGGGAAAGCAGTCGTGCCAGGAGGCTAACTCAGCACCCGATAACGTTCACCCACAACCAGCACAGTCTGCCGAAGCTCTGAATGCAGAGGGAGCTTGCCCTGCAGCGGCTGATGAAGAACATCAAGGATCCGGTGCTAACCAGAGAGGTGCCGAGTCCGAGGCAGATGAAGCGGGTCCATCCAGGGCCGTAACTCAGGACTCTCCCAAGCCCAAGTGGGCGGAAGAGATGAAGCTTTCCAATGTCCGAGCTGGGAGCCGAATAATGAAGCTACTCAAGAAGCTCCCTGCTAGATTTATAATCTGGGAGATCCTCTCTTTGAGTGAAGAGACCCGACAGGCGATCATCACTGCTCTGTAGACGCCTGCTCATTTTGAGACCTGCTTGGCTGAAGCGATGCCAGAAGCCAGCATGACCTTCACTCAAGAGGACATGCTTCTTCCCACCATCAGCCACAACAGACCGCTGTACATGAAGGTGCACCTGAACGGAAGGGAGGTGAACAGAATTCAGGTCGATCCTGGTGCAGCTATCAATATTCTACCCTACAGAATCTACGAGAGGCACCACTTCAACGTGCATCTCAAAAAGGTCAGAGATATGCGTATCGTTGGCTTTAATCAGAAATGTGAAGTGTCAATGGGGGTGGCAGAGTTCACGCTCACCTTGGCAGATTTCACTACAAAGGTGCAGTTTCAAGTCATCGACTCCCGCACCTCATACAAGGCGCTGCTTGGCCGTTCGTGGCTGCATGAAAACATGGTGGTGCCCTCTACGCTCCACCAATGCATCAAGTATAGCCTCGAAGGGAAGGAGGAAAGGATCTTTGCTGATCTCCATCCGTTTGAAGTGTTCGAGTGTCATCTGGCAGACGCTCACCTATATGAAGAGCGGCCTCAGAAGGCCCTTGAAGTCAAGACCGTTGTAGGGGCATCAAAAAGCTCATCCGGCGATAGCTGGTATCCACCACCGCCGCGCCGATATGTCAAGCCCAAGGCGGTCTCTCACATCATCGTCACCGGGGACGTGGGTAGAATAGCGCCTCCAGCTATATACCCTGAAGTGAATAAAGCCCAAGTCGATCAGTAGCACGACCACATTGGAGTCCCTGACAGCCTCACCAAGCCGGTTCCTGGCCCTTATAACCCCACTGTCGAGCCTTTCAAAGCTTGGGAGGTGGCGCAGATAGATGGGCCCAACAGCTTGTTGTACACAGTTGAAGAACACCCTACTCGGGAAGACACAGATTGTTGCTTGCCTGAAGACATAGAAAATCCGTCAATTCCCATTCGAGGTCTGGCGTTCACAACCGACCAGATGGCCAAGATGTTCCAAAAGCAACACATCCCCTACAATCAATCTCATAAAAACAAAGAAGCTTTCCAGAAAATGTGGCATCCCGTAAGTCTGGACAAGGAACTGAGGCGCGTCTCTCAACACCCGTGGTTGGGCTTCACCCTGGAAGAATACTACTACAGTGAGCGATACGAGGTGGACACCATCTCCGCTTTCTACCCTACTGAAGATAGCCCTCCGGGGGCAACTTTTGATGAATACCCAGCGGAAGCTGAATATGCTGAGCCGACTCAGCCCGGAAATCAAGAAGCGGAGACCGTGATTCCTTGCCGATGCTGGGAGCAGGTCTATCCCAAAGAGGCGGCCCTTCAAGTCAAATTTGATACGGCTAGCAGCAGCGAAGCCGAAGATGTTGAAGAAGTAGGGACCTCTCCCTCCAGTAGAGTCCTACTGATGATGACCTCAGCACCTGTCCTGCCAATCGGGGAAGCATCAACCGACTCCAATCAAGAGGCACATGCTGCTAGGAAAGAAAAGGCCACTTCTACGGAAGATACAACTACCTCAGAGGGCGAGACCTCCTCAACCTCTGCTACAAGACTGGGAGTTTGTCCCAGCCCGGCAATAAACAACCACCAGCCTATCATGGCCACAACTCTGTCTACGGGGGATGAAGCTGCTCTCTCGCCCTTGGAAACTGCAACGGCCGTGGACTTGCTGATAGAGCAATATGCACAGCTGCTATTAAATGAAGCAGAGGACTCCACGGAGGCTCTGATGATGTCAAATGAAGAAATCGAGGTCCTCGACCCTAAAGATGGCATTCCAGATTTTTTCGATCTCCAATCGGCACCTCCGGAGATAGAAGATGGAGGCCAAGCTACAGTCAACGAGCTGATAGAAGTCAACCTGGGAAGCGAGGAAGACCCTAGGCCTACCTTCCTCAGCACCTAGCTATCCCCAGAAGAACGGGAGCTGTATATCCAGCTGCTGCAAGAGTACCAGGACTACTTTGCCTAGACTTACAGAGAAATGCCAGGTCTGAGCCCTGCAGTTTCGCAACATGAGCTGGCGATCAGCCTTGAAGCCAAGTCGGTGAAGCAACCGTCGCGGCGCATGAGGCCGGAGCTCATCACTCAAATTTGTAAAGAAGTAGACAAGCTCATTGACGTGGGATTTGTTGAAGAAAATCAATATACCACGTGGCTGGCGAATATCATCCCTGTGAAAAAGAAGAATGGACAGATTCGGATATGTGTCGACTTTCGAGATCTGAATAAAGCTTGTCCCAAGGATGACTTTCCGGTGCCGATAACGGAAGTCATGATTGATGCTACAACCGGCCATGAGGCCCTTCCATTCATGGATGGATCATCCAGCTACAAATAGATATGGATCATGGAGCATGACCGGGTCCACACTGCCTTCCGAACCCCCAAAGGCATTTATCACTACAAGAGAATGCCGTTCGGATTAAAGAACGCCGGCGCAACTTATGAGCGGGCGATGACTAGAATATTCGATGAGCTGCTCTACCATAAGGTCGAGTGCTACATAGACGACCTGGTAGTCAAGACCAGAAGAAAAGAAGACCATCTACAGGACCTCCGAATCATTTTTCAGAGGCTAAGGTAGTATGAATTAAAGATGAACCCTATGAAATGCACGTTCGGAGTATCAAGCGAAAAATTCTTGGGTTTCATTGTCAGATACCGGGGAATCGAGATAGACCCCACGAAGATCAAAGCGATTCAGGAGCTACCTGCACCAAGCAACCTCTCTGAGCTGAGATCACTACAGGGCCGCTTGGCTTATATCCGGCAGTTCATTTCCAATTTGTCACGATTGTAGATATATTTTTCTCCTCTACTAAAGATAAATGCCTTATGAATAGACCAATATGCAATGGACAAATGGAAACAATCAGAGGAGAATAGAAAACAAATGACCGTGATCGCCACCAGGGTGCCGTACGTGATGAACATGCCGTACCTTGGAAAGGGAGGGGGGTACTCGCCTAAGTTGCAGCGCTGGGGAGATGAACGGTTCTTGAAAAATCACCTACACGTTGCACGGTCTTACGATAGACCACCTGAGTACGCTGCAGAAGGTGCGGGAGGAACTACTGCTGGATGATGAACGGCTTCCTGTTGACCGCACTAACAGGACGAATGGCCCTATCCGAACCGCACGTACTGTTGAACGGCTTCAATTAAACCGCACAAGTCTACCACGCAGTAAGTTGCTAGGGGTCCAACCTCCACCCTCTCCGGCCGGCCAGAGGGGATGGGCCTCGTGCTGATGATTGCTGACCTGCAAAACAACGTGAGAAACACACAAAGAAAACCTAGATTAGAACTGGACAATGTAGTAAATGTCAAAGTAGCAAAAGGTGAACATTAACAAATGGAAAGGAGGATACCTGGGTGGTTTTAAGCCCCTAGGGTGACAAAAACGTGGGTGGAGGTGTGCATGGTAATGAGAAAGAAAGGGGGATATAAGAAAGAAGTGATGCATGCAATGAAAAGAAAGTGTTGAAAGCTATGAAACGAAAAGACTTAAAAATCAAACTACTCCCTGAACCGGAGGCTTGTATAGACGTAGAAAGCCTCCCTCCTTGGTGCTAGGTCACTCAAGAATGCGGCAGGGCTTCGCCGTCGACCAAAATCTCCCCCCTTTTCAAGTCCGACCTTTAGGGTCTATTTATAGAGCCTAGAAAACCAGCCCCGAAATCAGGGTTTAGAGCCATTTTCGGGATGAGATTATTAAAGATAAATTGTAGATAATATCATTATCTATCATCCAGTCGAAATGGCAACTAAAATGGTTAATTATCCACGGAGATATTGACAAAAGAAGTTGGGGATAAAACCATGGATAAAAGGATTAAAATATATTTGAAATTCAGCAACCGATGGGATGAACGGTCTTACGATAGACCGCTCAACCGATGGGCGGTTCACTTTTGACCGTCCAAACCCGTCGGTGGAAATTCAGATAATCAGAAAATCAACCCAATTATCGCTCGAACTGATCGAAACGTCCGCCGTTAGACCCTCACAGATGAACGATTTCTGGGAGACCGTTCCATAGTAGAGCGGCTACTGATCAACCGTTTTAGACCTGTCGGTGATAATTGGATAAATGGATAATTATCTGAACAGACCTCCAAGCGCAGGACTCTGAGCGATGAGCGGTCAGATTCCATTCGTTCATTATGTTTGAACGGCCATATAAGGACCGTATAAATGCCTATCGGTGGTAATTCAGGAAATCACCCAAAATACCCCAAAATATATGGACGGTCCTTATTAAACCGCACATTAGCAGTGCGGCCCGGAATGAACCGTGCATGCATGTGGACGTTAAAACTCAATGAAAAGCCCAAAACCACGGCCCAATAAGCCCTGAATCGACCTGGACTTAACCAAGGAGGGAGGCAACCCATAAATTGGCCCAAAACATGCCTGAAACAGCCCCAACGAGCGACGGGCAACTCGAGGCATCAACAAAAGGGAGTAAGAGAAACGACTCAACTTATCGGCATAAAACGGGTGTCAACAGATGCCCCTCCTTAATGTCCTCTTTGCAGGGGAGCGAGTGGAGGTGAAGCGGAGGTGACATGGAACATGGAGGTGGAGCGGAAATGTAGCGGAGTGGACCGGAAAAGCGGGCGTTAAGGTAAAACGACACCCATTTCTGCCAACAAGCGATGAGAACCTTCCGGAGTACTCTGAACCAAACGTTAGGAATGATTAGACCAAAAGTGACACCAATCTGGAAGAACTAAACTAAATAAAATGAATCAACAAGGCCAACCTCATGGGGGACACAATCCCGCGGTCCAATGAGGGGGCCACAAAAGAAAACGGGCTAAAGCTCCAGACGGGGATCTTTCAATCAACCAAACCAGACGAATCGACCAAAGAAAACCTTCCAATACGGAGTGGAATTAACTCTCTTACTCAATCACTGAACTCATAATTAACCATCACAGGCGGGGCAGTATTCAGACAAATTCAATGGGTCATGGATGCTAAAAAGATGCATATGATGCATGCTGGGATAAAATAAAAGAAATTATGAAAACGAATGCAAAGAAAGATTAAAATATAAAATACTCGAGAATAATATTGCTAAGTTGGGAAAATCAGAGTCAAGATACCATCCGCAACCACAGCGTGTAGGATAGAACCATCCTCCCCGTGACATCTCAACTTAACGGCCTATCCGAAGATTAAATATGTGAAACTGGATCATCATCGTTTTTGTTGAAGGGGAACATCAAATCCTGGAACACGTAAGTAACCGACTGGTTCTCGAGATAATATAATATAATACCATATAGTAATGCAATAAAGGCGATAGGGATAGAAAGCCATACCTGACTTACCTGTGCAGGTGAAACGGCAAGCGAAAGTTTGGATTACTGCACACGAAATTGTTAGCAAGATTTGCAATAATATCAAAATTCATCAACTGAAGTGCAACCAATATTCAAGCATGAACGGTTGATTATCAGCCGTCCAACTAAGAACGGTCATGTTACAACCGTATATACCAGGGAATTTAAACCGGCTTTAAGAAACTTACCGTTAAGGATAAACGGCTAGAGCACAACCGCACAAACAAAGGACGGTATATTTCTAGACCGTACAACCTCGAAAAGCCAAAAACCCTTCGTCTCCCTCCTCCGTCACCGATGGTGGGAGGGAGAACGAAGGAAAACCCTCATTCTCACCCTCTTACAACCTCTCTCCACCTCTCTCCACCGCTCATCCTCCCTCTCGCCCTCTATATGCGCCAAAAGCACCAAGTGAGGCGTCCAGGGATGGCCGAAGAGGGGACCTCCGTACCACCACCATCAACGACCGCCGCGGCGGCGAGCACCGAAAAACCACCGCCCGTGGCGGTGCCGTCGTCGTCCACGGCCGAGGAGGACGCGCCCCTGCCACCGTCCACCGTTGAGGAGGAACCGGGAACAGATGCGGCCGAGGAAGAACTCGCCGTCATCGGGGAAGAAACACCGGCGGAGAGACCGGCCAAAAAACCACGGGACCCCGAGGTAGGAGCCCTAAAAACCCTCCACATTTCCATTTTTATTCCCTTTTTAAGCCATGCATGTTAGTTTAGGGGGTTTTAGAGGACTTAGGGGGCTGGTTTGGGGGCTATGGCAGCCTCTTTGCCGGCCTGGGGACGCCCACCGTCGTCGGGGAAGATGATGGCGGGGTGGTTCAAAAGAAATTGCACAAACCAAGACACGCGGCCCACATAGGACCGCTCAAACCAATACGGCCTTGGAAGGACCGTTCATAATCACACAGCAAACGAACCGAACCAAGCCAGGACGGTGAAAGGGTCACCGCACAAAAAATGAACGGGCCACATTGGTCCGTTTAGCAACCAAATAATGCAAAACAAAACAGTTCCCATAGGACCGTCCATGATTCACGCGGCCCAGGAGTGGCCGTTCTACCCTAGGAAGATGAAAAGACGGACGGCTCGTGATGGCCCGTCCAAGTTAAGGACGGTCAAAGGAAGATCGCTTAAACATAGAACCTGAAGAATCAAACAGTGGGCATGGGACCGTTCCAACGATGAATAGCCTGTGGAGAACCGCTCTTCAAATAGAGAGTTAAACCCTGATGATTTTATTCAAATGAGATAAAATGCAAAACTAACTTATTAAAATGTATCTAAAATAGATGAAATGAATGCAGGGGAAGCGCAGGACCCGCACCTCATGGCTGCAGGTCCGCGCAGTGTACTTAGCACTGCCGGATTTTCAGAGGGAGCGGTTGGCTGCCATGGGGTTCGCCCCATTCTTGAGTATTGAGGTGTGTCGCTTCGACGCAGCTCTGCTCTACGCCCTGCACGACCGCTGGGATCCAGTGAGTCGGACGTTCCTTTTCCCGTGGGGGCATATGGTCCCCACGCTAGAGGACGTGGCCAAGCTTACTGGCCATCGCGTGCACGGGTCACCAGTTAGCGGGACTACCTTTCCTGACTACCGAGTGATGGCTCGGGAGTTGCTGGGCTTACAGCTGTGGCGCCCCGAGAGGCAGCCGACCCTCCTACCCCGGGCTAGTCTCCAGGACAGCCTGGGATTACGACGAGCCGGAGTTTCAGTCGGCGAGCAGCCGGAGGAGCATCTGGAGCGGTTGAGAGGGCTAGCGCGGCCGAGAGTTGCAGCAGGATCGGGGGCGGAGGCAGATCGAGTGCTGAGGCGGTTCTTGATGCTGATGTTCGGGCGACTCCTCTTCTCCATGCGAGCGGACGTGATGAGCTGCCGGTTCCTCCCCTTCTTCCAGGAGCTTGAGCACGTTGGTGACTATGCTTGGAGAGCGGCGGTTCTCGCCTTCCTCTTCGACACCCTGAGTTCGACGGCCCGTCGGACGATGCTCGTGGGCTTCTCCCCCTTACTCCAGGTATGACTCTTACCCTAGACTTAATTATGCGACCCTATATGTTTCCTAAATGTTGACACAATGCTATAATGCAGGTGTGGGCCTACGTATACCTCCGTGGGGTGGGCAGAGGCGAGGAGACCCATCCTGGGCTCCTGCCGATTGCACGGAGGTGGACAGCACCTAGGGAGATGGCAGCCCTGAGACGACAGGTCCGGGAGTTGCAGGACGACCTAGACTCTCTACCGTATGCCTCGGTACGCTTCTAAACCTGGACTTTTTAATTAAATGCAATTCTTATATGATGATGACGATGCTGATGCAAGTTCTTACGGTGCAGGTACGGTGGACACCTTACGTGGGGGAGGGCCAGGAGGGCCAGCCGTGGGTGGCTGAGGCTCTTGCCTTTTCCGGGCGAGACGTGTGGCTTCTGTTGTGCAGGTGGAATGGCAGTCTAGAGGGGGGGGTGAATAGATCCGCCCCCAAATTCAAAAACTATTGCAGACTTATGTAAACAATTTAAACTATGCGGCTTAAGCAGAAATTAAAGCGTATACTCTATGCATAACAAATACGAACCTAGGCATGCATCTAGCGGAGATCACAAACAATCACACAGAGGAGACAGGGATTTTTAGGTGGTTCGGCCAGACATCCAGTCTGCTTACATCCACCCCTCACCAAACCCGGTGAGGCTTCCTTCCGCTGACTCACAACTTGAACACTCCGCTGACTCACAGCTTGATCAACCTCAGATCCGAGCAACCCAGCTCGATCTGAACATACCGCTGACAAACAGCTTGATCAACAGAATAGAAAAGTAAAATGAAAGACTGAATAGAGATATAAATACAGATCGAATGTAGAATTCTCCTGATGATTGGGTATCTCGATCTGTAGATGGAGTTCACCGAGCTTCTTCTCTGATTTCAGATCTTGGCTGATCTTGTGCTGCTGTCGGTGCTTCTCCTACTGCTGCTCTTCTCCTACTGGTGCTTCTTCTGCTGTTGCCCTTGTTTTCTCCTTCTCCTTCTTCTTCTTGATCTAGGTCGCACAGGCCCCTTTTCTCTTTTCTTCCCACGAGATGCAGACACTTCTCTCTAGATGCAGCGCACATCCTTTTTCCAGTAGCTTCTTCTTACTTCTTTATCTGGGTCGCACAAGCTCTTCCAAGTATGCTTCTTCCCACGACCTGCAGATTTTTCTCTCTGGATGTAGCTCTCTCTAGATGCAGCGCACTCTAGATGCAGCGCTTCATCTTCTGCAGCCAAGCTTTGCAGCAGCTATCTCCAGCCCACGTCTGCTTCAACCTTCTTCAGCCCCTGCGCCCCTTAGGGTTGGCTATTCTCTTTTTTCTTTTTATCTTCCCACCATTTATTTTCTTGTTATTGAGTAACTCCACAACATCTGTTGGTTCAGTTGGAGAAACGGTGGGGAATCTCCTATTTTTCAGCAAGGAAGTTGAAGACCAAGTCAGATCCATGAAAAGAATCAAACTCTGGTAAAGATCCATGTTTCCTAGCTTATCTGGACCTTCTAGGTGTATGCCATAATGGATCTTAGCTTTGGGTATCGGATCTTGCAAGAACATAGTCCATTTTAGGGTTTAAAGTTCACAACTCCGCCCGTGGTCGGCTTCCAGGGCCTCCGTGGTCGGCTTCTGAACAGAACCAGAATTCCCTTGTTTCTGTCTGCCTTCAAGTGTCGACTTCCAGGGCCTCTGTGGTCGGCTTCTGAACAGAACCAGAATTCCCTGGTTTCTGTCTGCCTTCAAGTGTCGGCTTCGGAGCCCTCAGGTGTCGGCTTCTGAGCCAGTCCAGAACCTGTTTTGGAGATCTTGAAAGGCTGAGCTTCTGAATTGAGTTTGGTTCATCCTTGACCTTTTGCTGGCCTATTTTAATCACCAATATACCTGCATTGATCATTTAGATATTAAACATTTGGCATGTGCATATGGTAAAGACAATGAGATACAACTTGTCATCATCAAAACAAGGGATGCACAACATTCTCCCCCTTTTTGATGATGGCAACTGTAGATCATTGTGAACTATGCATGAAGAGTATTCATGATAGATAAGTCATTATTATGAATGAGTCATATGATGAATGGACAGACAAGACAGACTTGACACTCTCTCCCTCTTCATATCTCTCTCTACATCTCCCTCTTAACAATCTCTCCCCCTATATGCAATACATTGACATTCTCACAATGACACTCTCTCCCCCTTTGACATCATCAAAACAAGATTTGGGAGTTTAGAGGATGAGAGATAAAACTAATATCAGGGATTGAGGAAAGATGTGGACTAAGCTGTTAGGGATGAGAGGAAGTAATGGCATGAGCAAAGCTGTTCAACATGGTTCACATGAGAGATTTCACCTGAGAGTTGAAATTGAGAAACACTCATGAATTTTCTTAGAGGCTAAGGTAACTGGCTTTATTGTTGCCAATGGTTCAAGACATATAAGCCTCAAATCTGAAGTTAAAAAGCCAAGAGCAATTTCATTCTAGCACATATAATAGTGTTAAAGCAACGTCTTCAAACCAGTTCCCGTCCAAGCTCTTTTGATCGTCAAGATGATTTCATTAGTCACCTCTCGGAAGGGTTTTCACTAGTATTGTGGTTAAACTTGTATAAGTTTTGATATTTGCCTTGGGTCAACCATTTTTACAATTTGCTCCTCTCCTTTTTTTTTTACTGTAATGAGCAATCAAGTTCAGCAAGGCTTTTCAGTGCGAGGAAACATGTTTATCAGACACCAGAGTCCCCGATTACATCGCACAACTGACCATTTTGCCTCCTTTTGGACAGAGTTAGCATTTCATATCATGACGCTGTCCTCAGCACTTCATTGGTGCAGGGACTTGGTTTCTCAATGAAATATGCCATTGCTCTGCATTTCCCCTTTTTTTTATTATTCAGAATATCTTGTAGAAAATTAATGGCTTATTCCCATTTGGCTTTTTCAAGATACACGTTTAAAAACAATACTAAGTTAAAACCGTTCAACTAGAGTGGCCTCACTACTATCAAAAATTCAATCTCAAGAGAAGGTGAGGACATGGTTCCCTTAGGCTGATTCAAAACAGTTATATGAACACAGGCCGAAATTTTAATAGGCATTTAATTTCAAATTTCAGAGGTTTATAGACCCCAAACCATTAACTTATTTCCGTGGGTCAATTTCAATAGCTCTCTAAGAAATTAGAAGAGTATTTGCCCATTACTCCCCCGAAAATCATGAACCTGTGTTGAATTCAAATGGGTTGGAATTATTGCAATAAGGATGTAAGAATGATGATATAAATTGACGACAGTGAATTGAGGAATTTTGCAAGGGTTCTTGATAAGATGAGGGCAAATGCATGAACAACGTTTAGAGCAGTGGGGACAGAAAGACATAAATGTATCGAGCTCCCCCTCAGTCAAATCGGGTGACTCAATATGCATGCATGACATGCAATGCACTTATTGACCTATCCAAAGCTCTTGCCTACATGAATTTTGGACCTTTGGTACTTGGCGGAGGAAAGTCCTCTACGCATAGTGTGACTTTCAGACAAGCTTAACATGCCCTTCCACCAATCACCATTTAATATACCACAAGAATCCATGCTATGAATGATGTGACACCACCTATGGACCTATTTTGCAAGCATTCAAGTTTGAGCAGCGGACTCACACTAGCGAGCTCACCCGTATGGCGCACACTAGTGCCCGATGGCGACTAGGCGATGTTGGAGAGGGTCCGAGGCAGGACCTTGAGGCTCCAATGGTTGGCTAGCTTGGGGAGAACCCCAAATGGGCCTAGGATGCCCAAATCATGGGCGGCCAACACACCAAGGGTGTGGGTTAAGTGGATGCTCTCACAACTTGCCCGCGGTGGTCACTCAATTTGGGTAGCAATTTAAAATCGGACACTCTCTTACCGCCGACGGAGTAACTATAGCAATACTAAGCTAAGCAAGTCCATTACAGCAATGAGAGATGTTCAGGAGCTCACCTATCCGGCGTGAAGACGCCGACTCTGGCCGGAGACGGGGGCGAGCGGGGAGGCGAGGGTATGCAGCCGCACGCCGCGTCAGTGTCACTTCAACCTGAAATGGAAAGATTACACCACTACACCTGTCGCAGGAGGGGTGATCTTGGGGTGCGGATTAATCTTATTACATCCAATACTACCTCCACGCAGGGAGGGGCCTTCAGCCGGCCAAGCGGGGTGGGGACTTATGCTAAGGAAACCCGATTTGCCGATCCCTGCCGGTTCTGCCAACCTTCAGAATTGTTGGACAGGGGGCCGGTGATGTCACTGCCACAAATTCCACAGAGCTCAGATCTTGACGAAACCTGCGCCAAAAGTTTCCCAACTGAGAGAGGATGATGCCTGAATGTTTTGGGAAGCTCTGGACCTCGGGGCTGATCGGGCCGGTGACTGGAGCAGGACAGCAACACTCTGCTTCGGACTGATGCAGAACTGATGCAGTGGATTGCAGAAGGTGCTGCAGTCACTCCTGAACTTCAAATTGAACAAAACTGGTAGTGACGCGATCGTGGTCGGAGTAGCTTCGATCAGAAGTTGACGGGGCCACAATCCGAGGTCGGAGATGAGAATGGTGGCCAGATAAATGAAGATAGGTCAAACCTGAGTCCACTGGTGGCAGACTGCACACTCTAACGAAATAATTCAGAACAAATAGCTCGGCAGGAGATTGGCGTCGTTTTTTCTGCTACTGATGGAGGACTAGACGAAGAAGAATTTTGTAGAAGGAAGTGTGCTTGAATTCCTCCAAGGTTGACCGCAGAACAGCTTCCAATATCGCTCTGGTCTTCAGTCTGGGACAAATTGCGCAGTCATTGAAGATGACGCTCCTCCGGACAGCTCCGAACTCGGAAGCCGGCGGGACCACCACCGTTGGAAAGCTATCTCGATGAAAATTCTAGCAATGTAGGCCTTGCCACCTGAATATTTGAGAGACGGTCGTGGCTGCCTCTGCAAGTCGCTGCAACTCTGCTGCCTGAAACAGAGGCTGAATGAGAAGAAGATGAGGGGGTGGGGAAGGGGATGGCCAAGAGAGTAAGAGGTGGAGGGTGAACTTGGCTGGTATGAGGAAGGGGGGCTGCGACTTTGGGTTGTTTGGGAGGTGGGGAGATGGAAGGGCATTGCCCTAGGGAGAGGGAAATTTGAATTTGGGCTTAGGGAAGAGCCCCTTCAACCTTGGGGAGAGGAAGGGGTGCTTAGGAAGTGGTGTTGGGTAGTTGGGGGTTGGGAGGTGGGGTGTGGATTGGAGGATGACACCTTGGGTTGGGGGGAGTTAAATGGGTGTATGGGGAAGGGGAGAGGTCTTAATGAGGGGTGAATGGGGAGGAGAGAGAAAATTCCGAAAATTGGGGTGGAGGGAGAGAGAGAGAGAGAGGGGGGGACCCCTTAGAGAGAGAGAGTGAGAGAGAGAGAGATCTAGTGATATTTGGAAGTGGATTTCAATTTTCATTCAATTGTTCATTACTTCAAAATGAGGGAAATGAGGTCCTATATATAGGCAACCTACATTTCTACAAAAGTCCCTGACATTTGACTCAATGACAAATAACCGAAGGGATAGGGGTGCCCTTGGGCCAAGCCCAATGAATTGGGCCCACTAGCCTAACAAACCAACCTAATGACACAATACTTAGGAAAATGACTCACTAACCTAGGTACATGACTCAAATAAAGGGAAAATTATATGATATTGACTCAAATAAAATGTGAATATTACATGACTAGACTCAAAAATACATGACTAACATAATGGCACTTGTCGACGAACAATCCGAGTCCGGAGAAAATATGGAGGGGCAAGGGATGCCCTCATCATACCCCCGGGGTGGGGAAAACTCGACCTCGTCGAGTATGGGTCCACCAGGGAAGTAGTACATCGAACTGCGGCTCTGGGTGATCCATGATCTCCATACTCAACCCGCGACCATAGTCGGGGAACGGCGCTTCAGCTCGACAAAGTGGCTTGGTCATACCCTCATGCTGGCGATGGGATCTTGCTTGCCTAGTATTGCCGCTGTGTGCTCACGTCGGGCTCTCAGGCTATTTGTGGTGGCACTCCGAGTGTGTCTCTCACAAGGGTAGGTGTAAGTTCGAGGCACTCACTAGGATCCACCGCGGTGCCCTTAGAGCGTGCTGGATCCGCCACATGAGAAATGGGGAGAATCCCAAAACCCTTTTGAAAGTTCAACCCATAAGCTTGGTTGCCAAAGCCACTCGAAACTTGACAAGGTCCAAGTCCTCGTGCCCTCAGATTGGAGGTGACCCTAAAGTAGAGCCACTCCAAAGCCATCATCGCCAAGTTGTCAACTTGGAACTCAAAGTGGTGCTTAGGAGTTTGTGCTCGTTTCTTGTGAATCCCACCGCTTGTTGCTTGATACTTGCTTGAATGCATATGCCATGTACTATGATGCGGTGTGAGTTGACAATGTATGGTATGCAAAGGGGGTCCAGGACAACCACATATAGACCTATCATGCATTGATGTTATGAAGACTTTGAAGGATTTGGGAGGACCGGGGCATCCATGAATGCTCCTAACATGCTTGAGATTTATGATGAATGATGGTGGACCATTACAACCAAATATTGACTACTCATGTTTTCTTCTTGACATGTGGGTGATATGGATGAATGTACCCGACGGACTAATCATGCCAAGCGGTGTGATGTGCCAAGACATATGAATTCCTTTCCCAAAGATGACTTCCTCATGTGGGATGGTGGGGTGGTCTTTGAGCTTCCACTCAAAAGGGTCGAAGGGATCTAGGTAGGTGGATATAGGGTGGGGCACCTTCTTGATCTCTAGGCGGGTGTTGCCTAAGGTCATGATTCCTATGGTGTAACCTGGGTCATGGATGAGGTGGGCTTGGCCCAACATGGTGGGTGGGGGTAGGAAAGGGTGGGTGGTGAATAAGGTGAGTGGGTTACATGGAGATCTAGGCTCCCATGGAAAAGGGTTAAAGGGATCATGGTAAGGGTCACCTTGGTAGGGGTACTCTATGCTCTCAAGGTCCTCGAATGGTGAGTCCTCCTCCTCAATAATTGGGCCAAAGTTGCTAATGGATTGGCCGATCAAAGCACTTGGGATCTCTATGGTTGGGGAGTGGAATAGGATATGTTCTTCCTCCATGGGAAGAAGGAGGATGATCTCACTAGTAACTTGGCCATTAGTGTAGATGGAAGTGATGGAGCCAATGGTGGGATATGCTAGGCTAATGGTGTTAGTTTCGGACGGTCTCATGGCTAGCATATTGGTCAAGTGAATTTGCCAATGTAGGTAGTTCACTAAGTCTCCCAAATCTTCCACACAATAGGAAGTTTGATAAGTGACATGTGGCTGAATGGGAATGATTTGGGATTGATATCCCATGGGTAGGTGGCATGGTTATGAACTAGGAATGGTGAAACCTTTCTTGAGCCATTGGAGTATGGACTTACCTATGGTGAGGTTGGGTGTCTCTAGAGGAGCTAGGCTAGAGGTGTGTGAGTTGTTTGGCCTTTGGATTTCCTCTATGTTGGGAGGTGGATCCGGATGGGCATCCTTCTCCACTTGGGTGGGTGTGTGGGTTGCAACTTCTATTGCTAATGGAGTAGGGGGATCTATGGGGGGTGATTTGGTGATATCTAGCGTATGACACACCCGGGGTGGTGAACAAGCATGAGTAGAGGAGGCCTAGGTTGGGGAAAGATTGGTGTAGGAAGCGGAAGGTGGGTTGGGTGAGGGATTTTGGGTTGATTTGTTTTGGGAGATGTGTCCCTTTTTGGGGATGATGGTGGGTTTGTGGTGGTGGTCAAGGGGGCTTGTGGGGTATGGGTTTGGTGAGGGGTTTTGGGTTTGGGGGTGGTGGCCATTATGGGCCTTGGTGGATGGGTGGACACGGGGTCCAATTGGGTTTGTGGACATATGGTTGTGGTGGGAGTTTGTAGGTAGGGTGCTGGTGTGGTGGTTGGGGTAGGATAGGTGGGAAGTGATGTGGAATGGGGAATTAGGGTCATGGGTTGGCTAGGTGGGGATGAAGGAGTTGAAGTGCTCCTTAGGTCTTGGTGATTTAAGTATGAGGGGGAAACATATCTAGCCCTAAGTTGCTCCTTCATGTCCTTCCAAGTGGTGATGGGAGTTTCCCTTCTAAGTACCTTTAGCCCGACAATTTGCATCTAATAAGTTTCTGCCCATTTGGTAAGTTGCATTTTGGCAACCAATGCCTTTTCATCCTCGGACATATGATACCAAGTGAAGTATTGGTCCATTGTAGCTTCCCAATCTAAATATTCTCTAGGAGAGGTTCCATCAAAGGTGGGAAGTGGGAAAGGGACCATCCTATCGTCCGTCCTTGGGGCGGGCTTATTTTCTCCAAGTTGGTTGAGTCGGCCCGATATGTTATCAAGCCGCTCATTGGCATAGGTCAAGGCTTTCATGAAGTAGTTGACATGGCCAGGGAAGTTATGGGTGTTAGTGGTAGGCATCTCTTGGTGGCTTGGACTTATGGAGTGGGTCGATTGGTAAGGTCGATATGAGGTGGCCATACTAGGGGACAAGAGTGATGCACTTGAAGACTCTAAATGCATAGACATGCCCTAGGACCAACTTGATAGAGACAAGTTGTGAACTTGCTCTGATACCACTTGATGTGACACCACCTATGGACCTATTTTTCAAGCATTCAAGTTTGAGCAGCGGACTCACACTAGCGAGCTCACCCGTATGGCGCACACTAGTGCCCGATGGCGACTAGGCGATGTTGGAGAGGGTCCGAGGCGGGACCTTGAGGCTCCAATGGTTGGCTAGCTTGGGGAGAACCCCAAATGGGCCTAGGATGCCCAAATAATGGGCGGCCAACACACCAAGGGTGTGGGTTAAGTGGATGCTCTCACAACTCGCCCGCGGTGGTCACTCAATTTGGGTAGCAATTTAAAATCGGACACTCTCTTACCACCGACGGAGTAACTATAGCAATACTAAGCTAAGCAAGTCCATTACAGCAATGAGAGATGTTCAGGAGCTCACCTAGCCGACGTGAAGACGCCGACTCCGGCCGGAGACGGGGGCGAGCGGGGAGGCGAGAGTATGCACCCGCACGCCGCGTCGGTGTCGCTTCAACCTGAAATGGAAAGATTACACCACTACACCTCTCGCAAGAGGGGTGATCTTGGGGTGGGGATTAATCTTATTAAATCCAATACTACCTCCACGCAGGGAGGGGCCTTCAGCCGGCCAAGCGGGGTGGGGACTTATGCTAAGGAAACCCGATTTGCCGATCCCTGCCGGTTCTGCCAACCTTCAGAATTGTTGGACAGGGGGCCGGTGATGTCACGGCCACAAATTCCACAGAGCTCAGATCTTGACGAAACCTACGCCAAAAGTTTCCCAACTGACAGGGGATGATGCCTGAATTTTTTGGGAAGCTCTGGACCTCGGGGCTGATCGGACCAGCGACTGGAGCAGGACAGCAACACTCTGCTTCAGACTGATGCAGAACTGATGCAGTGGATTGCAGAAGGCGCTGCGGTCGCTCCCGAACTTCAAATTGAACGAAATGGGTGGTGACGCGATCGTGGTCGGAGTAGCTTTGAGCAGAAGTTGACGGGGCCACAATCCGAGGTCGGAGATGAGAATGGTGGCCAGATAAATGAAGACAGGTCAGACCTGAGTCCACCGGTGGCAGACTGCACACTCCGACGAAATAATTCAGAACAAATAGCTCGGGCAGGCGATTGGCGTCGTTATTTCTGATACTGATGGAGGACTAGACGAAGAAGACTTTTGTAGAAGGAAGTGTGCTCGAATTCCTCCAAGGTTGACCGCAGAACAGCTTCCAAGATTGCTCTGGTCTTCAGTCTGGGACAGATTGCGCAGTCGTTGAAGATGACGCTCCTCCGGACAGTTCCGAACTCGGAAGCCGGCGGGACCACCACCGTTGGAAAGCTATCTCGATGACAATTCCAGCAATGTAATCCTTGCCACCTGAATCTTTGAGAGACGGTCGTGGCTGCCTCTGCAAGTCGCTGTAACTCTGCTGAATGAGAAGAAGATGAGGGGGTGGGGAAGGGGATGGCCAAGAGAGTAAGAGGTGGAGGGTGAACTTGGCTGATATGGGGAAGGGGGGCTGCGACTTTGGGTGATTTGGGAGGTGGGGAGATGGAAGGGCACTACCCTAGGGAGAGGGAAATTTGAATTTGGGCTTAGGGAAGAGCCCCTTCAACCTTGGGGAGAGGAAGGGGTGCTTAGGAAGTGGTGTTGGGTAGTTGGGGGTTGGGAGGTGGGGTGTGGATTGGAGGATGCCACCTTGGGTTGGGGGGGAGTTAAATGAGTGTATGGGGAAGGGGAGAGGTCTTAATGAGGGGTGAATGGGGAGGAGAGATAAAATTCCAAAAATTGGGGTGGAGGGAGAGAGAGAGAGAGAGGGGGGGGGGACCCCTTAGAGAGAGAGAAAGTGAGAGAGAGAGAGATCTAGTGAGATTTGGAAGTGGATTTCAATTTTTGTTCAATTGTTCATTACTTCAAAATGAGGGGAATGGGGTCCTATATATAGGCAACCCACATTTCTATAAAAGTCCCTGACAATTGACTCAATGACAAATAACCGAAGGGATAGGGGTGCCCTTGGGCCAAGCCCAATGAATTGGGCCCACTAACCTAACAAACCAACCTAATGACACAATACTTAGGAAAATGACTCACTAACCTAGGTACATGACTCAAATAAAGGGAAAATTACATGATATTGACTCAAATAAAATGTGAAGATTACATGACTAGACTCAAAAATACATGACTAACATAATGGCGCTTGTCGATGAACAATCCGAGTCCGGAGAAAATGTGGAGGGGCAAGGGATGCCCTCATCAATGAATGCATGACAACTGCATAAGCAAACTCAGATATGAAAATGTATGCATGACTCATGCAGAACACCTATACCGCATGTGCAACTCCCCCTCACTATGTCATACAATAAGAAATTAAAATCAAGATTGTTGCAGCAAGATCATGAAATCTGTAAATGGATAAGTGTAGCCGCCTTCAAAATTTTCATGACACAAATTTTAATTCATAAGAATTACCTGATTCCAACATGTTGTTCAGCTAATTAAGAGAGCAAAAATCTTACTGTTCAACCATAAGCAGAATTTCATTTGTTCCCCCTTAGTCATGCCTTGGACAGCCATTTTTATGAAGCCCCTTTTTGTGAGTGGCTGCAAGGCTTAGCTGCAAGCACATTAAGCTGCAAATTTGGGAACCCAAGTAGCTTTGGGCCCCTTTTGAGTGTTTAATTCTTCGAGACATGATAGTATGGTTTTTGGTATCCATATCAGCCTTGCTCGTGTTGGATTCTCATTAGGTCTGCATAAAGATTTCTTAACCACATCAGTAAAGACATTTGAAAGATTCACCAAATTTTGCTTCTTTACAAGATTCATGTTTTTATCTTTCCAATAAGTAGAGGGTGATTGGGACTTACCATTAACTCTGGATTTACCTACCCATTGACATTTAGGATGATGATATAGTCCATGATGCCCATGCGTTGACCTATGTAAGGGCAAGCATCGACTTGGAGGAGCTTTATACCCTCTACTGTAGCCAAAAGTCGACTTTGGAGGGGGTTTGAGTCGACTTCCTTGTTGCCAGAAATCTGTGAACTTGCTGCTGCTTCCCATAGTCGACTCTTGAAGGGGTCTTGGTCGACTGTTGTTCTGCCAGACTTCAGGAAAGCTTCTGGTTCTGCCTGTGGTCGACTCAGGATGGGGTCTTAGTCAACTTCTGTTCTGCTTCCAGAATTGCTTTTCTCTCATTTGATGGTGGTTGATTGACCTTGAAACTTGGCTTGGTAGTTTGTTCCTATTTGTTGAGAATTTTGATCTTTCTGACCCATCTAGATATAACTTCTGCTGCCTTAGATCCTCTTTAGTCGTTTTGAAGTGGCCGGCTTGTTTCACGGCCTTCCCACTTGATTTCTTGTCATTTGATCTCACGGTTGCTTGGATCTTGGTTGAAGTGCTTGCATCAGCCATCTTTTCTGACCCATACGTGTCAACAAGAGGTTTTTTTCCCTTTTATGTCCTTTTCATCCATGAAGGTGATAGTTTTTAATTCAAATTCCTTTTTGACTGTTGGGTTGAAACCTAATCCTTCCTTTTGAAAGTTTACTCTAGATCCTAACACAGCATCTAGGTTTTCTCTACCTTTCATCAACTTTTCCAAGGATTTTTGTTTGTCTTTCAGTTCTTCTTGAATCTGTTCAATTTCCTTCTGAAGTTGACAGTTGTCCTCCTTGATTGCATCATATTTTTGATTGGTTAGTATGGTTTCCTTTTCATAGTCTTGCAATTTCAGTTTGAGATCATCTATTTCCCTTTTTAAGCTCTCATTTTCATCTTTCAAATCTTTTGAATCTGAATTTTGCATTTTCATTCTTAGCTCATCAATTTCATCTCTCAAATTTTCATTCTCATCTTCTAGATCTTTTAGTTCAGACTTGGAAGCCTCTAAATCATGAACTTGTTTCATCAGATTTGAAATCTCAGTTTGCAAGCATGTAATATTTTCAGATGAAGTTGTATCACGAGCCATGGTATTTATTTTCTTTTTCAAAGTTTTATTTTCTTTTCTTACAATATCGCATTTATCAAGCAATTCACCATATGCTTCTTGCCAATCATCAGTGGTGAAATGCTCAAATGGAGAAGAGTTTTCACTTACCTCATACTGACCTATTGCCATAAGACCTAAGTCTTCATTGGTTTCACTGGATGAACTCTTCCCTTCACTTTCCTCTTCGTCACTCCAGGTGCTTATCATGGCTTTCTTCTTATCTTTCCTCTTGGAGTGTGTTTTCTTCTCATTGTGTGGACATTCAATTTTGATGTGTCCGGGCTTGCTGCAATTGTAACAAATAAGATTGTTAGGTTTTTTCTCAAGTGATTCAGATTTGAACTTGGATGGCATTCTTACCTTACCCTTTGGATTCTTGAAGTTCTTACCTTCCATCTTCAAGAACTTTTTGAATTTTTTGGTTAACTTGGCAAACTCACCCAAATCCTCCTCGGTGCTGGATGACTCACTATCATCTGAGGACTCCTTGTTGTGCTCTTTAGCCTTTAGTGCTAATGGCTTCTTCTTAGATGTTTCTTCCTCATTTCTCTTCAGGTTAAGCTCATAAGTCATCAATGAACCTATTAGCTCATCAACAGTCATAGTAGATAAGTTTTTAGAATCCTCAATCACTGTAGCTTTGGTATGCCAAGTAGAAGTTAAAGATCTAAGGACTTTCCTCACAAGTTCCTTATTAGTGTAGTTTTTCCCTAGACCTTTTAAGCTATTAGTTAACTGAGTTAGTCTAGCATACATTTCAGAAATGGATTCATGTGGTTCCATTTTAAACATTTCATAATCGGAGATAAGCATATTGGATTTAATTTCTCTTACCTCAGAAGTGCCTTCATATATTACCTCTAACCGGTCCCACATTTCCTTGGCAGTGGCACATGAGGAAACCCTTGAAAATTTTGTTGGGTGAAGCGAGCACTGCATAATATTCATTGCTCCCCAGTTCTGATTTGACTTCTTTATCTGCTCTCGTGTCCAGGTGTCTTCATCTTCAGGAAGTTGATGTGGCCCTCGGCTTACAACTCTCCATGTTTCATGGTCCTGCGCTCTGAGAAAGACCTGCATTCGATTTTCCCAATACGGGTAGTTAGTACCATCAAAATATGGTGGCCTAGTCACCGAATGACCCTCTGCCAATAATCCTTTGGCGTCCATTCCACTAATCTATCCGGGTCGTTGGACCTCTTGAATGGATAACCCGCTCTGATACCACGTGTTGTGCAGGTGGAATGGCGGTCTAGAGGGGGGGGGGGTGAATAGATCCGCCCCCAAATTCAAAAACTATTGCAGACTTATGTAAACAATTTAAACTATGCGGCTTAAGCGGAAATTAAAGCGTATACTCTATGCATAACAAATACGAACCTAGGCATGCATCTAGCGGAGATCACAAACAATCACACAGAGGAGACAGGGATTTTTAGGTGGTTCGGCCAGACATCCAGTCTGCTTACATCCACCCCTCACCAAACCCGGTGAGGCTTCCTTCCGCTGACTCACAGCTTGAACACTCCGCTGACTCACAGCTTGATCAACCTCAGATCCAAGCAACCCAGCTCGATCTGAACATACCGCTGACAAATAGCTTGATCAACAGAATAGAAAAGTAAAATGAAAGATTGAATAGAGATATAAATACAGATCGAATGTAGAATTCTCCTGATGATTGGGTATCTCGATCTGTAGATGGAGTTCACCGAGCTTCTTCTCTGATTTCAGATCTTGGCTGATCTTGTGTTGCTGTCGGTGCTTCTCCTACTGCTGCTCTTCTCCTACTGGTGCTTCTTCTGCTGTTGCCCTTGTTTTCTTCTTCTCCTCCTTCTTCTTGATCTAGGTCGCACAGGCCCCTTTTCTCTTTTCTTCCCACGAGATGCAGACACTTCTCTCTAGATGCAGCGCACTTCCTTTTCCAGTAGCTTCTTCTTGCTTCTTTATCTGGGTCGCACAAGCTCTTCCAAGTATGCTTCTTCCCACGACCTGCAGATTTTTCTCTCTGGATGTAGCTCTCTCTAGATGCAGCGCACTCTAGATGCAGCGCTTCATCTTCTGCAGCCAAGCTTTGCAGCAGCTATCTCCAGCCCACGTCTGCTTCAGCCTTCTTTAGCCCCTGCGCCCCTTAGGGTTGGCTATTCTCTTTTTTCTTTTTCTCTTCCCACCATTTATTTTCTTGTTATTGAGTAACTCCACAACATCTGCTGGTTCAGTTGGAGAAACGGTGGGGAATCTCCTATTTTTCAGCAAGGAAGTTGAAGACCAAGTCAGATCCATGAAAAGAATCAAACCCTGGTAAAGATCCATGTTTCCTGGCTTATCTAGACCTTCTAGGTGTATGCCATAATGGATCTTAGCTTTGGGTATCGGATCTTGCAAGAACATAGTCCATTTTAGGGTTTAAAGTTCGTAACTCCGCCCGTGGTCGGCTTCCAGGGCCTCCGTGGACGGCTTCTGAACAGAACCAGAATTCCATGGTTTCTGTCTGCCTTCAAGTGTCGACTTCCATGGCCTCCGTGGTCGGCTTCTGAATAGAACCAGAATTCCCGGGTTTCTGTCTGCCTTCAAGTGTCGGCTTCGGAGCCCTCAGGTGTCGGCTTCTGAGCCAGTCCAGAACCTGTTTTGGAGATCTTGAAGGGCTGAGCTGCTGAATTGAGTTTGGTTCATCCTTGACCTTTGGCTGGTCTATTTTAATCATCAATATACCTGCATTGATCATTTAGATATTAAACATTTGGCATGTGCATATGGTAAAGACAATGAGATACAACTTGTCATCATCAAAACAAGGGATGCACAACAGCTTCACTGCATGAATGTGGTGAAGCCACTGCACTTCAGGTTGGTGCTGAGGACCATCGGGGTCCGTCAGCCCGCGGTGGAGTTCCCTGCGCCTGAGAAGGCGGGGGAGCGAGTGACGAGGACGACACGAGGACTCCAGGAGGCGTTTGACTGGACAGCGAGGAACGCCACTCAGGTCACCGACTGGACTGCACGAGGGTGAGCGGTGACCGCCCGAGCAGAGAGTGACAACGCGTACTACACTGCGTATGCCAGACACTACCAGGACCAGGTGTTCCGGGGTGCCCACCGACCGGTACGACTTCTGAACTTAAACTATGTCTATTATGCTTATGATGATGAATTGACACATGGACTTCTAAATGCAGATCGACCCTGCGGGACGACTGGCGGAGTTGCAGGGACTTCTGCACTCCACCATCAGGGAGAGAGACGAGGCCCGGCAGGCCCTGGCCTTACTGGTGAGTCTTATAAACCTTACACTCTTTAAATTATGCAAGTCTATATGATTATGCTTATGCATGTGACTGACTTGGAGTATTTGGATGCAGCGTGCCGGGGGAGCTCAGAGGGCGGGACCAGACGCTCCTTCCTCCTCCACGACCCGAACTCCGGCCGACCGGGCTGGGAAAGATGTAGAGTTTCCCAGGATGGTGACGCGGGCCAGGGCGGTCGAGGTGGCGCTCACCGAGAGGGTACGCAACTCTAACCTTCCCTTTGCTTATTATGCTTATGAATGAAATGATCATGCAACTGACTAACAATGATATGTGGATGCAGACGTCCGAGCTGACCCGCCTCCAGGCGGAGCTGGAGCAGAGCCGGGTAGCGGCCAGGGAGGAGGTGGCCCGTGTACTGGAGGAGGCTGCGCGGAGCCGACCGGCGGGCACATTGGAGACGGCACTCCTCCGGGCTGAGCTAGATCGACTCCGAGCAGATGCGGGGGAGCTGGTGCGGGTCCGAGCGGAGCGGGATCAGGCTCTGATCGAGGCATCCCGGCTGAGTGGAGAGCTGCGGGCCTATAAGGAAATGAGCCGGCGATCGCACAGCGGGACTCCGAGTGGCAGTCACGGCACTCACGGCTCTGTTAGGAGCTACTTCACGGGTTCCTCCGGTCAGCAGAGGAACGAGGAGGATGAGCAGCACCGGCGACGCCAGCGTGACGAGGCGACATCAGCGATGCCTCCCCCGAAGAGGCATGAGGGGGGCGGAGACAGCGACGGGGGCCAGGGAGAGGGAGAGGCTTGACTTGCACCGGGCCCGTCTTTTGTACATGATGTGATATGATATGATAGTGATATGCATGTTTTTGTTTTGATTTTTATTTTGTGGATGAATGTATGAATGAATGTGACTTAGCTACTAGAGAAAGAGAGAGATGCGCACGACCTGAGAGAGGGACGAACACGCCGACTTGGGTGAGATGAGTGACGCACATGCCGACTTGAGTGAGATGAGTGGCGCACACGCCGACTTGAGTGAGATGAGTGATGTACACGCCGACTTGAGTGAGATACGTGACGTACACGCCGACTTGAGTGAGATGAGTGACGTACATGCCGACTTGAGTGAGATGAGTGACGTACATGCCGACTTGTGTGAGATGAGAGGGACGCCAAATGAGTGAAGTGAGAGACACCAAATGGGTGAAGTGAGAGACGCCAAATGAGTGAGGTGAGAGACGCCAAATGGGTGAAGTGAGAGACGCCAAATGGGTGAAGTGAGAGAGAGGATATGATTGTTAGTTGGGTAGGTTGACAAAAGGGGGCGGATCAGAGAGGCGGTTCTCAGAAAGCCGCTCAAATACACAAACGGTTCATAATAAACCGCTCCGAGGGAATTGAACGGTTGGATGATAACCGTTCCGCGTGATGAACGGTTCTACATAAACCGCGTGAAAGGAAGAACGGTCTATATCAGGCTGCACAAGTAGCTGGACCCGGGTTTTCTAGAAGGAGATGAACGGTCCGCTACGGACCGCACAGCAGGATGGGCGGTCTATCGTAAGACCGTTCAAGTGGAAACCCTGCAAGCTTAAAGGGGACTCTCTAGAGAGTCCTCAACCCGAGGGTAAGGCGATTTGAACATATCTAAACCTCATCTTAACCCGTCCTAGACTTATCCAACCCCAATCTCAAGAGGCCTAGGTTTCTTAACAAGCCCTATAAGTGGGAGAGGGGTCTAAATTCGCAGCACACACATCCTCTTCCTTCCAAGCCTTGAAACCTTTGATTCTCACCACCAAATCATCATGAAGAGGGCTCTAGAAGGAAGTTCTATGGAGGGAGCATCTTTTGAAGGGCCAAAGCCAGCCAGAAAAGAGCGGAAACTACTCCAACGACTAACCGCGATCCCGCGACATCTGAGCTCAAGCCCTGTGAGAGAGGTTAGTTAATCATATTTCATTCAATCCAATTCTCTTTACTCACATGCTTTCCTCTCCCTCTCTTCCTCTTTCTCAGCTTCTTCCTGGCGCGAGGCGATATTCCACCATGAAGTGGCTGGCTCCCATGATCCGTGCATTGCCCCTAGGGGTGACTTACCTCCTCAAATCTTGGCACCTACACTCCCTTTTAGTTCTAGGCCAAAACTACCCTAAGCTTTCCTTAGATTGGCACAGCATCTCCGCTTTGATAGAAACATGGCATCCTCAGACCCATACCTTCTTCTTCCCATCCTTCGAGGTCACTATCGTATTAGAGGAGGTGGAGACCTACTTCGGGTTCCCTAGGTCTAAGGTAGGGGAGGAAGACTCGATATGCCATACCGTTGCCCCTATAGACCCAAAACTCATCCTAGGAGGGTTCATACCAGATAGCAGAGACGTTCATACCTTTGTAGGCCCTCGCCATATTCACCTCCTTCCTCTTAATCAGTGGGTAGTGGAGCATTGCAAGAATAAGTGTGGGTGGACCGAGGCCATAGCCAAAGCTGCATCCATCTGCCTGTGCGGGGCCATCTTGTTTCCTTCAGCTGACCATGTCTTAGAGATCCCCTTGCTTAGCACCATTAGTGGCCTGTGGCAGGGAATTTCCATCTCCCAGGCTGTCTTAGCCTACTTGTATGAGGGTCTTAGCTCCGCGGCCCTAGGAGGTCCTCTCTTTGGCTCTATGATTCTATTGGAGTGTTGGATGGGAGTCTGGATGAAATTCATCCACAGGGAGGTTGTTACTTCAGCAAGCAGGATCTTCGGGAGCCACCCCCTTTACTTCATAGGAGGCGCCTTCAGGTTCTCTCCACAGGTTGAGTGTAGGACGGTCGAGATGAAGACCAGGGACGAGTGGCGCCCGTACATTAACAGGATGCCCCTGGATAGATTCGTGATGCGTCCGGGTTTCCTTCACGACACCACCATCAGGCTACCTAGGAGGGCAGGCTTGGACTTGAGACTTGTGAGCGACACTGCACTGGTGATGTACAGCCCACACCGGTGCTATCTACAGGTTGGACTACCCCGGACAGTGCTACCTACGCTACCCCACCACCCCGCGCTACAGGCGAGGAGGATTGGGACAGAGGAGGACGAGCAGGCGGTCAGGAGCGTGCTGATTATGTGGGAGGTGAGTAGGGTGCGCACCCTACCGGCGGAGGTCGAGGAGGCTCCAGAGACACGACATGCTTACCTTAGGGAGCTGAGAGAGATACGTCTTCGCGGGGATGCCCAGCGGCGGACTGAGTGATTATTTTATCTTTTCATGATGATAATGATGTTGGATAGGACTTGTGCTTAGAAAGCTTGATAAATGAGATGAATAAAGTTGATGAATTTGATTGAATTTGGGCTTTGTTGTTTGATTATGATGTGATTGCATAGATTGAGATAGGACTTGAACATTCACACGGTCACGAGCCAACTGCACTTTCAACCTGCCCCTGTACACACATAAATACAGAAAATAGATTAAATCTATTTTAGGCTTAGCCCCTTGCCTACAGCAAGTTAGGGAACGACCAGTTCTTGATTTTTAGTCAAGGGGATAAGCCTTATTAAATAGGCAGATAACAAATGTTGAAACAAATGCAATGGATGCTATGAATGCAAGAATGAAGAAAACCTTTTTTTGAGTTTTGAAAATATCTGATTTTTTTTTGTGAGTTTTTGAATATCTGATTTTTTTGAGTTTTTTTTTGAATATCTGATTTTTTTTGAGTTTTTGAATATCTGATTTTTTTTTGAGTTTTTGAATATCTGATTTTTTTGAGCTTTTAAATTTTGGAAACTAGCTTAGACTTGACGACGGAGAACCTCCCCATCTCATCAGGGGCCTCCCGGGCTCAACATGCAATATGAAGGACCGCTCGCGGCCGGTGCTAATCTTGCCTTAATGGTGCCTCTATCGAGGCCATACCCGGGGTAAGATCCGATCCTTGGAAAATAAAACAGATTTAACAGGAAAGCTGGCGGCAGGTATAAAGGTTTTTTAGGGCTTGAGTTCTTCTCATGACACTCCCCCCTTTTCAAAGAATCTGGTCTGTTGCGCTGGGGCTCTGTGACCGTCATCGAACCTACTTCCGCTCTAGGCACGCATACGACCGGACTCATAACGTCCCATGGGGAAACTGTACTGCCACTCTTGCCATGCCTGGTTTTATTATTTGGGGACTTTCAGAAAATTTTTGAGAGTTGCGAGCTTTGGGTGAGCTTTTGGCCTCAATTTCTGCCCATTTTCATTCATTCCTTTTTTTCTCTTCTTTCTCGTTCTTTCGCGGAATAAGGTCATAACAGACTGCACCTATTTGAGACCTCTTTTATTGGGGGGGGTCTAGATCAATTCTCGCCCCCTTATTCACCTTTTGCCCCTATTTTCAGCCGAGAGAGAAGGAAAACCAAGGAATTTCACCTCTCCTCAAGCATGACCAAGGTAGAAACGGTGTTTATGTAAAGGAAAGCAACCGACCCGCAAGGGGTTGTGTAGTGTGTGGAATGTTGAACTTGGGATTTCCTTTCGTGATCAAGCGAAGGCGCACCCGCCACCGAGTCGGTGCTGGTTTGGTTTTATGGATAAAAGCATTTTAAATATAGCCCATTCCATGGATTTGGTAACTCCTTGCCCTCCGCGTTGATTAAACAATACGCGTTACCCGGATAAGCTTCCTTGACTACAAATGGCCCTTCCCAGTTGGGTTGTAGCTTAGAGCTGGGACCTGCTGATCTGATGAATTTACGTTTCAAAACCATATTACCCACTTGAAATTTTCTTTCAATGACCTTCTTTTGAAAATACCGCGAGACACACTTTTGATAAATCGAAACATGATTGGCCGCGTTAAGCCTCTTCTCGTCCAAGAGTTCCAGTTGGACTAGCAACGCCTCTCGACGTTCGTCGAGATTAAGTTCTTTGTCTTGCTACACTCTTAGAGAAGGGATCAAGATCTCATACGGGAGTACCGCCTCCATCCCATAGGTGAGAGCAAAAGGATTTTGCCCTTTAGGGGTGCGGGCGGAGGTGTGATAAGCCCACAGAGTTTCCACCAGTTTGTCGGCCCAATCAGCAAATTTATGCGATTCGCATATTTTCTTGATAATTTTAAGAAGGGTTTTATTCGTGGCCTCAGCCTGGCCATTCCCTTGAGGGTAGTATGGTGATGAATGATGCAAAGATATATTGAATTTCTTACAGAGTTCTCGGAGTTCTTGTGATACAAATTGAGGCCCGTTGTCGGTGACGATGTCGCTTGGCACTCCAAACCGTGAGATAATGTTCTTCAAAATAAAGCGGCATACCTTGGTGGCTTTGATCTCTGCATAAGCTTCAGCTTCCGCCCACTTGGTGAAGTACTCCGTAGCCGTCAAAATGAAGGATTTCTGCTTGACTGCGGAATTCGGGTCACCGAGGGGTCCGATGATATCAAAGGCCCACATGGAAAATGGCCAAGGAGCAGAAAGAGGATGAAGAGAAGAAGCCGGAGCATGGATTTTGTCGGCATGAAGTTGACACTGAAGATACCTACGGACATAGGTGGAGCAATCTTTTTCTAGGGTCGGCCAGTAATAGCCCTGCCTAAGAATCTTCTTCGCCAACGCCTGCCCATTTACATGCCCTCCACATTCGCTGGAGTGAGCTGCTTCTACCACCTTTCAAGCCTCTTCGTCATCTAGGCACCTCATTAGATCTCCGTTCAGAGCCCGCCTGTATAATTCACCAGCGATGATCGTGTATCTTGCAGCGACTCTTCTAATGGCCTTTCTCTGTTCAGCATTCGCAGCCTCCGGAAATGTACCATCCCTGCAATACTGCTCAATTTCATAGAACCACGGCAACTCTTCTTCTTCGATGATTTCCTCAAGCTCAGTTAATGACACTTCTTTCACCTCTTCCCTTTCTATCTTCCTTTCTACAGACTTCCTAAGGTTGTCGAACCAGGGATCCTGAAGAGAAGGAACATCTAGTCGCTGGACCACAATGGTCTCGGTGGCGCGATTGAGGGGGAATGATAGGGAAGAAGCGAGTGATGCAAGTGCGTCAGCCAAGATGTTCTGAGAACGAGGAGTATGAATATAGATCAGTTTCTGGAATTGCCTAGCCAGGAGCGTGACCAGATCTTGATAGGGTTTAAGCTTAGGGTCACGGGTGCGGTAAGTTGACAGAACTTGGCGCAGCACCAATTGAGAGTCTCCTATGATGTTAAGGTATCGCGCGCCCATGAGGTAGGTGTGCTTCAGACCGGCAAGGAGAGCCTCATACTCGGCTATATTATTAGTGGTAGGGAATGAGAGTTGATACGCAACAGGGATAGTTACCCCTTCCGGGGTGAGGAGAACGACGCCGATTCCGCTGCCCTAGGAATTGAGAGCACTATCGAAATGAAGAGACCAGAAGGGAAGATGAGCAATTACTGCCAAGTGTTCATCAGGGAACTCGTCCTGGATCAAATCAGTACGAGGGATAGGAGAATGAGCGAGGTGCTCAGCAATAGCATATCCCTTGATTGCTTTCTAAACGATGAAGGTGATGTCGAACTGGGAAAGAAAGCTCTGCCAGCGAGCTAGTCGGCTAGAAAGGATAGGCTTTTCCAAGAGATAACGAATGGGGTCCATTTTAGAGATCAGCCTGACCTCATGGGCAAGGAAATAGTGTTTAAGCTTCTGAGCTACCCACACTAGCGCTGCACAGGTCTTCTCCATGGCAGTATACTTGGATTCGGCGGGATTGAATAGCCTTGAGAGGTAGTATGTCGCCCTTTCCCTTCCTTCATCATCTACCTGTGCCAAGACAGCTCCTAGGGAGTCCTCAATCACGGAAATGTACAAGATCAGGGGTTTCCCAGGGACGGGTGGTTGTAGAATCGGGGGATTAGAAAGGCAAACCTTAAGCTCCTCATAGGCCTTCTGGCATTGTTCATTCCATTCAAATTTCACGCCTGTCTTTAATAATTCATAAAATGGGCGGCATCTTTGTGAGTGCTGAGATATGAATCTCCTAATAAATTGCAAACACCCAATCAGACCTCGAAGTTCAGTAATGTTCTTTGGCGACGGCATTTCCAAAACGGCCTTTGCTTTATTCGGGTCGATCTGAATCCCCCGTTTACTAATTATAAACCCGAGCAATTTCCCTGATGCAACTCCGAATACACATTTCTTTGGATTCATTTTTAACTTATACTCCCTAGCCCTTTGCAATACCTTGGCTAGAATGGCAGGGTGTTCTTCTTGAGACCTCGATTTGACCAAGATATCATCCACATAAGCTTCCAAGTAGACGTGCATCATATCGTGGAAGATAGCCATCATCGCTCTTTGATAGGTGGCACCTGCATTTTTCAATCCGAACGGCATAACGACATAGCAGTACGTGCCCCAAGGTGTGGTAAACGAGGTCTTCTCTTGATCCTCTGGAGCTAGACGGATTTGGTTATATCCAGAATAACCGTCTATGAAAGAGAGGGCTTCATACCCAGCTGTGTTGTCAACTAAGACGTTGATGTGAGGAAGTGGAAAATCGTCCTTCGGACATGCCTTATTCAAGTCCCTGAAGTCAATACAGATCCGAATTTTACCATCTTTCTTCATCACCGGGACTATGTTTGCCACCCATTGCGGATACAGTACAACCCTAATGAACCTGGCTTTATGCAATTTATCAACCTCTTCCTTAATTCTCAAGGGCATCTACGGGTGGAATCTTCTTGCCTTCTACTTAACGGGTGTTGCCCCTGGTTTCAGAATCAACCGATGTTCAACCAGCGTGGGGTCAAGACCCGGCATGTCCTCATAGGACCAGGCAAAAGAATCGTTGTACTCCCTCAAGACCTTGATAAGCTCCTCTTCGACCTGAGGAGGGAGGTTGGCGGAAACAAGTATGGGCCTGGGATCCTCTTCTGTTCCGAGATTGATTTCCTTAGTGGGTTCATCCACTGCTGAGGGAAGTTCGTCGAATTTCTTCAAGCCTTGTGCGTACAAGTCGGCAGCGTCATCCACCTCATCTTCCTCATCATCAGCTAGGTCCTTCTCGTTTACAATCTCATATACTCCTAATCCATCGTTGCTCCATACCTCTCCTAATTCCTCATCATCTTCTAAGACAATCGCGGTCTCAACAAATTCAGGGCACCTCAAAAGGGCGTGGCATCTTTAAGCCAGATCTTGTAGAAACCTATTGGGGATGGTTTTGGGGTGACGCACCACGGGGTGCACCGCAGATGTGGATGGGCTGACCAAACTCGAATTAGATTCTACCCTGACTGACTCGACTAACCTAGGAGACTCTGCGCACTGTACATCTACCCTAGGGGAGAGGAAATCTACTGGAAGAGAAACAGGGGTTGCGTGCCCCTGGGAATCTGAGCAGAACATAGCGTAATCTTCCACTGAGACCTCCATTTTGAAATTGGCATTTTTTTTGGAGGCTGGAGGTGATCACGCAGCAGGAAGAGGAAGAAGACGGAAGAGGAGGCAGCTGCATGGGGAACAATTCAGGAAATATGCAGTCAAAGAAAGGATCGGAAGAGGAAAACCACATTTCATGGAGCTGAGCTCCGGGGGGAGGAGGAGTAAATAGTGTTGACAGATCAATAGGCGGGCAGTGCCCACAAGCACAGAGAACGAATAAAATTTCAGGTCTCTCCGTGAAGCACGGGTCGACCAGGATTGGAGGGGAACGGGGAATAGACCCCAATTGCTGAAACCAAGAGGCGAGATGGGAAGGGGACATAGAATAGGTAATGATAGAGCTCCCCATTTCCCACGGCCCCTGGCGGACCAATGGCATCGGAGGACGCTTTACCAGCTGCGTCTCCTTCTTCTTCGGCTTGCTTTCTCTCTCCTGAAACAACTTCACAAAACAACCAGACAAATCTTCTAGATCACCAACCAGCCCTTGCAGTGGTGGTGGTGGATCAGCAACAACACAGGCCTCATCTGCCTTTTCTTCAAGACTGGACGGCGATTTCTTCAAGGTACCAGGCTGTAACGGGCCTTTTACAAAATGTTGCCGGTAGTCCCATGTTAATGGCCCGGAGTCTCCAAGTACTGACATTGAGGATTCACGGTAGCCGAGGCCTCGGCGGCCCATCTTCCTTCCTTTGGGAACGGGGTTGGTCCGGCCCTGTAACTGTGCGCCGAGACCCAGGCCCGGCTGGTAGCCTAATTTTAGAATCATGTGCCACCCTTTGGAATCTCTCATTTTGGACTTGACTTTCACATTGACTGGTGCCGTGGTGGGCTTGCGTGACGCATATGCCCATGGGTAATTCAAGTCCATTACTGACAGAACTGGCCTATTACTTGGCCACAATGTAGGCAGAATCTTGGCTGCTATCGCATCAACATTCTGGACTGTAGAGATGCTCTTTACCTTGACCACCCGCCCTTGAAAGGGGAACTTCAAACATTGGTGGGCGGTTGAGGGGACGGCATTTAAACTGTTCAGCCATGGACGACCCAGAATAGCTTTGAACATCGGGTCTATGTCTAGCACATAAAATTCCACGTCCATAACTAAGGGCCCTAGCTCGGCCTGTACAGTCACGACCCCGTGACAAGCACGTCTGGAATTATCATAGGCTGCTATTGTGGTCGGTGTTGGCTTGAGCATGTCTTCTGAGATGTTGCAGGCGCGGAGGGTACTTAATGGACACACATTTATTGACGCTCCCGTGTCCACAAGTGCAGATTCTACGGCCATTTTGTTCAGAGAAATGGTAATGCATAATGGCATCTGCCGTGCCTCCGGGGGTGCTAGTTCTGATTCAGAAAATGAAATGGAAGGCCCCTTGGTGATTGTTGCCAAAACCGACGGCAAACTATCCACTGCCACGTCCTCACTCACCATGACCTTCTGCAGGAAAGTCTTCAAGGCGTCCTGGTGTAGTGGCGACCTTTTGATCAATTCCAAGACTGAGATCTTAGCCGGCATCCGGTCCAAATGCTGCAATAAATCATATTTCGTGCCTGGCACGGGGTCTACCTCTTCTGTCTCAACTGTGGGGGAGGAACTTGTAGGTTGGGTGCAGACGCACCGGAGGGAGGAAACATTCTTTGGAAAGGACGCCCGCTCCGAAGGGCGCAGTTTGGTGCCGACACGGCCTGAGATGGACCCCCGCTTGGCCCGGTGGGGTAGGTGAAAGGTGTAGAGATGGGGGTGAGGATGGCGGAAGTGGGTCTAATAGGCCCTGGTGGAGGGGAGATAGGCGAGGGGTTAAACGGAGGGGTGACGACGGAGGGTATGGGGGTGGTGGTGCAAGGACCGGTGGCGTGGAGGGGAATGTGACGGGCCTGATGGGTGATGCGGAGGGAATAACGAGTGGGGTAGTGGTCAGAATGGTGGTCCTGAGGATGGAGGGGATAGCAGGTGGGGGGGAATGGTTGTGGTGGAAGGCCAAAAGGTGTGCGGGGGTTTCATCATCAAAAGTCCACCCAGCGTTGGGGGATGGGTGTTGGACAATGTTCACTTGTGCAGGTGCCGGTGCCGGCGGCTGTTGTTGTTGTTGAAGAGCGGGTTGATGCATTGGCATGGGATTCTGATGGATCCCAAGGTCTTGTTGCTATTGCTGGGGTTGCTGTTGCTGCTGGGGTTGTTGCTGCTGCTGCTACTGAGGTGCCGCCTGCTGCGGTCTAGCTTGTCTCTGCCTCTGCTTAATGTCTTCAATCAGCTGTTGCATCTGGGCCCAATCAATCCTCTGGCCTTCATGTAGATCATACACCAGGTCTCTGAATTGGTAGCATCGCTCTATAGTGTGCCCGGGTTGCCGATGGAATATGCAGTATCGAGATTGATCGGCGGTCGGATTCCAATTTGGGCGCTCAGGAGGCAACTGAAGATCACCAGTATACATCAAAGCAGAGAAGATATCGGGCAAGGTTTCAGGAAGAGGAGGGTAGTGGGCCCTCTTCGGACTCGGTCGAGCAGATCCATAAGCGGCGGGTGGAGGAACATTGTTGTATTGAGGCGGCCGCTGAGGCTGTTGGGGTGGTGGTGGTGCTTGTTGCGGGTATTGTGGGACCTGGAAGGCGGGCTGGGGGACTTGTGGAGTGGCGAACTGGGGGTTGCGCGGAGGCTGAGGGAAGCGAGGTGGAGCGGCTTGGTGGGGGAACTGAACAGCCTGAACCTGCTCATTAATCTGTACTCCCTCAGTGACGGGGCCCTGGGATTTTCTGGCGGCTTTGGGTTTCTGGGCCTCAAATAAAGAATGATGGGGGAGTCCTTGAACTGGGTTTGTATGAACCGAGCTCTGCTATACAGCTGGTGCATGTTCGCAATGTCATTCATTGCCAAGATATTCCTGAATGTTGGCGTAGCATTGGAGATTAACAATTTTACTTTCTCTTCTTTCGGGATTTGCCCGGGCACACGTGAGGCCATCTGCCTCCATCGGTCTGCGTAGGTCGCAAAGTCTTCCTCTGGCTTCATCTTCTCAGCTACCAGATCAGTGAAGGAATATTCGGGCCCGACCCGATCTTGAAATCTCTGAATAAACCTCTCTTTGACAGTTTTGAAATTCTCGGCCTCCTCCATGGGCAATGTATAGAACCACTCCAGGGCGACCCCTTCCAATGATCGTCGAAATAAATAAGCCATCAGACGATCGTCCTGCTGGAACTGCGCCGACTCGTATAAAACTCCCGAACATGGATAAACGGGTTGCCATTCCCGTCATATTTGCGGTACACGGGGAGCTCGGACTGAGAAGGAAAACGAATGTCCCTGAAGTTAGGGATAGGGACGTCAGCCAGAGATTGCGGGCCGACCCGCTTGTGGAGAAGATCAATTTGTTGCTGCATAGCAGCCCATTTATCAAGAATCTCCCGTTCCCGGGAGGGAGGAGAAGGAGCTGGAGGAGCCATACCTGAATATGTAGCCAAAGGATAAGCCGACTGAGGGGGCGGCACGTAAGATGGATAATGGGCCGAGGAAGGGCCCATATCCGCGTGAGCCAGCTGGGCGGCCCCTGGTTGCAACCTAACGAAGTCTGCCGGGGCTACGAGGGCCTGCGGCGATGGGGAAACTGTGGCGTAAGGATCAAGGTAAGGAACAGAGAGGATTGGAGACTTTCCCTTATCGATCTGCTGATGGGCCGAGGTGGAAGCCTGGCCCATTTCCATATTGGAATAACGAAGGTTCTGAGGACGGGTAGGAGTAAGGTCGATGGGAGCCACAGAGGTGGTCCCAACAACGGGAGACGTGATGGCAGCAGCAGTCGTGCCATGAGAAGGAATTGAGGTCGGGGCATCGGCCCCCTGCAAAGCCTGCCGGATGAGATGGAGCTGGGTAGGGTCCAGCTGGGCCATCATATTGAGGATTAGATTGGCTAAATTCTGATTGGACGGATTTGAAAGAGAGGGTTGGGAACCCTCGCCAAGAACGGTCGGGAGTGGAGGGGCAGTCCCCTCTCCTCCCTGCAGGTGGGCGACCCTAGGTGGGTCCTCAAGAAGGCCACGAGGAAGGGAGTCCTCGTGAGACTGAGAGAAGTCGTATGACGACATGGAAGATGATGAATCAAACAAAGGGTTGGAGTATGAATGGAAACAAGAACTAACCCTAGGAGATGATCCTGAGGGAAAGAAACAACCCCACATACACCAAGACACCTAGGACTAGGACAGTCAAACCTAACCAAACCAAACCTACAAAGGAAACAACAAGCATGCAATGGAAGGAAGAGATGAGAGCAGAATCACCCAATTATGCAATCAAGTTATTAAATGATGCTCGTCAATTTCTCATGATTTCCTTTTTGAACCTTAGTGGGTTAATGAAAATATAAGTTCTCTCAACCACTAGGTGCCTAACTGGGGTAGGAAATGAGGAACTGTGTGACTCTACAAGGATCTCTCACTCGCGGATGCAAACCCTAGACTGGGGGTGGATGCGGTACAACCTGCCCGGCGTCCGTGTGGGAATCCACGGCTCACGGGGGCTTACGGAGGTCCTCGGCAAGGTCCCTAGTCGGCTCCAAGGAATATGGAGACGAGAGGAAACCCTACCTCGGTAGGAATGCAACTACTATGAGAAGAGATGGATGCTCCTATGCGCACCGGAGTGCATGCACAATCTAACCTACCAACTATCAATCAATGATCAAGCATACATATAAGCAATAAAGAAAATGATGATGCAACAACGGTAAGAGAGCAGGGGGGAGATCAACAAGTAGCACCACGAGCCGCAAATCGCATGGAATATGACAATCAAAGTAGACAGTGAGTGCATTGTGGCACCAGATGAACGGTCCTTCTGCGACCGCTCAAACAATAAAACGGTCTGTATGGGACCGTATAATCTAGGGAGAAAACATCAGACGAACCGTGGAATAATCACAGAATGCTGAAAATACGAGGCAGCAGTGACAGGAGAATACCAGAAGAACGGTCTGTACCAAACCGCGTAATCTCCTGAACGGTCTTCAAGCAGCCGCGTGCCTGCAATCAAAACACAGTAAAGCGTACCTGTGCCGAAGATATGGACGGCTAGATTCCAGCCGCTCAAAACGATGGACGGTATACCATGCACCATGTGAAACAGGGAACAGAAGCAGGACTGGCTCTGATCGCAGGGGATGGGCGGTGGAGTATCAGCCGCTCCTGAAGATGGACGGCTCTGGGAGAACCGCACACGTCCCAGAAGGCAAAAAATGCATCCAACCTGCAAATCACTCCAGGAAGAAAACTTGCACAACGAAAGGGGGTCAGCAACTCAAAAGCACGATGGGCATTAGGGGTCCCACCGTGATCGCCACAAAAGAGGGGTGTAGATATATTTTTCTCCTCTACTAAAGATCAATGCCTTGTGAATAGACCAATATGCAATGAACAAATGGAAACAATCAGAGGAGAATAGAAAACAAATGACCGTGATCGCCACCAGGGTGCCGTACGTGATGAACACGCCGTACCTTGGAAAGGGAGGGGGGTACTCGCCTAAGTTGCAGCGCTGGGGAGATGAACGGTTCTTGAAGAACCGCCTACACGTTGCACGGTCTTACGATAGACCGCCTGAGTACGCTACAGAAGGTGCGGGAGGAACTACTGCTGGATGACGAACGGCTTCCTGTTGACCGCACTAACAGGACGAACGGCCCTATCCGAACCGCACGTACGGTTGAACGGCTTCAATTAAACCGCACAAGTCTACCACGCAGTAAGTTGCAAGGGGTCCAACCTCCACCCTCTCCGGCCGGCCAGAGGGGATGGGCCTCGTGCTGATGATTGCTGACCTGCAAAACAACGTAAGAAACACACAAAGAAAACCTAAATTAGAACTGGACAATGTAGTAAATGTCAAAATAGCAAAAGGTGAACATTAACAAATGGAAAGGAGGATACCTGGGGGTTTTAAACCCCTAGGGTGACAAAAACGTGGGTGGAGGTGTGCATGGTAATGAGAAAGAAAGGGGGATATAAGAGAAGTGATGCATGCAATGAAAGAAGTGTTGAAAGCTATGAAATGAAAAGACTCAAAAATCGAACTACTCCCTGAACCGGAGGCTTGTATGGACGTAGAAAGCCTCCCTCCTTGGTGCTAGGTCGCTCAAGAATGCGGCAGGGCTTCGCCGTCGACCAAAATCTCCCCCCTTTTCAAGTCTGCCATTAGGGTCTATTTATAGAGCCTAGAAAACCAGCCCCGAAATCAGGGTTTAGAGCCATTTTCGGGACGAGATTATTAAAGATAAATCGTAGATAATATCATTATCTCTCATCAGTCGAAACGGCAACTAAAATGGTTAATTATCCACGGAGATATTGACAAAAGAAGTTGGGGATAAAACTATGGATAAAAGGATTAAAATCTGTTTGAAATTCAGCAACCGATGGGATGAACGGTCTTACGATAGACCGCTCAACCGATGGGCGGTTCACTTTTGACCGTCCAAACCCGTCGGTGGAAATTCAGATAATCAGAAAATCAACCCAATTATCGCTCGAACTGACCGAAACATCCACCGTTAGACCCTCACAGATGAACGGTTCCTAGGAGACGTTCCATAGTAGAGCGGCCATTGATCAACCGTTTTAGACCTGTCGGTGATAATTGGATAATTATCTGAACAAACCTCCAAGCGCAGGACTCTGAGCGATGAGCGGTCAGATCCCGTCCGTTCATTGTGTTTGAACGGCCGTATAAGGACCGTATAAATGCCTGTCGGTGGTAATTCAGAAAATCACCCAAAATACCCAAATATATGGACGGTCCTTATTAAACCGCACATTAGCAGTGCGGCCAGGAATGAACCGTGCATGCATGTGGACGTTAAACCTCAATGAAAAGCCCAAAACCACGGCCCAATAAGCCCTGAATCGACCTGGACTTAACCAAGGAGGGAGGCAACCCATAAATTGGCCCAAAACATGCCTGAAACAGCCCCAACGAGCGACGGGTAACTCGAGGCATCAACAAAAGGGAGTAAGAGAAATGACTCAACTTATCGGCATAAAACGGGTGTCAACAACGGTGATGCCAGCCATTCCACAAATTGATGATGAAGGTGTTCCCTTTTATTGGGATGAAGATTGCCAGACAGCCTTTGACAAGCTGAAAGACTACCTGAAGACTCCTCCGGTGCTGGGCGCACTGGTGAAAGGACGGTCGTTGATATTATATATAGCAGCCACACACAATTCCCTGGGGGAAATGTTGGCCCAGAACAATGAAGAGGGAAAAGAACAAGCCCTCTACTACCTCAGTCGGAGACTGGTCAGGACTAAGGAGAAATATACTTATATTGAGAAGATCTGTCTGACACTGGTCTTCACAGTCAAGAAGCTTCGAAACTATATGTTGTTGCATGAAATAAGCCTGGTATCCAAAGAGGACCCGCTGAAATACATCATGTCCCAGTCGGCACTCAAGGGTCGCCTGGGCAAATGGGCGGTGATCCTTATGGAGTTTGATATCTCCTATCTGCCGCGAAAGGCTGTCAAGGGCCAAGCTATTGCAGACTTCTTCGCCGAGCACCCAGTACCAGGAGACTGCCCATTGGAACCGGAGCTTCCTGAAGATGAAACCCTGGAAGCCGCTCAAGTGCATCCCTCCTTGTGGCAGCTATATTTTGATGGCGCTTCCTGAATTGACACATCGGCCACTGGGTCAGCCAGGGTCAGAGCAGGAGCAGGCATAGTCCTGAAATCTCCAGAGGGGGAAGTTGTGCACACATCTTGCCCAATAAATAAAACTTGCACAAATAATGAAGCAGAATATGAAGCCTTAATAATCCAGTTGCAGATCGCACTGTCCATGGGAATTCAGATGCTGGAAGCATTCGGAGACTCCATGCTAGTTATAAAATAGCTGGAAGGAGAGTTCGATATGCGGAAGCAAGAGCTCCTCCCCTACCGTCAGCTGGCAACCCGCCTGATGCCAAGATTCTACTTCGTCAGCATCAAGCATGTCAACCAGGGATAGAATGCTCAGGCGGATGCCCTCGCTAAACTGGCTAGTTCTTTGGCAATCCCGCCAAACACGAGCCTGAACATAACAGTGATCAACCACCGATAGGTCCCTAGTGTGACAGAGGTCTTGGCCGATGAACAAGAGAGTGAGGTGGCAGCCGTCGAAGAGGTTCAACAACCCGATTGGCGAAAACATCTCCTACGATGGTTCCAGCACCAGCAGCTCCCAAAAGAGAAAGAACAGAGAATGAAACTCTTGAGGGTCAAAGACTCTTACGAGATGAGAAACGGAACCCTGTTTCGAATAATGGCGGATGCCCGAAGGAAAGTTCTGCTCCGTTGCTTGTCTTCAGCAAAAGCCGGGCAGGTTATGTAAGAAGTCCATGCGGGTTCATCTGGAGCGCACCAAGCCGGCCCGAAAATAAAAATTGAGATAAAGAAATTGGGTTACTATTGGCCCACTATGTTTGATGACTGCTGCAAGTTCGCCAAGGCTTCTCAGAAATGTCAAGAGCACGCCAATGTGTCAAGAAGACCGCCAATGCCGCTACACCCCACCATATCGAGCTGGCCGTTTGCTCAATGGGGCACGGACGTGGTAGGGCCACTGCCAGCATCTTCATCCGGGTGCAAATACATCTTAGCAGCTACAAATTACTTCTCCAGATGGGCAGAGGCAGTAGCACTAAGAGAAGTGACGGGAGAATTGGTTGCAAGGTTCTTCCGGCAGAACATAAAATTCCGGTTCGGGGTTCCCAGCCGAATTATCTCTTACAACGGCAGCCATTTCAGAAACCAGAAGGTTTATCGACTGGCTGATAAATACAAGATTGACTGGAGGACAATGTCCCCCTACAACCCTCAAGCCAATGGACTTGCAGAAGCCTTCAACAAAACCCTATGCGCATTGCTGGAAAAGATCGTCAAGTCCAATAAGAAGGACTGGGAAGAAAAGATGTACGAAGCGCTGTGGGCCTATCGTACAGTCTATAAAACTCCAACCGGTTGTTCACCATTCTCCCTCGTGTACGGGTCAGAGGCTGTGGTGCCGATTGAATTAGAAGTTCCCTCACCGCGAGTCACCATCCAACATGGACTAGTCAGCAGTGAACAAACTATTGCAGAAAGAAGATTGGAAGAGCTTGCCGAGCTCGAAGGAAAGCGTCTCCGTGCGCCACAGAATATCCAACTCTACCAAGCTCGCATGGCCCGCGCTTTCGATAAGCTGGTCAAAGGTCGAGAATTCAAGAAAGGAGACCTCGTAATGGTCAAAAGGAGAGAAGTGATGGCCTCCAACCCTAAGGGGAAGTTGGTTGAAAACTGGGTTGGACCGTATGTCGTCCACCGAGTGTATGAAGGGGGTGCCTACGTCCTGGTAGACCACACATGAGTCGTCCAGTTCTCTCTCCTCAATGAAAAACATATTAAGCTGTACCACACAGCTCAACCGGCATTCCCAGAATGACCGTCACCTTCATCTTGGTCTAGTGGCATTCCACCCTAGTCGAGCTACCCATACCATGGTCCAGTGGCACTCCGCCTTGATCGAGATACCCTTATCTTGGTCTAGTGGCACTCCGCCCTGATCGAGCTACCTTCATCTTGGTCTAGTGGCATTCCGCCCCCACCGAGCTACCCTTCACCTTGTTCTAGTGGCACTCCACCCTGACCAAGCACCCCATACCTTGGTCTAGTGGCACTCCGCCCTGATCGAGCTACCTTCATCTTGGTCTAGTGGCATTCCGCCCTGGCCAAGCTACCCATACCTTGGTCTAGTGGCACTCCGCCTTGATCGAGCTACCCTTACCTTAGTCTAGAGGGACTCCGCCCTGATCGAGCTACATTCATCTTGGTCTAGTGGCATTCTACCCCGGCCGAGCTACCCTTCACCTTAGTCTAGTGGCACTCCGCCCTGACCAAGCTACCCATACCTTGGTCTAGTGGCACTCCGCCCTGACCGAGCTACCTTCATCTTGGTCTAGTGGCATTCCTCCTTGGCCGAGCTACCCTTATCTTGGTCTAGTGGCACTCCACCCGGATCGAGCTACCTTCACCTTGGTCTAGTGGCATTCCACCCTGGCCGAGCTACCCATACCTTGATCTAGTGCCACTCCGCCTTGATCGAGCTACCCTTACCTTGGTCTAGTGGCACTCCACCCTGATCGAGCTACCCACACCTCAAGCTAGTGGCACTCTGCCCTAACCGAGCTCACATAAAATAAACAACATCGCCAATGCAGACCTTACGTCTAAATCGATGAAAGGCTCCTCCTTTGCGTTGGCATTGTCTCCTTGCTGACGAATAAACTCTCTTCCTCAGCACAAGACCCCCTATACAGCATTGCCATTGCGGGCCTTACTCCCGAATCAACACACATGATGTGACACGACCTTGGACTTAAGCAAGCAAGCACATTCGCAATCTAAATGGGCCAATTTGGGCCGCCGCTCTCTCGTCGCTCACCCAAGCCCGGGGTAACTTGGCAATGCCAAGGTGAGGTTGAGGGGTTGGGCCCTTGCTGGTAGAGGGCCAGCAAGGCCAAGACTTGATTCCCAATGGATGTGGAAGCCCAAGACAATGGGGCCGACCAAGTGCTAAAGGCACCGGTTTCTCTCTTTTTCCACGGTGATCACTTATAGCACAAGAGCTTAAGGATCGGGCTCTCATTCACGGCCAGCGGAGTTTATGAACTAATATTGAAAGAACAAGCACAAATTAGAGCAAAGTTTGGAGCACTTACTCGACCGGTTTGAAGAAACCGGTCCCGCTCGGAGACGAGGGCGAGCGGGGAAGCGTGGGTTCCCCACACGCCGCGCCGGGGTAGCTTGACCTGTTTAAGCTATTACAACACTACACCCCATGCAAGGGGGGGATCGTGGGGAAGGGAAGATGATAGTTACAATCAAAACTACCTCCACGCAGGGAGGGGCCTTCAGCCGGCCAAGCGGGGTGGGGAAAACTAGGGCTAAAATGATGATGAAGTGAATATGCTGAATCTGCCTTCTCTCGGTAATTGTGGATAGACAGTTGGTACTGTGGCTGTAGAACGTGATCAGGAATTTTGCCGGGGGTAAGACCAGTGGGAAAATCATTTTTATTGGAACTGGAGTGCCTCTGAATTTTGCCGAATTCTTCTGGGGTCGCTGCTGGCCTGGGCAGGAGCTCAAACAAGGACGCTGATTCTCGGACTGACAGCAACTGGTTACTAACAGCAGGAAGAAGAGGTTTGCTCGGCCGCTCCCGAACTCCGAATCAGGTGCCGCTGGAGCCGCTGGAACCATGGATGAGTATTCTTTGGAACAGAACTGACGGGGAAGCCGAAAGATGCCGGCGAAGATCAGGGGACCCAGAACAGTGAGTGGGGGTCGGTGCAGACTGTGGGAAGTAGAGTCGCACGCCTGAGGAAGAAAATTCGTAACTTCTGCTGAAAGATGGCAAATGGAGTTCTGCTTCTTGGTTATGAAAGTAGACAGGGAGAGGAAGAACTTTACAGAAGAGCTCATGGCCTGATTCCTCTGGGGATTGTCATGGTGAAGCTTTCTCTCTGGATCAGGATCTCTGCAGAGCTAGCTCCTGGTTTCCAATAGCAGGTTGTAGAGGATGTCCCGGCAGCTCCCGACCTCGGAATCAAGCGCCGTCAGAGTCGTTGGAATCGTGGACGAGTCCTCTTCGCAGCAAAACTGACAGGGAAGCCAACCGATGTCGGAGAAGACTAGGGGATGTAGAACAATGGCAACTAGTTGGTGCAGACTATGAGTAGCAGATTTGCGTAGCTGAGGGAGAAAAATGAGAACTCTGGATCACGAATGCCGAATGAAGTTATGTTTCTTGATTCTGGAAGTAGACGGGGCGATGAAGAACTTTGAAGAAGAACTCATGGACTGATTCCTTCGGGGTTCGTCGTGGCAGAGCTTCTAATCTGGCTCAGGTCCTCAGTCGAGGCAGAACTGCGCAGTTGTGGGAGAATGAACCTCCTGGACGGCTCGGAGATCGGAAGAAGATCAAACCACTTCTGTTGCGAAGACGACTGGTAGACGCTTTCGAAGATGGCTCTTGGGTCTTCAAACTCGTCCGGAGGAAGTCATGGTGGCTGCTGCAAGTTGCTAGTTTATCTGTAACCTCTGGACAGCAAACTGCAACTTCGAAGTAGCTTCCAATGACCAAGAAAGAAGAAGGGGAAGGGGGTAGATGAGTGTGGGAGTGACCCCTGGTTGTAAGGAGGTCTTGGAGGGGGTGTTCTAAGGTGTGGGAGGTGGAGAATAAGGTCTGTAAGAGGGTCCAATAGATGGTGGTAGTGGGGGCTGCGAATTTGGTTGGAATGGAGAGAGGGAAAGGATATTCGAAAATAGGTTTAAGGGTGGGGTTAATTTTTTGTCTTGGGAATGGGGGGGTTGTGTTGGGGAAGGGAAGGGGTGCTTGGGGTAGTGGGAAGGGTGCTTGGGAAAGTGGGAGGGGTAGTTGGGGGTTGGATGGTGAGGAGAGGATTGGTGGAGGGGGTCTTGGGAAGGGGTGGAGTATTAATGAGGGTTGTGGGAAATGGGAAGAGGCTTAAATGGGGTAGGTGGGGAGTGAAGGTGGTTGGGAAGGGAGGAGAGAGAAGAAAATTTGAATTTGGGTGTTGAGGAGAGAGAAAGTGGAGTGAAAAAGAGAGATTAAGAGAGGGAAGGGTGGGGAATCTCTCCCCTAGGGTTTCTCACCCAAAAAATGGAATCTCTCCACTAGATAAGAAGTGTAAACTCTCAAAATGGCAAGTTTTTTCATTCATTGATTCATTAAGTTGAAATGGGGGGAAATGGGGTCCTATATATAGGAAACCCACATTTCTACAAAAGTCCCTGATAATTGACTCAATAACAAATAACCGAGGGGGTAGGGGAGAGCCCTTGGGCCAAGTCCAATGAATTGGGCCCAATAGCTAACTAGACAATCTAATGACACTCAAACTTAGGGAAATAAACACAAGACCTAGGAACATGACTCAAATAAAAGGAAAAATACATCAAATGACTCAAATAAAAAATTACATTGGACTCAAAATTAAATGACTAGACCATGCCGGATGCAAAGGGAAGTGATGTCTCCATCATACTCCCGGGGTGCGGAGAACTCGACTCCGTCGAGTAAGTGTCCTTCCCTCCTTGGAGGGTGTAGAAGTGGTACCGCCCTCAAGCCTTTCGAACGAGACCGTTCCATCCACTTGCCGAGATAGCGCTCATATACCTTGCTCCTGGTGGTAGTGACCTGTTCATCCAATATTCGTTCAATGCACTCACGCTGGGTTCTCTTGGCTAGTGGACTCTCCTCACGAGTGGGTGCTCTCTCAACGAAGGGAATAGGCTCAATATCCTCACTAGGTACCACCGTGGGTCCCTTGTATGGTACTAGGTCGGCGACACTGAATGTGGGACTTATCCCATATTCCTCGGGGAGATCTAACTCATAGGCATGTGCACCAATGCGCCTCAGGACCTGGAAGGGACCAACCCCACGTGGCCTCAATTTGGAGATGGCTCCCGGGGAGAGCCTCTCCGTTCTTACCATCACAAAGTCACCCTCATGGAATTCGTGGTGACGTCGATGAGAGTCGGCTCGCCTTTTATAAGTCACATTCTTCTTGCTAATGTGCTTGCAGATCTCTTTATGCAATGTTGTGAATGCAGACATTCCGGGGGTGATGGGTGGACCTGGGCAACCAAAAGTAGACCTATCGTGTAATGTTGCAGTGTAGACGTTGGTTAGCCTAGGTGGGCCGGGGCACCCGTAGGTGGCCCTATCATGCAAATTGGTGATAAATATAGGGGGACCCGGACATCCGTAGATGCCTTTGACATGCTTAAGACCCATGATGAATGAAGGTGGACCATGACATCCGAATATGGACCACTCATACTTTCTACTTGACATGTGGGTGATATGAATGAATGGACCCGACATAGTGTTCATGCCAAGGGGTATGGTAAACCTAGACACATGCGTGCTTTTCCCAAAGGTGACTTCCATGTGTATAGGTGTGGGACAATCTTTGGACTCCCATTGGAAAGGATCGAATGGATCTAAGAAGGTGGTCATCATGGGGTGGGGCACAACCTTATTACCTAGGGATATGTGGCCCAAGGTCATGGCTCCCAAGGTGTAACCCGAGTCTAGGAAGGGGTGGGTTTGATCCATCACGGTGGGTTGAAGTAGGGGAAGGTGGGTGGTGGATAAGGTGGTTGGGCCACATGGGTATCCGTACTCCCATTGGAATGGGTCAAAGGGATCATGGTAAGGGCTACCTAGAGAGAGGAACTCTATGTCCCCAAGGTCCTTACAAGGTGGTGAGTCATCCTCCTCCCAAGTAGTTGGTCCAAGGTCTCTAGTGGGTTGACCGTTCAAGGTACTTGGGATCTCAAGGGGTGGGGAGTAGACCGGGATGGGTTCTTCCTCCAAGAGGAGAAATAGGAGGATCTCACTAGTACAATGCCCACTTGTGCAAAGGGAGGTGATGGAACCGATGGATGGGTGGACAAAGTTGACGGTGCTAGGCTCCAATGGTCCCATGGCTAGTAGGCTGGTTAAGTGGGCTTGCCAATGTAGGCAATCCACAAGGTCTCCCAAGTCTTCCACAGAGTAGAAGTTTTGATAAGTGACATGGGGAGGTCGGGTGGGAACAATTTAGGATTTATATCCCAATGGTGGTGAGCTAGGGAGGGTGGGACATTGCTTGAGCCATTGGAGTATGGACTCATCTATGGTGAGGGTGCCATGTGTGACGGTGCATGGCCTTTGAGGATCCGGACCATGAGGGGTGGGAGAATATTGAGGCTCTTCTTCTTTATTGGTGGGAGCTTGGACTTCCTCTATGGTGATAGGAGGGTCCATATGGGCATAAATCTTCCTAAGTTCATTTCTCATCTCAACCCAAGAGTCGATTGCCTCTTACCTTCCAACTTCCCTTAAGCCTACAATGTTTTGCCATTCATTCCTAGCTTGGCGCCATAGCAAACTTTTGGCATAGTTGACTTGCATAGACCCTGACAGGGTGAACCTCCCAAAGTGGTGATCTATGGAGCTTTCCCATTCTAGATATAAACTAGGGTGGGATCCATCAAACACAAAGGCATCTATTGGGTCCAAGCGAGACGAGTAGGCTAAGTAGGAAGTGGCCATGATGATCGAGTGATAAATGCAATGGCCCTAGGACAAGACTTAGTAGAGACAAGTCTAGAACTTTCTCTGATATCAATTGATGTGACACGACCTTGGACTTAAGCAAGCAAGCACATTCGCAATCTAAATGGGCCAATTTGGGCCGCCGCTCTCTCGTTGCTCACCCAAGCCCGGGGTAACTTGGCAATGCCAAGGTGAGGTTGAGGGGTTGGGCCCTTGCTGGTAGAGGGCCAGCAAGGCCAAGACTTGATTCCCAATGGATGTGGAAGCCCAAGACAATGGGGCCGACCAAGTGCCAAAGGCACCGGTTTCTCTCTTTTTCCACGGTGATCACTTATAGCACAAGAGCTTAAGGATCGGGCTCTCATTCACGGCCAGCGGAGTTTATGAACTAATATTGAAAGAACAAGCACAAATTAGAGCAAAGTTTGGAGCACTTACTCGACCGGTTTGAAGAAATCGGTCCCGCTCGGAGACGAGGGCGAGCGGGGAAGCGTGGGTTCCCCACACGCCGCGCCGGGGTAGCTTGACCTGTTTAAGCTATTACAACACTACACCCCATGCAAGGGGGGGATCGTGGGGAAGGGAAGATGATAGTTACAATCAAAACTACCTCCACGCAGGGAGGGGCCTTCAGCCGGCCAAGCGGGGTGGGGAAAACTAGGGCTAAAATGATGATGAAGTGAATATGCTGAATCTACCTTCTCTCGGCAATTGTGGACAGACAGTCGGTACTGTGGCTGCAGAATGTGATCAGGAATTTTTCCTAGGATGAGACCAGTGGGAAAATCTTTTTTATTGGAACTGGAGTGCCTCTGAATTTTTGCGAATTCTTCTGGGGTTGCTGCTGGCCTGGGTAGGAGCTCGAACAGGGACGCTGATTCTTGGACTGACAGTAACTGGTTACTAACAGCAGGAAGAAGAGGTTTCCTCAGCCGGTCCCGAACTCTGAATCAGGTGCCGCTAGAGCCTCTGGAACCGTGGACGACTCTTCTTTGCAACAGAACTGACGGGGAAGCCGAAAGATGCCGGCGAAGATCAGGGGTCCCAGAACAGTGAGTGGGGGTCAGTGCAGACTACGGGAAGTAGAGTCACACGCCTGAGGAAGAAAATTCGTAACTTCTGCTGAAGGATGCTAAACGGAGTTTCGATTCTTGGTTCTGAAAGTAGATAGAGAGAGGAAGAACTTTCCAGAAGAGCTCGTGGCCTGATTCCTCAGGGGATTGTCGTGGTGAAGCTTTCTCTCCGGATCAGGATCTTTGCAGAGCTAGCTCCTGGTTTCTAATAGCAGGTTGCAGAGGATGCCTCGGCAGCTCCCGATCTCGGAATCCAGCGCCGTCAGAGTCGTTGGAATCGTGGACGAGTCCTCTTCGCAGAAAAACTGACGAGGAAGCCAACCGATGTCGGAGAAGACTAGGGGATGCATAAAAATGGCAACTGGTCGGTGCAGACTATGAGTAGCAGATCTGTGTAGCTGAGGGAGAAAAATGAGAACTCTGGATCACGAACGCCGAATGAAGTTCTGTTTCTTGATTCTGGAAGTAGACTGGGTGATGAAGAACTTTGAAGAAGAACTCTTGGACTGATTCCTTCGGGGTTCGTCGTGGCAGAGTTTCTAATCTGGCTCAGGTCCTTAGCCGTGGCAGAACTGCACAGTTGTGGGAGAATGGACCTCCTGGACGGATCGGAGATCGGAAGAAGATCAAACCACTTCTGTTGCGAAGGCGACTGGTAGACGCTTCCGAAGATGGCTCTTGGGTTTTCAAACTCATCCGGAGGAAGTCGTGGTGGCCGCTGCAAGTTGCTGGTTTATCTACAACCTCTGGACAGCAAACTGCAACTTCAAAGTAGCTTCCAATGACCAAGAAAGAAGAAGGGGAAGGGGGTAGATGAGTGTGGGAGTTACCCCTGGTTGTAAGGAGGTCTTGGAGGGGGTGTTCTAAGGTGTGGGAGGTGGAGAATAAGGTCTGTAAGAGGGTCCAATAGATGGTGGTAGTGGGGGCTGCGAATTTGGTTGGGATGGAGAGAGGGAAAGGATATTCGAAAATAGGTTTAAGGGTGGGGTTAATTTTTTGTCTTGGGAATGGGGGGGTTGTGTTGGGGAAGGGAAGGGGTGCTTGGGGTAGTGGGAAGGGTGCTTGGGAAAGTGGGAGGGGTAGTTGGGGGTTGGATGGTGAGGAGAGGATTGGTGGAGGGGGTCTTGGGAAGGGGTGGAGTATTGATGTGGGTTGTGGGGAATGGGAAGAGGCTTAAATGGGGTAGGTGGGGAGTGCAGGTGGTTGGAAAGGGAGGAGAGAGAAGAAAATTTGAATTTGGGTGTTGAGGAGAGAGAAAGTGGAGTGAAAAAGAGAGATTAAGAGAGGGAAGGGTGGGGAATCTCCCCTAGGGTTTCTCACCCAAAAAATGGAATCTCTTCACTAGATAAGAAGTGTAAACTCTCAAAATGGCAAGTTTTTTCATTCATTGATTCATTAAGTTGAAATGGGGGGAAATGGGGTCCTATATATAGGAAACCCACATTTCTACAAAAGTCCTTGACAATTGACTCAATAACAAATAACCGAGGGGGTAGGGGAGAGCCCTTGGGCCAAGTCCAATGAATTGGGCCCAATAGCTAACTAGACAATCTAATGACACTCAAACTTAGGGAAATAAACACAAGACCTAGGAACATGACTCAAATAAAAGGGAAAATACATCAAATGACTCAATTAAAAAATTACATTGGACTCAAAATTAAATGACTAGACCATGCCGGATGCAAAGGGAGGTGATGTCCCCATCAACACATCTGTCCCTTGTGTCAGCATTATCTCCTTGCTGACGAATAAACCCTTTGCCTCAGCACGAGACTCCGTGTTCTAGCCGACTCTCAAACGATATCGCCACGTCGAGCCTTACGTCCGACTCGACAGGAAGCTCTCTCCTTGCGTTGGCATTCTCCCCTTGCCAACGAATAAACCTCTCCTCAATTGGCGCAAGTCCCCGTGCCCCAGCCAATAGCTGTTTGCTATGGTCAAGGGCCAGATACCACGTCTGGACCTACCGACTATCCTCTCCTAAATGTTTCAAAAAAAAATAAGAAAAAGAAAAGAAAAATGTGGTTAAAAATAAAGATACCCCGTCGAACTTGTTCCTATATTCAGAACAAGGGCAAAAATGGCTATCACCCGGCTACCGTGAAGACCCGGAAGGGCGCCGCAGGCAAAATCGGGTACCCCGCCACGTGAAAACCCGAAAGGGCGCGTGGGCAAAAGCATGAGGGGGCTGGCTTCGGTGAAAACTCGAATGGGCGCTTAAGCCAGTAAAGTGGTAATTTAAAAAGTTCCTCTTTATTTTCCTCCTAATGAAACTCCAGAAGGGACGATCATCAAAAGTCCCACCGGAGGTCTCCTACTGAACCCAACTTCGAGCCTCATCATCATCGGCGAGATCGGTCGATCTCTACCTTTAACTCGGACCTTTCGTCCCTGCTGATGAATATACCTTTGCTTCGACATGTAACCCATGTCGATGAAAAAACCCGTGTTCGACCCTCGTCATCATCGGTGAGATAGGTCAATCTCTACCTTTAACTCAGACCTTTCATCCCTGTTAATGAACACACCTTTGCTTCGACATGTAACCCATGTCGATGAACAAACCCATGTTTGACCCTCGTCGTCATCGACGAGATAGGTCGACCTCTATCACTTAACTTGGACCTTTCATCCCTGTTAATGAACATACCTTTGCTTCAACATGTAACCCATGTCGATGAACAAACCCGTGTTCGACCCTCGTCATCATCGGCGAGATCGGTCGATCTCTACCTTTAACTCGGACCATTCATCCCTTTTAATGAACATACCTTTGCTTCGACATGTAACCCATGTTGATGAACAAACCTGTGTTCGACCCTCGTCATCATCGGCGAGATCGGTCGATCTCTACCTTTAACTCAGACCTTTCATCCCTGTTAATGAACACACCTTTGCTTCGACATGTAACCCATGTCGATGAACAAACCCATGTTCGACCCTTGTCGTCATCAGTGAGATAGGTCGACCTCTATCCCTTAACTTGGACCTTTCGTCCCTGTTAAGAACTATATTCTTTGCTTCAGCATTTAACCAATGTCGGCGAACTAAACCTGGGTCCGACCTATGTCACCATCGACAAGATCGGTCGCCATTCTAACGGGCAAGCTCTTCTGTGTTCCGGATTCTCTGGAAGTACAAGAATGGGGTAAAAAAAAGGAGATACCCTGCCGGCCTTGTTCCTAAACTAGGACAAGGGCAAAAATGGCTATAACCCGGCTGTGGCGAAAACTCGAAAGGGCGTTGCAGGCAAAATCGGGTACCCCGCCACGTGAAAACTTAAAAGGGGGCGTGGGCAAAAGCAAGAGGGGGCTGACTTCGGTGAAAACCTGAAAGTGCACTTGATTCAGCAATGTGATAAAAAAATGATAAAAAATGAAATGAAATGATGATGTAGTAATGAGGTTACCCTCGTTTGTCATTCCACTTCCACCTATCCTTTCGACCCTTGTCACCATCGACAAGATCGGTCGCTACCGTTTCGGCCCTTGTCACCATCGGCAAGACCGGCCATCCTTTCGACCCTTGTCACCATCGGCAAGAACGATCGCTACCCTTTCGGCCCTTGTCACCATCGGCAAGACCGACCATCCTTTCGACCCTTGTCACCATCGGCAAGATCGGTCGCTACCGTTTCGGCCGTTGTCACCATCGGCAAGACCGGCCATCCTTTCGACCCTTGTCACCATCGACAAGATTGGTCGCTACCCTTTCAGCCCTTGTCACCATCGGCAAGATAGGCCATCCTTTCGACCCTTGTCACCATCGACAAGATCGGTCGCTACCCTTTCGGCCCTTGTCACCATCGGCAAGACCGGCCATCCTTTCGACCCTTGTCACCATCGACAAGATCGCTCGCTACCCTTTCGGCCCTTGTCACCATCGACAAGACCAGCCATCCTTTCGACCCTTGTCACCATCGGCAAGATCGGTTGCTACCCTTTCGGTCCTTGTCACCATCGGTAAGACTGCCTACCTCTCGGCCCTTGTCACCACCGGCAAGATCGGTCGCTACCTTTCGACCCTCGTTACCATCGGCAAGCCCGGTCAACTATCCTTTAACTTGGACCTTCCATCCTCATTAATAGACAAACTACCATTGCTTCGACATTTAGACCACGTCGATGAATAAATCGCACTCTCAACTTTCGTCACCATCGATGAAATTAGTGGGGTGCATCCGCCTACTCTACCCATGTCCCACCCTGGTCAAAGCTTGATTCCAAGAGTAGTTAATCCGTGGAGGAGCAAACACCTCACCCCTTCGCTGAAGACGTGAGCGCTCTCCTGCACCAGTAATTTACATCCCTAGACTGAGCTAATCAGCTGGAAGGAGAAAGAAAAGAAAAGAGAGAAAGAAGTCACGATTGAAGCAACAAATAAAGACATTTCATTGATATGAGGTGTCAGAATACATCTATACTCGGGGCATTCCCCGAGATACATGAGCTCCGAAGACAAAAAGGAGCGGAATTGGATACAGAAAAAGGGGAAATAGAATAAAGCTACTACAGAGGGCGCCGAAAAATATCTTCCAATTCTAAGAGGCCCAAGGAAAGATATTGAGTCAGCTCTTGCAGCCGAGACTCGGTAGCTGTCAGCCCACGATAACTTTTTATTGAGAGATGTAAGCTACCCTTCAGCTAGGTCAGCTCCCTCTATGGTCTGAACCTCCAGGCGCTCAGTCTCTTGTAGTTCGGCTTCGGCCCTGACAAGTTCTGCATGCAGCTCCACTATCCACGCTGTGAGGAAGGACCGACATTCTGAAGTAGTGCTAGCAACATCTCTCTGTTGCCCCACGGTCCCTCTCAATGAAGTGGCAGCAGCTCGGCAATCAGCCTTCTCCAATTTTATAGTTGCCAGCTGATCGGATACCTCCTGGCTAACGTACTCCCGCCTGTTGGCATATTTTAGCAGCATTGTAACCCGTAGGGTCCAATCATCCATTGGACACCTGAATGCCAATAATGAGCGGGAGAGGTGCTCTATCAGACTCCTCAATTGTGCATAAGTCAAGCCCGGGGAAGCCGACATGGCCCGCTGAAGATTATCCAGAGACTGCCATACCATGTCGCTAGAAAATTGTAAACCCAGTGACGAAATCTCAGGAAGCAGAAAGTCCACCCTACCGTCCACCTCAGCCCAGATATCGTCGCTCGACCCAAAGGACGTTGACGGCATGGTTTGTAGGGCACCAGCGCTGGACTCGGCAATGACAACCGATACAACTGAAAAAGTCTCTGCTACGGTGACTTCTTTGCCTGCCTCTTGAGGTGAAGCCGTGCCGGTCATCTCGATAGCCGAGGATACTCGATCCTCATGTGCAGTCCCACCGGCTTCCACGGGAGAAGATTCCTCAATGACGGCCAAGGCCTTAGGAGCATTGGCCTCTTCTTCAATAATTTTTCCCGCTTCTAGCTCTGGGAGGCTACTCTGCTCCAGCAGCAATTCTTTGCCAGCAGCCGGGGGTTGAGATTCTGCGACTTCCGTCAGGCCACCAGCTTCCACAACCGCTCCGGGTACTTCTAAAGCTGCTGCTGCCGTGAAAGTCTGTGGAAGTCATAAGGCGAGGGCCGCAAAACTGGTGGAAAGGTTGGTTGTCCCATGCCTAAATCTTGAAGAGGTATGCGAACCGTCACAGTTGGTGGCGCCACCTCAGCCTGCATCACATATATGTATGTCAGCCAGTTGATTTGGAAATAACAAGAAGGGCTGCAGGCGGGTGTCGGAACACTTCCTACCTCGACCGGCACTATATTTAAGCCTCCAAGAGTGGCCTCTGACGGTTTTGGCCCTCCTCCTACGATCGGGTATGATGGCCCGTGCTCGATTCCTGGTAGCCTGGGAGGGCTGAATGTCAAAAAGTCACTTTCGTAAGCTGAGGAAGCCCCAGCATCTTCAGTTTCTGTATCAGCTTGTGGAAGCTCATCGTCACTAGAGCCACCACCGTAATCAACCCGCTCGAGGGAGGAAGACTCTCCAGCATCTGAGCAGGTGCCGTGCTGCTAAGAGTGACTCCCTTAGTCAAAGCCTCCTCAACAGTTTCTGTCTCAGGAGCATCAGCTTGATGAATATTTTGAGATTCTTCCCTTGAAGTCACTTGCTCTCCAGCAGCAGCTTCTCCCACGAGCTTGACTTCGGGGAGCATCGTCGGTTGAACGTTGACTGGAAGCAAAAGCAATAAACAGTCAAGACCTGACTAAAAACATGGTGGGCCACCGAGCTCTATGGAAAAACTGCAAGTTACCTTCCATCTCCTGATGGGGTGTTGGTGAAGGTAAATCTCCCTCAACGGAAGCTGGAGGGGCTTCCTCCTCCCTCTCTCTGGCCACGGCGCCCGTCACCGCCTCTAGTCCAACAACAGTGGAAACAGTGCTAGCAGCTGCAAAAGATGATCAGCCAAAGTGGCAGAAATAAGTGAACAAGCCACGGAGGAATGAGAGGTTACCTTCATCTTCGGGCCCTTGTGTCCAAGTGGCCTCAAACTCGGTGAATAAAGGGACCTGGGGAGGAGTGACAACTGGTTCCTTTTCAGCAGCCCTCCTCCGGCGCGCTCGTGTAGCACGGGTGTCCGCCTTCTTGGCCTTCTTGGCCTTGCTTATGGCCTCTCCAACCTGGGACCTGGTTCGCTTCCGCGAATCACCAGGAGGCAGTGGCGTCGTGGTCGGAGCCGACTCTAGGATGTCAAAATAAGAAGGCTTCTGCGCCTTAGAAATCAGCTCCCTATAATGCCGAGTCACCTCCACAGAGAGGTGAGCTGCAAAGGTGCATGGGTAAGAAAGATGCATGCTGAGCATGAAAGAATCGGCTTGAAGCTGAAACGAAAGACAAGCATACCTGGTGGCCCTGTGTACCGGGGAGTGAGCGACCAGTAAAATAGTGGGGGCGCCTTGTCCCGGGAAGCCGCCTCACAAACAAGCCAGCAAGCATCACCTATCTTCTCGCTCTTCTCGACCAGCTGTGCCAAATCTTCATGGCCGCGAGAAGATAAGTGATAATACAGGCCCTAGTGGTCCAACTCCCAGCCATCAGCATACTTAAAAGATATTAAGAGCTGGTGGTCAAGAATGGCTTCTAATGAGCCAGTAATTGAAAGCCCGTGAGAATGAAGCAGGGCAAATATCCAAGGGGTATTGGAATATAGGCCTTATCGCCTATCCTCCCTCCTGATGAAAGTCCTATATGGATGAAGACAATCAACTTCTGGACGCCAGCCCGCCAATACTGGAAGGCGCTCCTCCGCCGGGATGGGAATTGTCTGAGGAATTGTCCGCTCACTGCTGACCCGGCATAACCCCCAAAGTGTCTTGACATAGTCATCCTTCTGAATTTTCGGCATCTTCAGGTCAGCCTTGGACGACCGACACTTCACAGCCATCCTGGCTTCCAAATATGCCATTACCTCAGTATTGGACCAGGATTTCAGCTTCTTCAAGTAAGCCAGATCAATGTCCAAGGTAGGTTCTGGCTGAGAGTCTAGAAAACGACGCTCAGCAACATGCCAGCAGTCTATGCGGGAATTTCGGTAGAAGATCGTCCGCGCATTCCACCACTTGACAAAGTCCGGAGTCACTATGGGCAAATGAGCGGGGGATGGCACCCTGAAGGACACATCTTCTCGGCGGTGGAAGTAATCCCACCATGTACGAGCTTCATCCGTGGTCGTCTAGCCAGCCCGATGCCTGTTCGAAAGATTAAACCGGGCTAAAGAAGAAGGAATATTCTGGTCATACCCAAAATTCTGGCCAAAATGGAAGGGATAGTATGGCTCCAGCCATAGCAAGCCGCTCTTCCTGAAGACCAGGACACTGGGGCGAATGGCCAGTGCCTAATCAATCAGCTCTGACTCCAAGATTGGCCTAGTGCACTTGGTACCGGCGAGCGGATGAATGAACTCCTCTGTCTCGAACAGGCGGCATTGCCGCATCTTGTTCACAAGGAGGCCGAAGCTAGCTGCCAAGCTCCAGAAATGCAGAACTCCTAGCGAATCTGTTGGGACTGTGGTCAACTTCCCCCGAATAGCAAAGAGCTGATCTGCCATTGAAGACGGCTCAGCATTGGCAAACTTGATCATCCTCGGCACAGGATGATTAGACCGAAGCGACCGGGGAGCTGTCTCAGGAAACAAAGTGCAGACCCAGGTGTTGAAGAAATGCATCGGACCAACTGTCCGTGAATTTTTGGGGATGCGTGATTTGTGCAGACCCCCAGCATCTTGTAAACAAGGCATAAAGCCACCGGGCACAGGGACAGCTTCATCCCCCAGGCCATCAGACAAGCAGGATAAATGGCCTCGAGTCTAATTACTGTCTCATCCCCCCGAGGAAGAGCGAATGAGCAAAGCCAATAAGTCAAATACATAGCACAATGTGTGACTGCATCAACTCCTGTGGGGTTTGGGCCCCCTTGTCACCCTCTCCTTGAAGTGGTGGGGAAGGTTGTCTGGCGACGGGCCCTCTTCTTTCTCTTCACTGCTGTCAGAGCAACTGTGGGGAAGTCTTCATATTGCTGCTCCCCACCAAAGAAATATTGAAGCCACGTGCCAATTCGCACGCGCCTCTTCTCTCCAGGCTTCCGTGCTTCCCGTGAATCAAGCGTCAAACGCAGCAAGGTGCCGTATGCCTTCATCAAATAGCGATAGGCGAAGCCTGTGAAGTATTTGCCTTCACCGTCTGTCTGGTTCTTCAGCCAGTCCGGGTAACAAACCTCTTCATATGGCTCCCCGTCTATCGGCAAGCCGCTCAGCTGGGATAGACTTCAGTGATCCAGTGAAGTTTCTCCCTCTACAGTATAGAAAGTATTGCATTCCGGGCAGAAGACTTCGATCATTCCGCAGCACAAACCTTGGGAGATCGGATACCGATACCGGGAAGCATATACGCTGTGATAAACACCGGTGTGCACCAGGATTGGAGCATACTACCGCAGCACATAGTCTATGAATTCAACAGCCCCCGGCCTGAAAGCGTGAGCGTCAGTGGCTTTAAGCTCTCCGAACCATCCCACGGAGATCTGATGTTTGAAGCAGATTGCCAGGCAATCCAGAAGAAAAGGCTCATCTCGATACCCCCATTTCAGCGAGGCGAGGAATAAACCATATATAGGCTTCTCTCTGTCAACGCGCCCGGTAGTCTCGTTCCATCGGGCTGGTGTAAATTGCGGTGCTCTTGTCAGCAACCCAATCTCTGGAGTCAGCACCTGCAGGCCGAGGACGGCGCCCCATTTTCTAGACTCCCCAGGAAGATATATGGGCATGCCCCGAATGACAGACTCGTTCAAGCTGTCTCTGTCTGCTAGTAAAGCTCCCTCAGCTCGACGGACGAGAATTATATCACGCTTCCCGTGAAGGTTGAAGCGTCTGATGAAGGCCATCAAGTGCTTGTCCTTGGGGTGGTCCAATCTGACGCCATCCCCTCACTCATACTTAAAGTGATTACCGTCGAGAATCATTGGGCGGCTAGTGTCAACGGTATCAGTTTTTGAATCTGAGGATTCTACAACCGCAACTATTCGCCTGGACCCCCGATCAAGGGAATGGACATTCTCCCACGTCACAGCGACACGGGACGCAGAGGAAGAAGAACCAGATGCCATGTTATCTGCAAGACAGCATCCAGAAAGAACAAGCAAATTCAGAAATCAGATGATTAAGCCAGAATTTCTGGCAAAATTTCAGCAGAGTCTCCCCAGCCCGGGAGTTTGCCAAAAGAGAAGCAGAAGCCGTCCACCAAGGAAGCGGCCCCTAAAAGCAGCCATAGGCATTAAGCCAAGGCCAAACGAGACACCCGGGGGATTTAGCTCCGAGGATAAGTCCTGCTAGGAGCCTCCCAGGGCCCGAGAAATTGGTTTTAACCCAAACAAATGAACGCAACTCACCCTCTCAAGAAAGCCCACACACTCTAACTCGCTCGCCGCGGTGGAGAAAAAATGAGGAGAGAGAAAATTTTTTGCCAAATGAGCAGTGGAGAAGAAAAATGAATGGAAAAGCCTTTATATAGAGGGGCTCCACCCCTATTAAAACGGCGCGCCCCAGAGCACGCCGTTTTAACAGTTTTGCGCGCCGGTTAACCCGGCGCCATTTTAACCTCCGAAGGAAGAGGGCGCACCATTAAACGTGGCATCGTTTTAACCTCAAAGGTAAGGGCGTGCCAAGATCTCCACATGCGTTTCTCTCTCCTCTGGTTTCCCCCCCTCCCGTCCCCCTCCCGCGCGTCTCTTCTTCCCCCCTGCGCTTTGGCTCTTCCACCGTGGGGGGGGGGGGGGAGGCCCTGTGCCTCCCCCTCCCCCCCTGGCCCCTCCCTGCCTCGGCTGGCCTCTTCTGGCGGTGGTCTATGTGCTCCCGTTACCGAGCTGTCACCCCCCGTGGCGGATGTTTGTCGTTCGGGCGTGGCAGCTTCCTCTCCGGCAAGGCTCGTGGGTGGACCTCCGGTCGTCTCCCCCGGCGCTGGCGTTCCCCCCTCTTTCCTCCCCCCTTCCGTTGCTCTTTGCGGCGGTGCTCCCTGCGACTCCGTCATGCCTCGCTCGTAGCTAGGGCGTCCTGGTGCTTCCTTGCCCCCGTGCTCTCAGGTTGGAGTCCCTGCCGCCGTTGAGCCCTCATGTGCCCCCTTGGCCGAAGGCGCTCACGGGCTGGCTCCCTCCACTCCGGCTTTGTCTCTCGCCGGCCTAGATCTCATTCCTGCCCGGGTGCCTTCCTCGCTGCCTGCCGTTGGCGCTGCCCTGCCTCCTCCGGAGGAGCCGGCCAGCTGCAGCGGTCGACACGTTGTTGCTCAACCCTGCACGCTACCCCTGGCGAGAAGTTTGGCTTCCTCTCCCCGAGGCGTAGACCCTGCTTTTGCGTTGACCGCTCCCATCAACCTTCTCTCCACCACTGCGCCTTTGCGATCCACGTCCCCCCTGTTGATGGGACGCCGGTGCCTCACGATACTCTATTTTTGCACCCTGTTGCTCCCTTCGACCCCCGGCCTCCGGTATCAAGCCTCCCGCCGTCGGCCTCCGCCACCTGTGGCGACCCTCCCTCTGCAACTGCTCCCTCCATCCTCGGCGCATCTCTTGCTACCGAGCTACCTCCCCCGTATCGCCCTATTGCGCCCGGCCGCGTCCCAGCCCTTCATTCCCAGCCTGTGCCTGTCTGTAGCGGGGGTCCTCGGCAGGGGGCGCTTCCTGCCAAGTCGCCGTGGTCAGGCCCTGCCAGGCCGGGTGTGCTCAGCGGAGCTGCCACTGTTTCCCCTGCGGTGGAGCTGTGGAGTCACCATCCAGCTGCTGCGACCGCCCCCTCCTTCGCACATGTGGTCCTGCAGAGCATTGCCCCTCCGACCCTCCCCTTGTCGGTCCATGCTCCGGCGTTCACCGATGGCGGGGAACCTGCAACCTTCTTCAACATGGACGAGATCCACATCTCCTGTCGGCCTTTGGAGTTTGCTGTCATTGCCAGGACTCCCAAGGGGCGCCCTCCTTTCCAGGAGATCCGTGCCCATCTGGCTTAACGGTTTCCAGTTCAAGCAAGATTTCCTCCTTAGCTCTTTGGACCGGCGCCACCTTCTTCTATGCTTCAGCAACAAGGATGATTTCCTCCAAGTCCTCCTCAAAGACACCCTCTTTGTCAAGGGTAGACCCTTCTTATTCTTCAAGTGGTCCATCAACTTCTCCACCGATGAAGACTCGCCACTGGTTCCTGTCTGGGTGGAGATGCCTGGGCTACCTGCTAACTTCTTCCATGAAGCCATGCTTTTTTCCATAGCCGGGGGCATTGGTCTTCCTCTCAAAGTGGATCGTAATACCCTTTGCCGCACTCATTCACATGCTGCAAGGGTCTACGTTCTGGTTGATCTCTCCAATAAACCTCCTCCACGAGCTTGTGTTGGGTATGGCGGGGGTGGCTTCTGGCAGCCCCTGCTCTACGTTGGCCTCCCTTCCTTTTGCATCTCCTGCAAGCGGCTTGGCCATGCTTCGTTCCACTGCAGTCAGCCTCCTGCTAGGCCTCCCGCGGACGCTCCGCCCAAGTCGGCTCGGCGTCCTGCTTTCGAGTCCCATGGCCCTCCCCTGCCGTCCCCCGTAACGGCCTCTGCTTCACCGGTTGGTGCCTCGGTGCATGCGGGTGCCTCGGTGCATGCAGGTACCTTGCCATCCTCTATTACTGCCACTGCGTCGCCGCTGGGTGCCTTGATCCATACGGCTCCCTTGACGCATGAGGACGCATTGGGGCAGGCGGGTGGCACCGCAGCCTGTCAGCCTTGTTCTGGCATCTCTCCGCCTTCACTGTTTGAGGCTGAGGGTCCCTCTCCTCGGCTTGCTGCAACCGCCGCCACGGGCAGACCGCTTCTGCCACTGCCCATCCGTGTTTCTCCTGACGATGCTCCTCCCTCTCCAGCGGACTGCTTCATACTCCCTCAGCCGCCCGGCCTGGCAGGGGATGCGGCCACCTCTCCCGTGGGGGCCAGGTCTGTGCCACCCCCAGCCAACTACTCCTCCATGTCGTTAGCTCCTCTCCCTGCTGCTCGGGTTGACTGCGAGGGGCTCCCTGGTGGCTGCAGCCACCCTTTCACTACCGGCATCAACCACCCCCTGCTGGGGCTTTCCCCAACGTCCACTGGGCCTGCTGTCTTGCTTGGCACTGCCGCTTCGGCTGAGGGCCTCCCCCCCTCCCTGTCGCTTCTGCGGTTGGTGGCGTTCCCGGTAGCTTGGCATGCTCCGTCACATTTGACCAGGCCGGTGGCCTCTCCCCCCCCTCCGTGGTTCTCCCTCCTGTGCTGTCCTCAGCCGTGGCCTTCTATCCTATGGCTGCTCTTGGTACTTCTGTCCATGGGGACGGTCAACCTCCCTGCTCAGATTTGTCCCGGGCCGGCCCGGACCTCCCGACCCCTTGTCCGGTTGCTCCCCTCCCTAGGGAGGCCTCTCTCCCCGCGTGCTCTGCTCCACCCGAGGCTGCTCCCCTGGCTCGTCCAAACGCCGCTGTCCAACCACCCTCCTCGGTGGTCCTCGGCCTCCCGGCGCCGGATGCCCCGCCCCGAGGCGGCCCATCCTTGCCTCCTGCGGGTCTCCTTGCCACCGTGGTCACTCTATCTGCAGAGCCACAGCTCACCTCTAAGGTAGATGCTCAGCCCCTCGGCAGGCCCTCTCTGCCCCCTGCTGGTCTCAACGCCTCTGCCGTGGCCTGGTCCCCTGGGCCGCAGCCCTCCACAGAGCCGGGTGGGGTTGCCGTGCCGGTGCCTCCTACCTCCTCTCCAACGCCATCCCCCCGCCTCTCTTTTGCCCAAGCCCTAAGGAAGAAAATAAACCGGGAGCCACCCGGTTTGTCTGTTGACTCTGCTCCGCCCCCTGTTCCGTTGCGTGCCGCGGACGCTGTGCCTCATCCGGTTATTGGTTCTAATATCAAGCTCCCTCAGCTTGTACAGCTTCTCACCATCCCCAGGCTTCAGCCTGCATCGGGCTTCAGTGACTTTGCGGCGGCTCATGAGGCTTTCGTGGGTGACCCTCTCCTAGATCGTTCGTAGCTGGGGTCGAGGACGGGTGCCGGTCCCTCCCGGTGTTCCTACCGGCGCTCCAACTCCACTTCCTCTTCCCGCGATCAGCTGTGCAGTTTTGACGAGGTTCCCCCTCCTCCCCGTCGCTCACTTCGGCTCCAGTCGGCCTTGGCGGCGCCACACTCGCCGGTCCACTCTTCCGTCTCCGAGGGCCTCGTTTGCGATGGTTCCGACCTTGACCCTCTTGATTGGCTAGGATCTCCGGAACGGATGCGAGGACTCCACCCTTCACTCTCATCCGACTCTGAAGGGCTTTTCGACGAAGACTCTCTCTTGTTTGGGGTGTGATCGTCACTTGTGTTGTGGGTCCCTGGGTTCTGCGCCCTGCCAACGTGTGGGCCTTTTGGCTTTGTACTCGTCTTGCCCCTCCTCGGGCGTTGTTCCCCTCCACCCCCCCTGTTCCCCTTTCTTTTATTGCTTTCCTTAATGAAAACGCTTGCCTGGAGGCCGGGGTAGTGTGTTCATCTTCTTCCGAAATGAAGGGATGAACCCCCTCCCCCATCTACCACCTTGCAAGTATTAACTTGAGTTAAAAAAAATGGTAAGGGCGCGCCGTTTTAAACGGCGCCGTTCAAGCTTCTGATAGCACCAGATTAGCATCCAACGTCGAAATTAAGTGCCGTTCCGAGCTTCCGTCACCAGAGGAGATCAATCCGGACGAAGCTCATCCATCGGTCCTGCTGCACTCCTGCCTCACTTGCAGCACCCACGTCTGGGGGGCATTTGTTGGCACTCAAAATGTGATGAACGGTGATCGAGCCGCAAAGACGAATGATACGGCCTACTGAAGCATAGAAGCCGATGAAGAACAACCTGCTGAAGTCTTCTCAAGCTGCCAGAGCCTCGAGTCACCTGGAATGAACACCGGGGACTTCACCTTGGGAGAGTAGAGATGAATCCACAACAAACCGGAAGTGCGACCAAGCCTGCCTAATGATCCGACATCGACTCCATCGTGTCGCTACCCTACACTCGTCGCCCAACCAAGGACGGCGGTCTACCCGATGGCTCACCACCTGAATGAAGACTCTCCTGAGGAGGAAGAACGCCATCGGCCCTTCATAACAAGGAACCGAAGGCTCTGTCAGTAGAAGGTCCTGATCACCCACACGGGTTCGACTTCTCGCTATATTGGGTCCGTTAACGGCCGAATGATCGTCCAGTTAGGGCGGAATTATTTTGGATATCATACCATCCCGCAAGAAAACTTCGAGCATGAGTCGGGCTGGGCCGGAAGCACAGATAGCAGTGCCGAGTGCCGTGTCGGCGGAAGACCCGCATGCTCAAGCCAAACACACACGAAGTTCCGATTCAGGCCATTCATCATGCCGAGAGCTCCGTCAACGTCCCGTCAAGGTTTTCCAAGGACCATGGCAAGAGGAAGAGTCTACGGGGGCTTTCGGAACCATCCTCAGACCCATCGGCTAGCCCGCGTTGAGCGAACAAGCTAAACCGATGCACAAAAGGTCACTGACGCCCCTTTATCCGGCGCCACAAAAGCCGGCACGCAAAAGTGATTGGGGGACATTTGTCCCCGGCGCCACTGAATCTGGCGCGCCCTCCGTGGTGCCGGATTAGCGGGTTGCTATAAAAGTAACACTCGTTCAACCAATTAAAGAATAGAGATAGCAGAAGGGAGAAGGGGCTCGAGGCTACCAATCAAAGCGAGGAGTGTGAGGGTTCTTGGGGAGGAAGTATCTTCGCCTGAGAGGGTTCCTGCCACCGCCGCTCTGTTCTTCTTGAAGTCTTCGGCGTCGAAGAAAAAGATCCTCTGTTTCATCGTCCGTCTAGGTGGGTCACCGTGGTTTCCGGCTGATCTCCCTTCGCTTGGTTTTCCCCTCCATCATAATGTAAACGGGAGAGGGGGGAGAGGCGAAGATATGAGCCTACTCCCCCCTTCACCATCTCTGTTACTCACTACCCCTCCCTGCAACCGCTTCTTTCACTCGATGTTAACGACGACCGAGCGGCAATGCCGGCGTCGATGTATGCAATTTGTACAGTTTTCCTTATTCGTGGAATGAATTTCTTGCACGACTGCACTAATGAGGTAGGGGGATTAACGTTGTTTCCCCATCTCTGCATCATCTCTTCTTCTCCCCCCTGTGTTTTCTTCTTGTGGCCAGTGAGACGGCGCCGTGCAACAGTGTCGGTGCCGGAATGGGTGATATGTATATGTGCATCCCTATTTACTATGCTTAAAAAAAATGAATGAACTGTGGTTGTGCTCGGCGCCGTTTCCATATTCCCCAGTTGCTCATATTCCCTCTGTCCGTGCTTTAATCTTTTCACCGTGAGAATGGTTTCCGTACCCATCTTCTTCGACGCCGGACACACGCCCTGGGATACCATGGGCTACAACAATATCCCCTCTCCCCGGGGTTCTTTTCCGTTAGAATGTTGAGGGTTTCACCACCGGAGATGTGTGCACGTATGTCTTACTGGTCGACCCTGTGGCCATCCTCTAGTCCCCCTTCTATTCTTGATCATGAATAGAGGGAAATGAGGCCGCCCCTATAAGCTTAATGCTTGGCTTCTCTGCACCATCATCTTCTGAGCGCTAGCTCGATAATCACCCGGTTAACTTGCTAATCCATATATATACATATATATATATATCTATAGATATCATGATTAGTCTGCTAACTGAGTATGAGTTGCATCCGCACCGTGTACCGTTCTTTCAAAGAGATTTGGTGACCGGGGAGAGGGGAACATCCCCCACTGTTCCATTGTGATGACACTCTGTCCACAGGGGACCGTCCAGTAGTGACGAATCTCCTATGGATTAATGAGTGAACAGTAAATGGGTTAATCCCGACACGTCAAATCCACAGCCCTTAGTGGGCCTTGTGGTGGCCGTGAGATGGGTGCCCCTCGTAGGCTGGCCCTCGGGGTTTTCCCTCTCTATCGGTCATCCCGACTTGGACGTGGTATCGACTCGGGTCGCGTGCTGATGGGAATCGACGTCGAGCACTGACTTGTATTTTTGCACTTGTGTCCTTTTAGTTTATTTTTATATCCTTGGGAAAGTATATGTGCAGTTGTAAGGCTTTATAAGCCAATGTGTCATTCTCTTGAATTGTTTAGATTTTTCTGCAAAATGGCAGTAGGTCCAGCAAGGGGGCCCTCACTCCTTTCCCATTGGTCCACCTAAGTCATAGGGGTCCATGTGGGGCTGGTCAAAGTCCTAGGTGGGCTTCTAGATGGTTTGACATTCAAAGGGGACAAAGGGGTTTAAAAGTCTAAGATGCCTTCCTTCCTTTCAAAGGAGTGTCCCCTCCATATGTAATTTATTTATTTTGGATTTTTGACCACATGGGAGAAGAAAATGACCTCTTTCCCATGAAATTGCCAGCCCCCCACCCCTTGCCATTCTCTATATTAGCCTATGTATAGTGTCATTAGAGATTTAATGAAAAAATTATGTGAAAATTACTTGAAGCAAGAAGGGTGTGCCCTCTCTCCTCTCTCCCTCTGATTCCTCCTTCCCCCCCTCTGTATTTCAGGGTTAAGAACCCTTCTACCTTAGCCCCTCCACCTCTGATTTCTATCTCTGGTGCCGCCGCCGCCGTTCGTGCTGCCATCGAGTCGTCGCAAAGCCTCTTCCGAAGTACTATCCAAGGTTCTGTTCTCTTGGACAGAGGTTCACTACGAGATTTTTAACTCCCAACTCCAACATCATCTGGAGTTGAGATTTTCAGGGTTGGTTCCTCTCTTGATTCCCAACATCCAGTAAAGAAATCACATCATTCAGAGTTCGTTTTATAATTTTCTATTTTCGTGTCTTTCTATCTTCGTGATCTGTCCCTTTTTATATATGTGTAGCAGAAACTTAGTTCTTCCACCTTTAGACCCCCTTTTGATTTTTTTTGGAACTCCCAAATTTATTGGAGGTTCTGTCCATCATCCCCACTCTCCGCAAATTTTCTTTGAATTTCTAAATCCCTTTACATATTTTAAAAAATTTGGTCTTTCTCCGAAAATTTGTTCAGTCCCTGCTGTCCAGATACAATCCCGAGTCAGTGTAAAATCCACAAAAATCGCAATCCCCACCAAACCTTTCATAAGATATATCCCCATTTTCCTTTCTTTGGCCTCTACAACTTTCATGAAGAGCTCAAAGGCTGAATCGAAGTTCTACATCACAGTCAACGCCAACTCTCAGGAAAACTCAAATCTGCCCTGAGTTTTCAGATCCTGTGAGCCAGCAGCTTGAAAATTCGAGGAAGGCCATCAACGGGAAAGTCAAATTTCTTTCTCCAGCCATAGATCGAAGGACTTCAAGTCAGCTTTCCATCGGTACCTCTTGTTAGTTGATCCGACTTCGGGAGTGACCACAGCAGCAGATCACGCCGGGTCACGCGCTGTAAGATAGAACTACAGATCCGTGGCCAGCAACTCCGGCGAGTGGAGATCGGAGCCGCCCGGCCTCCGGCCGGCGAACCAGCACACCGCCGTCTCAGGGAGCGCCCTTCATGGCATCCCCACCGCAGTGGTGCCACCCCGGTCCCACACGGCCCCTTGGACCAGCACGTGGGCCACACGGTCATGAGTACGTGTGCCGCCGAAGCTACGCAAGAAGCCGTCCGTCAACCCGAACCCGCTACTCCCGGGTCTCGCTGTGTCACCCTTTACCTCCCTGCGTGGAGTGGGCATTCATATTTGCTGTAATACTTGTGTAATAATTATTCTGGGAGTACGAGATTGACCGGGATCGTCTTCCCCACGCCAGGCGCGTGGAGGTATCGCATTCGCTCCTTTACCCGGCACTTGCTTTATTCGTATATGCTTTATATGCCGCTGCTAGAGAGCATGTGTTAGGGCCGTTAGCTCGATATCTTTTTATATCACCGCTGCTGCGAGAGAGAGCGAGACCCGTCCTGTGACCCGATCCGGGCACGAATTTGTGAGTTGACCACCCTAGCTCTTTGCCGGTTTCTCAACCGTGCACGTCCGTATGCTTCCCTCGTTAGGGATGATCGCGAGCTTGCTTAGAGTTTCGAGGATCGCATATCCATTTGAAAGTCGAGTCGCGTGTCCATCCCGCCTTAGTTTGGTATCAGAGCGAGTTTGAGTCTTGGGTAGTCCTTGTGTCTAAAATAAAAAAAAGTGTCATTTACGTCTAGTCATCGTCTAAGTCGGTCTAGGTTGCATTTGTATACCATTAATCGGTATATCAAAAGCTATTGTTCGAACGTTAGGCTACGCCTATCGGGAAGGCCGCACACTTGCGCGAGTGATCTTCTGATCGATTATCTCCACCACGTACTGAGTTTTGGTTAAGTCTAGGTGTTTAGTCGAGTTTGCATTCCAATTTTGCATCGCATAGTAGGGTCGTGTCTAGTTCACGAGAGTCTAGTCTTGTCATCATGTTTCTGCATGTCCGCTACCCATGGCCGTTCCCCAAGACCATACGTCCGAGTGGTCATCCTTTGTGGCCCAATTCAATACCATCATGGCCCGATCCTTTGGTTTCACCCATCTCATTACTAAAGCCACTCTATCCAATAGGTCCACAACGGAACTCCGTTTCACCGATAGGGAGTCGGATAATTGGGTTTCTCTTGATATTGTGGAGTCCCTCTCCAAGACAGGCGAGATTATCCGCGATGGTGATTTTGCTTTTGTCGAGTTCGAAAGGATGATCGGCTCTGATTTTTACTACGATGGTGCATGGTGCAATATTGGTACGCTAGCAGGCCCATGCATTATGTTAGGGCGATCATGGTTGGAAGAGAGGAGAGCGACCTTTGACCGGGATAGGAGGACCTACAACTTATATCCACCTCACCTACCCGGCGAGTTCGTCTTCCAAGATGGCATTCACCCAACCACCTTTGTGTCACCAACCACCCACCCCTATCAGTCTGCTCCGCATATGGACTCATGTCCACTATCTTTCCCGGAGCCCAACCATGTGGCCCCTAGCCACTTCTCCAATCCGTGTCCTTCATAGTCCCCTACCATAGAGGACACACATACCGAGGATGTCCTACCCGTGCTCATTCTAGTGAGTTATGAGGCTGACCAAGAGCAGGTCGAGGAGTACTACACTGATGTTTTTGGCCGAGAGAGTGAGCCAATAGAGGGACATGGGCTGTCAGTCACCCCACTCCCACTAGTCATCCCGGACTTCTCTATCTTGCCCACTTTGTCCTCAATGGACCCCGCCATCCTACTTCTGCCCGTCTCTCCTATGGTAGCGCAGCCACTAGTGACTACCGTACCACTATCGATACCATATGTTGACACGGTATGGTTTGATTTTTGCCATGCCTATGAGAGACAGTCTCCGGACTTCATTATTATCATACTTTACACTAGACGTCCGGATTACATTCCCGTCACCCATCCCCTAATCCTCCCACACTTTCATACCCGAGGACGAGTCTTCTCGAACCGGAGACGGTTGACGAAGGATGGAACTCATGGCACTAAGTTGTGGATTAGTCTCTCTTTACACGTAGTGTATGTAGACGGTGACCGTCATCCTTATCGAGTCTTCCTTCATATGTCCCTTGTGTTTATGTCTTTTGTCGTCGTCGTAGTAGGACTAAGAGTGTCTACGTTTGCCTAGGATCATGAGTGTGCGTCTATGTTTTATTGTTTGTGTGGTTTGTGGTTTGTTAGGAGTCTGCATGTGTCTCGTACAAGCTCATTGATGTCGGTCCCTTAAGAGACGAGTGGACTATCTCGAGGAGTATGGGATCGATTCTACATCTATACCTGGATCTAGTCACCTACAGGGACCCAGGGGTGATTCCTAGTGGGACTTCGAGCCTCCTCCTCCCATTTGAGAGTGCCCCACCTGGAGTGTCCACCTCTAGCCTCGTTCCCACAGCAGATTGTGCATATCGAGTATATACAGGATGAGCAGGTGTCGATTACTTGCAGTGGAGCGTACTCCGCCCTTCCAGGTTCAGTGACGGATCCGTCGGCGTCACGAGCAGCCGCACCCCTTACTCGACGGGGTCGAGTTCCTCCCACCCGGGGAGAGTTGATGGGAATCGACGTCGAGCACTGACTTGTATTTTTGCACTTGTGCCCTTTTAGTTTATTTTTATATCCTTGGGAAAGTATATGTGCAGTTGTAAGGCTTTATAAGCCAATGTGTCATTCCCTTGGATTGTTTGGGTTTTTGTGCAAAATATCAGTAGGTCCAGCAAGGGGGCCCTCACTCCTTTCCCATTGGTCCACCTAAGTCATAGGGGTCCATGTGGGGCTGGTCAAAGTCCTAGGTGGGCTTCTAGATGGTTTGACATTCAAAGGGGACAAAGGGGTTTAAAAGTCTAAGATGCCTTCCTTCCTTTCAAAGGAGTGTCCCCTCCATATGTAATTTATTTATTTTGGGTTTTTGACCACGTGGGGGAAGAAAATGGCCTCTTTCCCACAAAATTCCCAGCCCCCACCCCTTGCCATTCTCTATATAAGCTTATGTATAGTGTCATTAGAGATTTAATGAAGCAATTATGTGAAAATTACTTGAAGCAAGAAGGATATGCCCTCTCTCCTCTCTCCCTCTAGTTCCTCCTTCCCCCCCTCTGTATTTCAGGGTTGAGAACCCTTCTACCTTATCCCCTCCACCTCTGATTTTTTTCTCTGGTGCCGCCGCTGCCGTTCGTGCCGCCATCGAGCCGCCGCGAAGCCGCTTCCGAAGTACTATCCAAGGTTCTGTTCTGCTGGATAGAGATTCACTACGAGATTTTTAACTCCCAACTCCAACATCATCTAGAGTTTATATTTTTAGGGTTGGTTCCTCTCTTGATTCCCAACCTCCAGTAAAGGAAATCACGTCATTCAGAGTTCATTTTATAATTTTCTATTTTCGTGTGTTTCTATCTTCCTGATCTGTCCCTTTTCAGATCTGTGTAGTAGAAGCTTAGTTCTTCCACCTTTCGACCCCCCTTTTGATTTTTTTTGGAACTCCCAAGTTTATTGGAGGTTTTGTCCATCATCCCCACCCTCCTCAAATTTTCGTTGAATTTCTAAAGCCCTCTACATACTTTTAAAAATATGGTCTTTCTCCCAAAATATGTTCAGTCCCTACTGTCCAGATCCGACCCCAAGTCAGTGTAAAATCCACAACAAATCGCAATCTCCACCAACCCTTTCATACAATATGTCCCCGTTTTCCTCTCTTCGGCCTCTACAACTTTCATGAAGAGCGCAAAGGCTGAATCGAAGGTCTACATCACGGTCAACGCCAACTCTCAGGAAAACACAAATCTGCCCTGAGTTTTCAGATCCTGTGAGCCAGCAGCTTAAAAATTCGATAAAGGCCATCAACGGAAAATTCAAATTTCTTTCTCCAGCCATAGATCGAAGGACTTCAAGTCAGATTTCCATCGGTACCTCTTGTGCATCGATCCGACGTCGGGAGTGATCACAACAGTAGATCTCGCCGAGTCGCGCGCTATAAGACAGAACTGGAGATCCGTGGCCAGTAACTCCGGCGAGTGGAGATCGGAGCCGCCCGGCCTCCGGCCGGCGAACCAGCACACCGCCGTCCCCGGGAGCACCCTTCTAGGCATCCACACCATAGTGGTGCCACCCCGGTCCCACACGGCCCCTTGGACCAGCACGTGGGCCCCACGGTCGTGAGTACGTGTGCCGCCGAAGCTACGCAAGAAACCGCCCGTCAACCCGAACCCGCTACTCCCGGGTCCCGCTGTGTCGCCCTTTACCTCCTTGCATGGAGTGGGCATTCATATTTGCTGTAATACTTGTGTAATAATTATTCTGGGAGTACGAGATCGGCCGGGATCGTCTTCCCCACGCCAGGCGCGTGGAGGTATCGTATTCGCTCCTTTACCCGGCACTTGCTTTATTCATATATGCTTTATATGCCGCTGCTAGAGAGCATGTGTTAGAGCCGTTAGCTTGATATCTTTTTATATCACCGCTGCTGCAAGTGAGAGGGAGACCCGTCCCGTGACCCGATCCGGGCACGAATTTGTGAGTTGACCACCCTAGCTCTTTGCCGGTTTCTCAACCGTGCACGTCCGTACGCTTCCCTCGTTAGGGACGATCGCGAGCTTGCTTAGAGTCCGAGGATCGCATATCTATTTGGAGTCGAGTCGCATGTCCGTCCCGCATCACGTGCCCCTCGTAGGCTAGCCCTCGAGGTCTTCGCTCCCGCTATGAGTCGCGCTATCCGTCTACTCTCCACCCACAAACTTGGTGCCCCTAGTAGGCTAGCCCTCGGGGTTTTCCTATCCGTTCGGGTTTGTCGGCCGCCATTGTGCCACCCGGTCCTTAGGGGTTTACTCCGTCACATGAGTACTTCCCTACTTCTCCCTGACAATCCTCCGGGATAGGGAGATGTTGTCAGATTTTCAACACGAATAAGTTAATAAACCATTTAATAATCTTAAACTTAATAGACTTGCCTCGTTCGGAACGATCGTCGCGCTCGAGTACGAACCTAGAGCGAGCCTATGGCTTGACTTCCGGACGGCCCGGAACCGATCCTATGAATGACTGACTCAATAAACTTCCAAAATCCTCAAAAATGCTTTAATAAGTCTAAAAATAAGCCAATAAAACCTTGATTTCCGTGAAACGGGGCTAAATTGACACCGTCGATACCCGACGCACCTTAATATGGCACGCCCTAAAATGGCGCGCCCTATTCCGGCGCGCCATCAAAGGGGCACGCCGTTTTAACCCATTCCCCCTGTACCTACGGTTGGTGGCACCGTTTTAAGCCTTTACCCACACTTGGATCGCGCCGTTTAATCTTTTAGCTACGCGTACCACGCCGGTTTCATTCCGAATCACGTCGTCATGCCATTTGAATCCTCTCCTCGCCTCTGGGGTGATTTCCAATGCTAATAATAGAATCAAATAAACCCTGTAATCAATAAATTGGGTGAACTGGTTTGTCTAAACCTGAATTGGCTAATTTCATAGCTTCATTATCATGTTTTAGGCTAAGCATTCATGCCGCATCAATGTATGCTTGAGTGCACGGGCCCTTGGTATATCAAATGACATTAGCAGAAAGCCGGGCAACGCCCGACGGGAAGCTTTTGACTTGCGTGATGGCGATCTTCGGACCTATATCCTCTGCCACGTATTGAGGGTTCCGCCCTAATAAACAGTGCATGGTAGATCATAATATCTTGCATGATCATTCGCATCCTTTGCAATCTTTATTCCAGCCTCGACAGCCCATTATCTCGGTAATTAATCAAAGGTTTTCCCTCCTCGCGGGGGATGTGATTAACGTCATAGCCTTTATGGTATGGCGGACTACTTGTCCCGATTGAATCTCAGTCTCGCCCGACACGGGTCAGGATGAGCGCACAATAAACTCGTCACTTACGTGACTGGCACGCCTGCGCAGTCAATCTGTCAGTTAATTATCGATTAATCAATTGGTTGATCGACGCATGAATAAACCAAATAAACCTAATAAATCACATCAAAACAGTCTGGCACGCCCGGTGGGACTAATAATTTAAATAATATGCAAACATAAGGTCGGTGCAATCTTCGTTTCACTACACATATAGTCGGTGCACATCCTACGTGAATGCACACAAAGTCAGTGCATGCTCTGATCTTGTGTACATAAGGTCGGTGCAGGTTTTGCCTCGTGCATGTAAAAGTCAGTGCATAAACGTTATCAGGCAGAACGAAGTCAGTGCACTCTCTTCTTTAGATAGAACAAGTCAGTGCATTATTTGCCTTGTGCAATATAGGTCCGTGCATGTTTCACCTTAAGCATATAATGGTCAGTGCAACTTCTACATCAAGCTTATATAGGTCGATGCATTTTTTGTTGCTGCACGCATGCAAAGGGTCGGTGCACGTTTGTGTCTCACGCATAGAAAAGTCAGTGCACTTTCTGCATATTTCATATTAGGGTCGGTGCATATTTCATCTTACGCATGCAAGGGTCGGTGCACATCTTTGCCTTATGCATATAAAAGTCAGTGCACGTCTATCTAATGCATGTAAAAGGTCTGTGCATTCAAGTCCATGCATGTCTCTAGTCGGTGCATGTTTCGTATCATTCATATAATAAGTCTGTGCGTATGAATGTCCTTATGAACTCCTCCAGCTCACAAAGTGTTTGACTAAATATCTCTATTCTTATTGGCAGGCTCAAGTCACTGCGGACCCAAACTTAGCTTACCAGCACGTGACCCAAGGCGAGTCTGGACTATAGACTTAGCCACGTGGAAAGCACTTCTTTAGCATCTAACACATGGACTTCAATCAGCGCACTCTTGTTGGAGTTTCTGGGCGAGAAACATGTGTTCCACACGCCCGATCTTTCGTGGCATATAAATTGAGGCCAAACTCTTCAGATAAAATACATAGAAAAAAGTACAAGAAAAAGAGGGATCTGAGAAGCCATTCGAAGAGAGGAAGAAGAGTGAACGAGAAGGAAATAGAGAGAGAGCTTGTTCCGAAAAGAAAGTAGAGTACCGTCAAGAAGAAGAAGATCTGAAGATTTGTTCCACTGTGTCCTTTGGATTAGATCCAAGGCGCAGTGCTCTTGTGTGAGCATTTCGATTTATTTTCACTGTCAGCTTTCCGATGCTGAATCTTTTCATTTTCCATTTTCATTTTTCATACTTCTTGTAAGCTGTGTATCAGCGGATGCTAAGCTGTAAGGCCCATCGAATCAAGCTATTAGGCAGCAGTCAAGCAAGCTGTGAGGCTCAGTTGTTGTTGGCAAGCTGTGAGGCCCAGTCGTTCAAGCTGTCTGGCAATGAAATCCACACTCTGGTTGGAGTGTGGGGTGGATGTAGGTCTTGAGGACTGAACCCCCTAAAAAGGACTTTGGCATTGTGGTTTGCTTACTGAATCGTCAACCGTTAGATGTATGCTAGGCTCGCTTCTATCTACGGTTCTGTCTGAAAGGATTTTGTGTACACACATGTTTGATTGGGTTTCGTCAACAGCATAGACTCACTTGGGAGTCTGTATTTTGTAGTTCTTCAGTTTGATCTAGTGCATCATTGGTTCTCATATTCAGCAGAGCTTAACTGATTTTAATTCCACATAAGTTTAAAGTCTTTAGTTTAAGTTTTTAAATTGATCAAGTTTTTTAGAAGGGGATTCATTCACCCCCCCTCTGAATCCTTGTTTCACCATTGTCATCCTAACATCCACGAGATCAAAGGTCGACCATCGGATCACGACTGGGTCAACCGGAAGCCAACACAACGTGAAATGGACACGCCGAGCATGAAAAACCAGGTGGCGGTCCTCTCAGAGCCGCCACAGAGCCTGGCGGCCCTCTCTACACCGCAAGGCCTACCCTAGCGGTCCAACCAGGACCGCAAGGCCCCAAAAGCCCCGCAAAACCTAAGCAGATGCTATCGGACTGCCAAGAAGGGTGGCGGTCCTTGGCCTAATTGCTAGCCATCGCCTAGCGGTCAGTCGCAAGGCCGCTACCCCACCCGACCTCGAACGACCATGAAATAGAAAACGGTCACACCCTGACCGCAAGGCACTACCTGGCGATCTTCACCAGACCGCTAAGCCCTCCTGGCGATCCATCGCGTGACCGCAAGGCTCGAACTGACATAGAGGACCCCTAGCAGTCTCCACATTACCGCCTCCTACCCTAGCGGTCCCTGGATGGACCGCTAGGTCGTCCCGAGCGTGAAAATGTCGAACTCCACAAGAAACCCCTTTCCACGTCCCGTTCACACCCATGTGAAAAGGAAAACAAAAGTAAACTAGTCCCCAACCTCTCTAGCACCGAGAGGAACCATTTAAACCCAAAAAATACGATCAAAATGTAAGATCCGACTCAGACCGCAAAACATTCTCTTTTCCCTAAAATTCAGAAATAACCTCGCTCGGCTCACCACGACCTACAAAACTCGCGGGAAAGGAAGTACACGGGCTAGGGAACCATCCCCCTACCTCCACCGAAGATTTCACGCACCAAGATCTCTGATCCGCCAAGAAAATGCCGCTTAACTCGCCATCGGCTCGCGATCCCATGAACCGCCTCCAGCATCGTGATCCTCGTCCCGTGCCCATCGCTCCATGCCCCACAAGCATCACCGCCCCGCCCTCGCCACCTCTGTCGGTCGCCCAGACTAAGAGAGGGGGAGAGGAGAGAGCGTGAGAGAAGAGAGACGGTGAGGGAGAGAGATGAGAGATGGGGAGAGAGAAAAATGAGGTTTTATAAATATAAAAAATCCAAAAATTCTAGAAAATAAAAAATAGGCAAAAATACTCCCCACGATCCTTGAAAAATGCACAATGCAGTGGTAATGTCTCGGAGTCGAAGATCACAATGGTTCGCCCTACACGGGGTTCTGAAGGTCTGATAGATAAAAACATGCATAAACCGCAAAACTCAATCTGAGACCCACGAAAGCGATCCGAAACCCACGGATCTTTATCCGAAAGATAATTTGAAAAATCTGGGGTGTTACAGCCCTCCCCCCTTAAAGAAATTTCATCCTCGAAATTCAAGACAAGCACCAAGCGACAGGGGGAGAACACCTTAACCAACTGACAACGCTGTCAAAGCCCCAGCACAGAAAACCTTGATTCTCCCTAAAGCACCAATCCTAAGGGATACCGCCAGACCTTAATCACGGACAAGGCCACGCTCCACATACTGCACACACATCGGTCATCAGAGTAGGCATAACACAAAAGCATAAGTCTAGCACCACCTCAGCTGCACGGAAACGAAGCATGCCAGAAGATAAACTTCTACAATTCCTAGATCCAATCCAAGAAAAGCACATCATGGAAACGGCCACCAAAGGCCTCGCTTGCACATGGCTCTCACCGTTCTCGATCCACAACCACCAGCATCTTCTGTCTGTGAAAGACCAATCATCAGTCACCAGACACTTGCTAACGGGAAACCCTTGACTCGCTCAGCTTCTTCCTTCTTTCTTGGCCCTCCACCAGGTTCGAAGGGTACATTCCAAATCTCGACAGGGCATCCGTTGACTCACGCACAGACCATTACCACATCCAGACCTATCATCATGCCAACTCTACCCTCTCAGGGGAGCACGGTGAAACCAAATGACAAGATCCTGGAGTCTTCGATCTTCACCTCACTCGACTCAGACTTACAGGGGAACCATCCCATGCTGGTCACCAGACCAAGGATCACCATATCCAACGCCAACGTCTCATCAGAGACCTCCGCCCGCAGGCACCAACCATCATCCTATCTCATCAAATCCTATCTCATCTCAATTACTCCAAATAGATGCCTGCTAATCTTGATTCCGCTCTTATCACAGAGCCATGGGATACAACCGGAGCAATTCACGGCACACAACTCCAAAGCAACCAAGTGCCACCTGCTATCGTAGCAACCAGGCCGACAGCATCATGACCAATGCACACGGGTCTCCAGATAATACACATCTTACCATGGTCGACCACTCGGCCAACCCTACCAGCCGCTCGCAGCCACCAACTGGGACCCATAATCTCTCAGAGATCACTTCTCCAGAACATGATCTCATCTGAGAACAGTACTTGCAATACACGAACATGGTACTCATGCGGCGCACTTGCCAACACATTTCCCCAATTCTCCATCCTGCTAGTGCCATGAACCACAAGATCTCAAGCAATGGCACGGCAACAACACATCTCACACCTTCGGAGATAATCTCATATCGAGGAACCAATCCTCCAATGCCCTACGCAACCTTAGCAATCCACTCGCTGCAGCCAACACTACGCTTCTGAACCTGTGGGTTATGGGCCCACCAGGCTTCCGCTGTGCACTCCGATCCACGTGCACAGCAGACACAATGACTCAAGATCCACCATCTCGACAATCCTTTGGAACTCCGTAGGTTCCGATCCTCAACGCATCGGGAACCATAACACCAGCTGCAATTCCTCACGAACACCGCCCAACCGACACTCATCCTTCCGGAACAGTGCCAACGCACCCTTACACACCAAGGAATGGGCAACGCTTCTCACCGACAACCACCTTGCCAAAACACAGGACATGCTCGCACAGACTTCATGGCACACAAAGGCCAACCAATCCGAACACATGATACAAGACGATGAACCTTGGCAAAATGCGATCTCTTCCAACCAAGGGAAAAAGTCAATACACCTCCGACCAACGGAAGGTCTCCACGCTCTACCTGACATCAAACCTTGCACATGCTGGGAACAACACCTTCCAACATCAAGAAACCCATCATTTCCATTAGGTCAGCTCCTCCGACAACACTCGCCAAGTGTTCTGTCGGACCACGATCACAGCATCTCTCGATGCACCACCGCTGCAATTCCTTGAACTGTAACACGCCACGCTAAGAGCCGAAACACAAGCCATAATCGGCAACCGCCGACGCTCATCCTCAAGTCCCGAACTCATCGCGAAACCTTCACATCTCAAACCAAACCCAGGGCGAACCCATTCACACGCAGAAGTGCATGAGCAAGAACTTACTGGGACATCTCTACCCAATCTTGCCTCAAAATCCGCAAAGATAATCAGGATCGACACGTCATTTTTGATGTAATAGAGCATGATAAGAACATCAGGCTCGACAATCAGCAGCTCATCCGGAAGATCCTCCGCTCGCCCGAGCACAATTCTCGACCAGAGCACCCGCTCCGACACCTTAAACCATAATCTTGACACCTCAGGAGCTGAATAAATCTCAAGCTAGAGTGGCCAAAACGCCAATAACTCCCTCGGACCACACTCACAGCCACTTAATCACGAACAACCCTCACCAGCCACCTGACCTCGCTGTAAATTCCTCGACCGCAACACCACAGCAACGCTCCTGCCGGCAACCTCTGCCCAAAGCAGCACAACTGGGGCCACCACCCATCGGGATGAAATCTCTCTATCACATCCCTCGGGCCCTGGGCCAGCACTTCAACGAGACAGCAACCACCATAACAGCGTCAGCGCAGTACACACAAGCTCTTATGTGAGAACCCAAGCGGAAAACGAACACAAAACCCTATGCCAGCTACCGACTGTACTAGATCTTACGGACTCTGATCACTGTAATATCTTGAATTCCCATATACGTCCACACCCATGCTCTGATACCAACTGTGACGACTCGGGATCCGAGTACTGGGAAGAACCCGATACCATTCGAATCCTGGCCCGCCACCCACTAGCCGAAGGGCTCGGAAGGGCTAAAAGGACTGTGGAGGTAGAAAAAAAAAATAAAGCAGGATAATTCAATAATTAACAGAAATAAATAAACAACTACAATAGAGTCCAGTCCAACAAAAGTACAGTCTAGGGTAGAAAAGCGTACCCAACAACGAGTGAACACTCGGCCCGGTAAGCTGGCAACTAAAAACCTCCGCGCAGCACCCTCGAACCTCGAGGAATAACCGCCTCACATGAAAAGCAGGGGTGCGCCTCCTATCACTGGCTTAATAGGGGTCTCGCAGAACCTCAACCGTAAACAGCGATGGTAGCGAAAAGCAGCAACAACAGCAGGAACAGCAAACTCGGTGGCCAGTCAAAACTCGGCGCTACAGCTACTTCTACCGGAATAGAAACCAACACCCCGATCTCATAGTCGAGGAAGCACCAGTCTAACAAAAAGACCTATGGCTACATCGCCAGAAAACACACCACGACAACCCTGTTGTGGACCGGACACTGCCTAGGGAAACCCTCAATGACGCTCACCAGAACCATAGCACGTAAAACCACATCTCACAGACGTGAAACAGAACCTCAAGTCACGAGAAACTCACGTCACGTGACGAGAGCACTGCCCACTAGAAGCAAGGCCGGATGTGTCCACTAACGACTTAGTCCGTAACCTCAGGTGTCTCTCTATGATGTGCCAGGTGGAGCCGAGACACCATAGTAACCAGGAACGTAAAACAAGGACTAGCTGGGGTCGCGCTCATCAGTGCGGGTCCGACTGACCCTAACTACATGCACACACACAAACCATGCACCCTAGGTCAGATTCTCTAGCTGGTTCTTCCCCAAAGCCCGAACTCAGGCTGCGCGAAGGGGCCTTACGGCAACTAGCCGAAAAACTGTCTCTCTCAGGTAAGCTGCTCCACCACTCCCGGGTGGGTCAGCACACGCATACTGTAAGAAAGCTACGACTTGTGGCAGGTCACTCAACGTGAACATGAAAAGCCACACACGTACCCATCGCGAGTAACACAGAGTAACGGGTGGCTTGGAGCCACCAGACTTTGGATGGTCCACTAGACCTAATAAACCTAACGGTCCTTGAGTCACACGACTCGGGTCAAGACCGTTGAACCGGGATGGCTCCATGCCGTCAATCAGGCCTTTCCCTAGGTCAGAATTCACTATAACACGATTCCCAAGGTAGCTCACGAGCAACAGAGTCGATCACTCATCCAAGGGTCATACAGAAGACCTCCAGCCCCAGACTGGTTAACTGGACTCGCGGTCCGAGGCCACACACCTGGCCCACTCAGAAACCACCTTCCGGAGAAACCCATAGCATGCAGGGAAAGCCCACCGCACTCATGCTGACTCACGGTGACTCAATCACGCGATAACACAAAAGCCCAGAACACATGGGGCCAGCCAGACCCACCAATCTTATGGGCATGCTAATCGAGGTAACACGGTACCTCCAGACACCCCAGAAACACGGACACAGAACCCACAGGGTGTCTGGGACATCCACGAGACCAAAGGTTGACCACCGGGTCACGAACGGGTCGACCAGAAGCCAACACAACGTGAAACAGATACGTCGAGTATAAAAAACCAGGTGGCGGTCCTCTCAGAGCCGTCACAGAGCCTAGCGGCCCTCTCGGGACCGCAAGGCCTGGCCTAGCGGTCCAACCAGGACTGCAAGACCCCAGAAGCACCCTAGAACCCAGGCGGTCGCTACCGGACCGCCAAGCAGGGTGGCGGTCCTTGGCCTGATCGCTAGCCATCGCCTAGCGGTCAGTCGCAAGGCCGCTACCCCACCTGACCTCGAACGACAATGAAATAGAAAACGATCACACCCAGACCACAAGACACTACTTGGCGGTCTTCACCAGACCGCTAAGCCCTCCTGGCGATCCATCACGCGACCGCAAGGCTCGAACCGACATTGGGGGCCCCTAGCGGTCTCCACATGACCGCCTAATACCCTAGCTGTCCCTAGAAGGACCGCTAGGTCGTCCCGAGCGTAAAAACGGTGAACTCAGCAAGAAACCCCATTCCACGTCCCGTTCACACCTATGTGAAGGGAAAAACAAGGGGAAACTAGTCCCCAACCTCTCTAGCACCGAGAGGACCCATTTAAACCCCAAAAGTGTGATCAAAATGCAAGATCCAGCTCACACCCCAAAACATACTCTTTTCCCAAAAATGCCGAAATAACCCCGCTCGGCTCACCACGGCCTACAAAACTCACGGGAAAGAAAGTATGCGGGCTAGGGAACCATCCCCCTACCTCCATCAAAGATTTCACGTGCCGAGATCGCCTATATGCCAAGAAAACGCCGCTTAACTCGCCGCCGGCTCGCGATCCCACGAACCGCCTCGACCATCGCGATCCTCGCCCCGTGCCCGTCGCTCCACGCCCCACGAGCATCACCGCCCCACTGTTGCCACCTCCGTCGATGGCCCGAAGTGAGAGAGGGGGAGAGGAGAGAGCGTGAGAGAAGAGAGAGGGTGAGGGAGAGAAATGAGAGATGGAAAGAGAGAAAAAGGAGGTTTTATATCTATAGAAAATCTAGAAATTCTGGAAAATTAAAAAATAGGGAAAAATGCTCCCCACGATCCTCGAAAAATGCACAACGCAGTGGTAACGTCCCGGAGTCAGAGAACGCAATGGTTCACCCTACACGGTCTGAAGGTCCGACAGATAAAAATACATGTAAACCGTAAAACTCAATCTGGGACCAATAGGTCTGAAGTCACTAAAGGACCTGGGCTCTGGCACCTTAGGGATTAGAGTGATGAGAGAGGAAGATATACCTCTTGGAAGAGGGAACCTTCAAAAAATGCACTAACAGCTTCAGTAACATTATGCCCAATTATATCCCAGACTGCTGTATAGAATTCTCCAGAAAACCATCTGGGCCAGGAGAACTGGAGCCCTTTAGAGACCACACCGCTTTCCGGACTTCTGAAGCATCTGGTTTGGCACATAGAGTAGAGTTCTGAGCTTCAGTTATAACCTGTGGAATGCATTCCATCAAGTTTGGATTTATGAAGTGTTCCTCAGTAGAGAAAAGGTTCTTGAAGAAAGCCTCAGCATGACTCCTCAAAGTTTCCTGATTATCTCTGAAAGATTGGCTCACATATTGCCAAGCATTATATCAGTGGAGCAAGGGGCATTTGTTAAGGGGAGATTAATTTTAGACAATGTGGCTCTTGCTCGGCAGTTAATGATGGATATAAATAAAAAGGTACGTGGTCATAATATGATCGTTAAGCTTGATATGGCAAAGGCCTATGATAGGATGGAATGGGATTTCATCTTGACTGTCATGAGGAAATTTGGTTCAGTACCAGATTTACTTCGTACATTGGCATGCTTCTTTATAATTGTTGGTTTTCGGTTAATTTTAATGGAGTGGCATTAGGCTTTTTTAAGTCTAGCAGGGGCATTAGGCAAGGGGACCCCATAGCCCCATACCTGTTCATAATTGCTTCTGAAGTTCTTAGTAGAGGCCTCTCTGCCCAATTTCAATCTGGAAGCTTACAAGGCTACAAAGGACCAAGGCAGTCTATGCAGATTACACACTTATTATATGTAGATGATTATCTTGTTTTCCTTAATGCTAGCAGACAGAATGTTGTGACATTCCAACAATGCATATGCAGATATGAGCAATGCTCAGGGCAGCAAGTGAATGTTAATAAAAGTTGCTTTATTCTTTCTGAGAAAGCACCTTCCTCCCTTAAATAGTCAATTCATGTTCTTACAGGTTTTAAAAATTAGACTGCTGGTATCAACTATTTGGGTATTCCTGTGAAAAAGGGTAGGTACCTCTGCTCTGATTTTAAATCCCTGATTGAAAGGGTTCAGATTAAGCTGGAAGGTTGGAAATCCAAACTTTTATCCCAAGCTGGCAGAGTTGTTCTTATAGATTCTGTTCTGCATAGTATGCCAATCTACCTTGCTTCTGCTTGTTTTATCCCAAAGAAGGTTATCAGATTCATTGATAGTCAATGTGCTAATTTCTTCTGGCAAGGCGGTGATGGCAAAAACTGAAGACATTGGATAGCTTGGTCAGTAATTCAGAGGCCACGCTCAGAGGGAGGACTGGGAATAAGAGATTTACAATGGGTTCAAATCTCTTTGGCAGTTAAGAGTCTATGGAACATTCTTCATGGGTCTTCCCTCTGGTCTCGATATGCTAGGCAACGTTTTATTAAATTTCATTTTGCCAATTGTACTAAGCCTTTCCCTGCAGGTATGCCTTTGGCAGTCTTCAGGCAAGCCCAATATTTCTTAATAAACAATAGCAGGTGGCTTATTGGGAATGGGGTAGAAATAGATTTTCTGAGAGATAACTGGACTGGTCTAGGCCCTGCCATTAATGTTGTTCAGACCGATGGTAGAAATAGAGGTGCAGATCTCCCTCTGGCTTCTGTCCGAGAAGTGCTCCAGGACTCTCAGCATATTGCCAGGGGTTTTCTCAGTAACAACTTTCACTTTCCACACATCCAGTTTAGCAATGAGGCCGACATCTGTATTTGGACAGGCACTTTAAAGGGCAATTTCTCAGTAAAGTCAGCATGTAATTTGATCCGAACAAAAGGTATTCGGAGGCCAGCTTGGGCCAAGCTATGGCACTCAGCTATTGCTCCCAGAGCAGCTCTCTTCACCTGGAAAATACTCCACTGAGCAGTGCCGGTTGACAGTAGGGTGGCTGAATGTGGGATTCAAATGGCCTCTAGGTGCAGCTGTTGTTCATCTCCCGCCCAGGAAGACCTTAACCATGTTTTCATCTCCAGTGAGTTGGCTTCTGAGTTATGGGGCTTGGTGCACCCTCTTGTTAGCAACAAGATTGCTCTTAGTGAGCAGATTACAACCTGAAGCTGGAATTTAATCTCTGCAACTAACATGTCATCTGCAATACAATTTATTGGGATGTATGAGGTAATCTTGATGATATGGGAAATATGGAAACATAGATGTGCTCTAAGATTTGAAGGGGTGGCCCTCAACAGTGCATCCATCAAAAGGAAAATAATCTCTTCAATAGCTTTGGTGTTGGACAAGCTAAATTTTCACAAGGCTTTATCTCCAGCCCAATTCCATTGTTTAGCATCCTTCCAATTATATCCACGGGTGGAAATCAAACAGCCACTCTTGGTCTTTTGTCAATTGGCTGCCCAAGATTTTACACTGCATGTAGATGGAGCCTCGAAGGGCAACCCCGTCAAAAGTGGAGGTGGAGGATGTATCAGGGACCCTGCAGGCAAACTCATAGTTGGTTTTGCATTTCACTATGGTCAAGGCAATAGTATCTCAGCTGAGACAAGGGCTCTTCATGATGGTTTAGCCATTGCCAAGCAATGTCAAATTAGGCTGGCAGCAGTGTACTCGGACTGTGCCCTCCTAGTAGAGGCAATCCGGAATGGAATGGCCCCAAGCTGGATGGTCCTTCCCTGGTGGAAAAGGACCTTGGATCTCCTCAAGGACAATGGGTGTCTGGTTTGGCATGTATTCAGAGAAGGGAATCAAGTTGCTGATTCCCTTGCCTCTTATGCATGCACCATTACTGAAAACACATTTTTCACTCAAGTAGGGGACCTCCCACGATTGGCCATGGGAGCGATAAGAATAGACAAAGTTGGACTGCCAGCCATCCGTCTACGTTAGCCTCTTAAGGTTCAGACATTGAATGCACAGGGAGTGCAGTGTATGGACTCCTCAAATGTACAGACCTCACAAAGCTGCAGCGTAAGGGAGTATAGTGTACAGACTTCTCAAATGTACAGACTTACAAAGCTTGGGAGTGCAGTGTATGGACTTCTTAAAGCTTAGACATTGAATGTACAGACTTCGGCAGTGAAAAGGAATGCAATGTATGGACTTCTCAACTGTACAGACTTCATAAAGCTGAAAGGGTGTGGAGTGTACAGACTTCACACTGTACAGACTTTAGTAAAGCCTTGACATTGAATGTATAGACTTCAGCATCCCAACTGTACAGACTTCACAAAGCTGAAAGGGTGTGGAGTGTACATACTTCAGCAAAGCCTTGACGATTGTACAGACTTGCATCCCAACTGTACAGACTCCACACAGTACAGACTTCAGCAAAGCCTCGACATAGAATGTACAGACTTCAGCAAGCCTCGACATAGAAGACTTCTCATTGTACAGACTTTGACTGCAATGCAGTGTATGGACTTCATAAAAGCTGATGCATCACAATGTACAGACTTCAACATTGTGAAGTCTGTACATTGTACAGACTTCCTCACAGTGTATAGACTTCTTCACAATGTATAGACTTCACCGTCTTCAGCAGCGAATGGTCTTCACATTGTACAGACTTTACAATGTGCAGTGTAGATCTGTAGATCCTATCTTTCATGCTGCAATCTATAAATGTTCAGGGGTATGCCCCGATGATCCTGTATTCATTACAAAATCAATAAAATTCTATGGCCACAATGTTAGTCTGGGGGAGTGAGAGCACTGTCCCCTGCTGGGGGATGGTGCACTCGACTGGACATAAACTCTGTTGGTCGGTGATTTAAAAAAAAAATCTAGGACCCACGAAAGCGATCCGAAACCCACAGATCTTGATCTGAAAGATAATCCAAAAAATTCGGGGTGTTACAACTGTCATCATGGTGGTGTCGTTTTGCACCTAGAGAAACAAGACATACCAGACATTGGTGCGACATTTGGTTTTCCCTCCTGGGACACTAGTGGAGGAGGTTGAACTTTTAGACCGTTCGCCTGTCAAAACAAGACAAACATGCTGCTCCTTGGATACTTTATAAGGAGGGCTAAATGTAAGGAATCGTAGCAAGCATGCAGTGGAAACAAGCGATTCCCCGAGATATCAATGCTAGGATTGAAATCAATGTGAGAGAAACTCGGATAGAAGAGAGATTCTTCACCGTTGCAGGCTTGCCAATCTCCTATGCGAATCTGTAAGATGTTAGTTGCGCAAGCGCACGATCTCTAGAAGTATCCACACGAGCCCTCGAATCAGACGAGCTCCTCTCCATGATCTCCACGCACCGTCCAGACTTCAATTCCACCATGCAGAACAAGGAATAAAGAGAGGAGAGGGGGGTGCCCTAGGGAGAGAGAGAACCATAAAAGGAGGTCGGCTAGGGCAGACTCTGTTGCTTGGCACATGGTTATGTCCCATCGCTATTATTTATAGAAATTTGGCATTTTTCATAAAAACTCAAATACTTTCTATAAATCACAACCCATCTAGTCTGAATAGTATTCTTATGTGTGTGACCCTCTAGGCCCAAATATCAATCCGATTTTCAGGCCCATTAAGCCAAGAGCCCATTCTTGTACTTATTTAAATCAATTAATTATATATTATCACATGATATACAATTAATGTAATTTTAACTTGTGAAAAATCATCTAATGATTATTTCATTGGGCCTTCAGACCATGAACAACACCAAGCACTACCTCATGATTCCATAAGATATAAGGGGAGCTAATCCCAATAGGACCTTTCTGTTGACAGATACTGCATAGCTATGGTCTTTCACTCATCCAATGCCCCAACAATAGGGTATGGTAACTCTGTCAAACCTTTTAAGTACTATCTGGTTGGTACCTAACACTCAAGATAATCATAACTAGAAAACTCCTTTTCCAGTTACCACCAGGCCAGGCATTTCCGAGTATGGTTCTGCATGGCATTCACTCTTTCGTTATATACCAAGAGTGACTGATTCCTTGTTGTTCACTCAGTTGCCTTCATAAGTCTTCCACTCTGTCTAAGCAACTAACTATACATGACCTAATGACTACGATCCATAAGTCAGTGATCAAGTCACAACAGTCCTCATGCAAGACATCCTTGGCGACTCAGGTCTAAGGACCAACTGTGCTACTGCAACACAAGAATACCCCGATTGATAGCTAGGTATAATGACCATCCAGGGTGTCACGCCCCGAGCCTTTATGACAGTGGAAGACTTGCTTGAGAAACATGAACAACCGGCATGGTAAGCCTCTTGCAAGCAAGAATGATCAGAGCGCAAGCCAACCATACATAAGAATGCAATCGCATAATAATTACTCAAACTCCAACTTTATTTCATAATAATAAAATATTCAAATACAACCACTAATTCAACTTATCTACATCATGCTAGACTCAAGAAATAAGAAAATTACATAGACTCAATCTAAACATTGTAGACTTCCTAAGTCTTCACTCTCATCTTGACAACACTTTCATTCGCTCTCGGACGCGCTACTTGTATAACCCGAATCTGAATTCGAATCACTTCCATCTCCTGAAAAGATTAGAAATAGGTAATGAGCACACTTGCCCGGTAGGTATCTTCACATCAACATGATTAGCACTGTTTAAGTAATTATCATTTTAGCTCTAAAGAAATAAGGTAAAATCATACGAATGCGATAAATCATGCGATCAAATCAAAGTAACAAGACGATCATGTAAGATAGGATGAACAAGTATGAACTAGCAAGAATGTAACAAGTATGATCAAGAATATAGCATGGCCTTTCATGAACAAGAATGTAACGAGAATGCACTTTCACTTTTCACTTTCATAACCATAAAGGTTACGCACGAGAACGTCAATCATGTAGCAATTCACTAGATTTTCACGAGTGCTCATGGATTTCACTTATTTATAAAGAAAGTACTTCCAGCGTAATGCGACGCCAGTAGCATCATATCCCATGATTTATAATAGTATGTTTCTAGCAATCAGCCGAGGGGACTAGCATAGAGCCCTTGGACACAATCAGCGCCCGAACTGCATCTTCACGTATAAATCAAGCTACTTCCATGAGTGTAACAATAAAGTATGGCCAAGAATGTAATAAGTTCAATCAATAAGCTCATGACAATAATTATCAAAGAACGAATGCTTCAATTAAGAATATGAGAGATCAAGAATGAATTAAGACAATGTTATGCTTATGGAACAAATCGGTAGCATAACGGTACATTCCTTTAACTTCTATTCATTATATTAAGTTTTATGATCAATATGATAAGTCCTAGACCATTATCAAGCCATCTAGGAACTTTAGAATATCAACCCTTTGGTCAAACCTCGGGTTAATGTACTCAAGCACTGTGACGGTCTTGTACTGGGACGTTACATTCACGTGACGGTCGAGTGTTGGGCCGTTACATTAACGTGACGCTCCAGCATTGGGCCGTTACATTGCTTTGAATCTAGAATGATAGAATAGACTCAGTAAAATGTGACAGTCAGATATTGGGCCGTTATATGGGCATGACGGTCCAATATAGGTTCGTTACATTGCTAGAACCAGAAAACATCTATAGTGCTTCCTAATCAATTGGGTTTTAATGGTACAACCAACTCGGCGTCCTAGTGGGAATCCCAGGCTCGCAGAGAATTACGGAGGCCTTGAAACAAGTTTTCCTAGTCCATTGGAAGGAATATCCAATAGAGAGGTCCTCAAGTCCAAGAATAATGTTCCTATAGTGCAAAGTGTAAACTAATGGCCAACATACCGGAATATGTGCCATGTACTTAAAGAATGACTCTATAAATAGAGAGAGAATGTGTGAAACCAAGATAAACTCCGTCAATACATCATTTAAAAATCATGGAGTTAATACAAACTATAGTGCTTTGACATGAAATTAACATATCCTTAAAATAATTCAAGATACTTTTAATATGCGATACTTATCATGAACCAATTAATAAATTTAAAGTCATATCAACAGGTCAAAACATAGATAACTAGGCATATTTATAAGTTAATGTGACTGTTCTTCAATTCTGTCTATAGTTACTCTGACGGTCGAGAACGAGGGCGTCACAGTGATTGTGACAGTTTATCGTGGGACCATTACAGTAGTGTAACGCTCCTATTATGGTGCGTCAGAGACAACCGAGCAATTAAAATGCAACAGAGGGTGTGACGGCTTATCGTAAGGCCGTTAGATGACTGTGACGGTCTTACATTGGTGCGTCATGTCGTCTGCTGGCAGTAAAATAAAGTAAAGGTTTATGAAAAAATAGCATGCCTAGAAATCAAAATACTACAACTGTTCTAGACATGATAAACGAAGTATAGGCCAACTACATGCATGGGTTTTAGTGAATAGACAAGATAATATCTTTTATTTTCCATTTAGGGCTAAAGAGATGCATGAATGTATAGAACTATTAAAATATGAAATTCTTAGTCTATAATGCATGAAGTCAAGAACAATCAGAGGGCTTTTATCCCTAACAAGATGTTTTTGCCAATCATGAGATAACCTACCTTTTAATCTGGGCTTTAAACTTCTAATTTGAGCTTTCAAGGACCGCCCTAGTTCCTCTCTTTTTGTGACTTTTCAGCAACTTCACGCTGCTCTAGCTCCTCAACCTCTTGACCTAAGGACGTGAAATTTTGAGGGTAAGAAGCTGAAACTAAGGTGAACAAAAAGTTTTAAAGGATTGAACTCGAATTACCTCGTTTAGACGTCCTAATATCTTGATCTTCAGTGATCTTTTGCTTTGAATTCTGGGCTGCTATGACTGAATCAACGACTTTAGAAGCCCCTATCTTCTTGGTTACTCGATCTCCTAGCACAAAATTTGGAGAGCTATTAGACCTTAGTGTTATAAACAAAATCTTCTAAAGAACTTACCCGAAATTGTGACTCCTTACCTTATTTCTTTACGAGCAAAAAGTAAGGGTTGCTCAGTTCAGAACTAGGTCCTATTTATAGGGTTTTGACTAGAGTTTGAAGATTAGATCGATTCTAGAGTCCTTAATTTACCAGAACCTGATTTCTAAGAGTCCCTAGTAACCTGACAAGTTCTCCGAATTAGGTCTCTTGTAGATAGGATCCCAAAGATCCAATCTTTCTACTCGTTCTTCCATTCACGGAACTATCAGGGTGTAACGCATCAGTCTAGGTGCGTTAGGTGCATGTGGTGGTCGCACGATAGACTGTTACATCCAACGTGTGCAGAATTTTAAATTAATAAAACTCTTTTATTCGTTTATCCAATATAATTATCTATAAAAATAGTATTTATCCTTAAAATACGTGAATAGGCTAAATAACCTTATAGAATATGGGCCAAACTTAATGGGCTTGGTCTTTTAACCTATTGGGTTTCAATTATCAAAGCTAGATTAATTACTTAACATAAATTAGGCCTTATAATGATTTATTTAATCCAATATTATTTATTAATCCATTTTGGGTCTTTAAAATTCCCAGAAAATAATTAAATATACTAAAAATAATTTATAAAATTCTTGGGCCTTACACCCTCCCCCACTTAAGAGAATTTGGTCCCCAAATTCAATATATGAGTTTTTTATGGAGAGTGTATGTATTTTAATGTATTAAAATTAACGTAAGGCGAATGGGTTAAGAGAGTACCTTTAATCATCTCACCTCCCTCGTCTATAATGGCATTTAATCGACCTTGCTTCCCGCGTCCGTTGTTATCCCTTGATGATTGTCCGTTGATGAAAGGACACATGGGCAAGCGATATTCCCGGCTTCCACATTTGAGACAAGCGCCGAGACGCTTCCAACATTCTTCTACTGAGTGCCCAAACTTTTCACAAAATGAGCAAGGTGCCACGGCTTGCTCCTTCTCTTCTTTAACTTTCTTGTTCTTCCCATTTCCATTTTCATTTCTTTTTCCATTACCATTCCCCTTACGGGACCTCTTAATGTGACGATTTTCACCCTCATCCACTTCTTTCTCTTCTTGCCTATCATGTTTTCGGCTTGACCTCTCTCCTCGGAGCCTCTCTACTTTCTCCATGGTTCTTTCACATAGGTGCGCTCTTTGAACCATCTCGGTATAGGTGCGGATATTCTGAGTTCCAAGTTGTTGGATAAATCCGGGTCTTAAACCATCCATAAATCGGTTGGCCTTCAATAAATCAGTGCTTACCAAGTGAGGAGCATAAGGTGCTAGTCGAGAGAATTGTAATTCATATTCTGCCACGGACATCGCGCCTTATTTTAAGGAGGAAAATTCCATAGCCTTCCTCTCCTTTACATGCTCGGAGAAGTACTTGGCTCGAAAAAGTGTACGAAAACCCTCCCATGTATGAGGTGCATCTGATGGTGGCGTCGGAATGGATTTCCACCATGTACCAGCATCCTTGTTGAGTTGGAACGTGGCAAGTCGAACTTTCTCCTGGTCGGTGCATTGCATGACATCGAATATTCGATTCATCTCGTCGATCCAATTTTTCGCTTCATCTGGGTTAGAAGATCCAGAGAATCGTGGAGGATTTAAACTTCGAAAATTGCCATGTAAGTTACCCGCGCCAGCCCTTCCACCAGCTTGGGCCACTATTTGTAGGGCTTGAGTAAGTCCCGCAACAGTTTGCTGCATCTCGTCCCAGTTTATACGATGAGCCATTGAGAATCAAGGTACCTGAGAATCATGGACATTTTAGTTATTTAGAGTCGGGAAGATTTATCCTAAGATAATTTCTATATAACTATCTCATCCCGGGCTCTACCCAATCCTCGCATGGGTAAGGAAATTTCTTCCTTAGTTCATAGGTAGGGGTCCTTAAACCTTGGACTTATCCTAGGACATGACTCTTTTCCCTAAGTCCTGAGACTTAGGCTCTGATACCAACTTAACTGTCACGCCCCGAGCCTTCATGACAGCGGAAGACTCGCTCGAGGAACGTGAACAGCCGGCATGGTAAGCCTCTTGCAAGCAAGAATGATCAGAGCGCAAGGCAATCACACATAAGAATGCAATCACATAATAATTACTCAAGCTCCAACTTTATTTCATAATAATCAAATATTCAAATACAACCACTAATTCAACTTATCTTCATCATGCTAGAATCAAGAAATAAGAAAATTACATAGACTCAATCTAAACATTGTAGACTTCCTAAGTCTTCACTCTCATCTTGACAACACTTTCATTCGCTCTCGGACCCACTACTTGTATAACCCGAATCCGAATTCAAATCACTTCCATCTCCTGAAAAGATTAGAAATAGGTAATGAGCACACTTGCCCAGTAGGTATCTTCGCATCAACATGATTAGCACTATTTAAGTAATTAAGATTTTAGCTCTAAAGAAATAAGGTAAAATCATGCGAATGCGATAAATCATGCGATCAAATCAAAGTAACAAGACGATCATGTAAGATAGGATGAACAAGTATGAACTAGCAAGAATGTAACAAGTATGATCAAGAATATAGCATGGCCTTTCATGAACAAGAATGTAACGAGAATGCACTTTCACTTTTCACTTTCATAACCATAAAGGTTACGCACGAGAACGTCAATCATGTAGCAATTCACTAGATTTTCACGAGTGCTAATGGATTTCACTTATTTATAAAGAAAGTACTCCCAGTGCAATGCGACGTTAGTAGCATCATACCACATGGTTTATAATACTATGTTTCCGACAATCAGCAGAGGGGACTAGCATAGAGCCCTTGGATACAATCAGCGCCTGAACTACATCTTTACGTATAAATCAAGCTACTTCCATGAGTGTAACAATAAAGTATGGCCAAGAATGTAATAAGTTCAATCAATAAGCTCATGACAACAATTATCAAAGAACGAATGCTTCAATTAAGAATATGAGAGATCAAGAATGAATTAAGACAATGTTATGCTTATGGAACAAATCGGCAGCATAATGGTACATTCTTTTAACTTTTTATTCATTATATTAAGTTTCTTGATCAATATGATAAGTCCTAGACCATTATCAAGCCATCTAGGAACTTTAGAATATCAACCCTTTGGTCAAATCTCAGGTTAATGTACCCAAGCACTGTGACGGTCTTGTACTGGGCCGTTACGTTCACGTGACGGTCGAGTGTTGGGCCGTTACATTAACGTGACGCTCCAACATTGGGCCGTTACATTGGTTTGAATCCAGAATGATAGAATAGACTAAGTAAAATGTGACGGTCGGATATTGGGCCGTTATATGGGCCTGGCGGTCCAATATAGGTCCGTTACATTGCTAGAACAAGAAAACATCGATAGTGCTTCCTAATCAATTAATTTTTAATGGTACAACTAACTCGGCGTCCTAGTGGGAATCTCATGCTCGCAGAGAATTACGGAGGCCTTGAAACAAGATTTCCTTATCCATTGGAAGGAATATCCAATAGAGAGGTCCTCAAGTCCAAGAATAATGTTCCTATAGTGCAAAGTGTAAACTAATGGCCAACATACCGGAATATGTGCCATGTACTTAAAGAATGACTCTATAAATAGAGAGAGAATGTGTGAAACTAAGATAAACTCCGTCAATACATCATTTAAAAATCTTGGAGTTAATACAAACTATAGTGCTTTGGCATGAAATTAACATATCCTTAAAATAATTCAAGATGCTTTTAACATGCGATACTTATCATGAACCAATTAATAAATTTAAAGTGATATCAACAGGTCAAAACTTAGATAACTAGGCATAATTATAAGTTAATGTGACTGTTCTTCAATCTTATCTATAGTTACTCTAACGGTCGAGAACGGGGGCGTCACAGTGATTGTGACGGTTTATCGTGTGACCGTTACAGTAGTGTAACGCTCCTATTATGGTGCATCAGAGACAACAAAGCAATTAAAATGCAACAGAGGGTGTGACGGCTTATCGTAAGGCCGTTAGATGACTGTGACGGTCTTACATTGGTGCGTCATGTTGTCTGCTCGCAGTAAAATAAAGTAAAGGCTTATGAAAATATAACATGCCTTGAAATCAAAATACTACAACTGTTCTAGACATGATAAACGAAGTATAGGTCAACTACATGCATGGGTTTTAGTGAATAGACAAGATAATATCTTTTATTTTCCATTTAGGGCTAAAGAGATGCATGAATGTATAGAACTATTAAAACATGAAATTCTGTGTCTATAATGCATGAAATCAAGTACAATCAGAGGGCTTTTATCCCTAACAAGATGTTTTTATCAATCATGAGATAACCTACCTTTTAATCTGGGCTTAAACTTCTAATTTGTGCTTTCAAGGACCGCCCTAGTTCCTCTCTTTTTGTGACTTTTCAGCAACTTCACGCTGCTCTAGCTCCTCAACCTCTTGACCTAAGGACGTGAAATTTTGAGAGTAAGAAGTTGAAACTAAGGTGAACAAAAAGTTCTAAAGGATTGAACTCTATTTACATTGTTTAGACGTCCTAATATCTTGATCTTCAGTGGTCTTTTGCTTTGAATTCTGGACTGCTTGACTGAATCAGTGACTTTAAAAGCCCCTATCTTCTTGGTTACTTGATCTCCTAGCACAAAATTTGGCGAGCTATTAGACCTTAGTATTATAAACAAAATCTTCCAAAGAACTTACCCGGAATTGTGACTCCTTACCTTGTTTCTTTACGAGTCAAAAGTAAGGGTTGCTCAGTTCAGAACTAGGTCCTATTTATAGGATTTTGGCTAGGGTTTGAAGATTAGATCAATTCTAGAGTCCTTAATTTGCCAGAACATGATCCCTAAGAGTCTCTAGTAACCTTACAAGTTCTCCCAATTAGGTCTCTTGTAGATAGGATCCCAAAGATCCAATCTTTCTACTCGTTCTTCCATTCACGTAACTATTAGGGTGTAACGCATCAGTCTAGGTGCGTTAGGTGCATGTGACGGTCGCACGATAGACCGTTACATCTAACGTGTGCAGAATTTCAAATTAATAAAACTCTTTTATTCATTTATCCAATATAATTATCTATAAAAATAGTATTTATCCTTAAAATACGTGAATAGGCTAAATAACCTTATAGAATATGGGCCAAACTTAATGGGCTTGGTCTTTTAACCTATTGGGTTTCAATTATCAAAGCTAGATTAATTACTTAACATAAATTAGGCCTTATAATGATTTATTTAATCCAATATTCATTTATTAATCCATTTTGGGTCTTTAAAATTCCCAGAAAATAATTAAATATCCCAAAAATAATTTATAAAATTCTGGGGCCTTACACAGGGATTGTCAATCGGATCAGTTCAGTGAACTCATTCCCTAATGAGTGTAGACATGCTAATATGGATACTATGATGAGTAAATCTCATGTCACCATGTGATGTCCCAAAGTGGACTTCAATACTGGCTTAATACGAAGTTTTTCTAATTTTTTTGTCATACTTGTAATTAGTGACTGTCAGCAGGGCGTCATTTAATTGACGACTCTATGGGTGTCATTATTTCAACAATTAGTGACCGCGCGTGAAGGCGTCAATTCCGGATTTTATGAATTCCATTTAAAATTAAATTCAAGGAATTAACGTCTGCTTCTAAGACGCTCATTAATTGACGCCATTCCATGAAGGCGTCATTTCCTATTTTTAAATATGGAAAGTCGCTTATTTCTATAAATTAATCCATGAATTAACGGCTACGTGCACAATCGTCATTTCAGTTAGCGACCACCCTGATGTCGTCATTTGGCTTCCGTGTCCGTCTCTGCTGCTGCTTCCTCGTAGGGTAGTCCTTCTATCTTTCGATCTCGATCCTTTCCATGGGAGTAAATCTATATTTTGGAAGTTTATCCCTGGTTTTAATCCCATTAGAACTAGGTCTTAAGCTCTATAAATGCTCTCCCTTGAAGGCCACCTGCGAAAAAAAAAGATTTCTATTGAAAAAAGAAGAGTTCTAGCAGAGAGAGAGATATTCCAGTTGAAAGGGAGAATTCTTGTTGAAGAGAAAGCGACTTTTGCTAACAAATCTTCCGTAGGGTTTTCCTATTGAGTTTCCACAGTGGAGGTCATACTACAGTGTTCTTCCTCTGACGGTCTTCTTCCTACTACGGTGGCTGCTACTCTCTCTGTTGTTCTCCCTTTACTGTTGCAGCAACAGTGTAGACACGCCAAAATCGACGCTATGATGAGTAAATCCCATGCCACCATGTGACGCCCCAAAGCAGACTTCAATATTGGTTTAATATGAAGTTTTTCTATTTATTTGGTATTTTTCTAATAATAATTATAATTAACGCCTGGAGGAAGGGCGTCATTTAAATGACGACATGATAGGGGTCATGTTTTAATAAATAAACGACTGTTCATACAGGCGTTGTTTCCTGGATCTTACAAATCCTAAACAAAATAAAACTCAAGAAATTGACGCCAATCACTGGGGCGTTGATTTATTAATGCCCATTCTTATAGGCATCATTTCATATTTTTAAATAAGAAAAGTCCTTTATTTCCATAATTAAATCCAGTTGTTAACGACTGAATGGCTATCATCATTTCAATTAACGCCCCTCTTCAGGTCGTCATTTTCACCTCCATCTCTGTTTCGCCTGCTACCTTCCAGTAGTGATCCTTTCCCCATTTTGCACTTAGTGTTCGATTTGGAAGAGGGATCCTTGTTAGAGAATCAAATTCCTTGTTACCATCCTATTGAAACAAGGATTTTTGGGGCTATAAATACCCCATGTGTTCCTCGCACGCGAGAGTTAAGAGGGAGTTAACAACAAGGGGGCTTGACGGGAGAACACTGTGAGAATTTCCACAGAGAGAAGAGCGTTTGTTCTTTTGCAGAACTTCTTCCAAGCTTCTTCATCCACGGAGTCCTCTTCCTCCAGGTAGCGTTCCTTCATCCTACAGCTGCTGCGGCTTTTGTTTCTCCCTTTACTGCTGCACACACAACAGAAGGCCACCTTTTCTCTTATTTGTTTTATTTTTATTAGATCACTCATCACTCTCTAGTTGCTCTACTAGAGATCTTATCAGCACGTTAAGCTTGTTTTGCATCACTCGTTTACATCATTATTTGCATATCATAGCATCCATACTCCATACCTTGTTGGTCCTCTTAGGGGTTTAAACCAAAACACACAAGGTGTGTTCATGCCCAATTTGCTTAATTCTATATTATTAGAGCATTGATACTACACATCATTTGGCTAATCCATCTCTTTACTTGTTTTGTGTGTTTTGCAAGGGTAATCAAACTAGAAACCCCCCTTTATCGGCCGGTCGATAGAAGGAGGAAGGAAGGACTTGCAATTTCCCCGCTTCATACAAGGTACATGCGATCATCTTTACATTTTTTAGGTAACCCCTCTGGAGATCACCCTCCTTAGAGCATCTCATGCTCTTCTTTTCCTTATGTCCACATATCTTAGCACATTTTTTGCCCAGTTTATTTTTATTTTAAATCTTTTTCTTTTCTTTAAAATGTCTATGTGACACGTTCACAAATTGGCGATCCTGATGGGACCCTTTATGTTTTTAGTTTGATTACCCCTCCCTTTGGCACCCTCGCGTGCCCCTCCTTCGTGCTCCACGTAGCACACTCCTCTTGTGCACCACGTGCACACCCCCCACTGGATTAGCCAATTTTTGAAGTGTCCCTATCATTTTTAGAAAAGAAATTGGATTTCTTATCAGCACTTTCAGTTCTCTGGGACTGATTAGTGCCTTCCCTGCTGCCGTCATTTCTGCATACAACGACCAGTCATAGAGGCACTGTTTCCATTTATTTTTTAGCTTTTTTATAATTTTTTCAATAAACGCCCCTCTCAAAGGCATCATTTCTACATTCAACGCCTTACATCAAGGCGTCAATTGCGTAATTACTATTGATTTCTCCAATTATTTCTAATTGCTGTTTATTGCATTTTGACGCCCCTTCACAGAGGCGTGCCTCGCTGGTTCAACGCCTAACTTCAAGGCGTCATTTTGGTTATCATTGCTTTTATTTATACTTTCATCACTGTTCACTGCTATCTGACGCCCTTCACAGAGGCGTCATTCTCACATACAACGCCTCACCCTAAGGCGCTATTTCATTTTGGTTGCTCTCAGTCTGCACTATTTACAGTGATTAGCGACTAAGATTCAATCGCTGTTTATTGATATCACGACCTCCATGAGGTCGTCATTTGGTTCTGCGCCCACAGAACCTTACTTACTGCTATGCCTTCATCTGTTGATTGCTATTATTGCTTCCCTGATTATTATCTTCTTGATTAACCTACATTAGTGCATTCTAGGGCATTCGGTTGAGGGACCTCCTCTCTCTACACTCCTAGGATCTCACACCCCCTCTTGGTGAAGGAAGGACCCTCCATTGAGCATTCCGTCTCATTAGATCGGAAATTCTTAAACCAAGCGTCCGTAAGTCCCCGCACCCCTAGATTCCCTCACGGACGCCGGGCCAGTTGTACCATTGAAGCAGCCGGAGTATAGTTAACCCATACGTTGGTAAGGAGAGAGAAAGAACCTAGTTAATCTGGAGATTACACCCAAACTCCCGACTAGGATCCACAGTCAAAAGAGAGAATTCATCATACTTTAAAACTCACCTTAATCTCCAAAGAAAACCCTAAAACCTTGGGTTCATTACAACTTGAGTGTATATCTTGTCTGATTGGGTGATTATCTCTTGATTACACTTGTTTATTGGAAATATTTCTCTCCTTAAACTATGAAACTTCGTTCAGGTAAAGTCATCAATATGGCCAACTACGGGTATGCCTAAGATGGTTATGAGGAGGGTCAGTCTGACCCATTTCATGAGGTTCCACCTCAGGGTCCTATCTATTATGAGGGAAACTATGCTCCCTCTCCCACTCATCACCTTCTGGTCCACATGGTTGACACTACTTCTTAGAAGGTTGAGCCTTCTTCCCAGGCTCAACCTACCACCCAAAATACCTCCGGGGACATCTCCCCTTCTTTCAACTTTAATGGTTTTCTGAAAGCTTTGACTCAGTTAGATGACTCCCAACGTCAGGCGGTCCAAGCCGCTTTGAAAGAAAAATCTGTCCCGTCATCCTTCAACCCACCTCAGGCCACGGGTGGCTACTCTGTCAACATTCCCAATGACCAGGCGGTCGCACAGAGGGTGCCTTCGCGCCCACCAACTCCCGTTATGACTATGCCGGCCCAACCGACAAGTCATTCTGTCGCTAGGCCTCAACAACCCCCAGTCCCTCAATTTTTTAGAAGGCCTATGTCAAATCAATACTCTTCTAATCCGGCCCCAGCAGAATCCGATACCAACACCTTACTCCTCCAAAAAATTGCTAGCATGGAGGAGCAGTTGAAGAAGGTGATGGGAATCGACGCCGAGCATGTATATTTTATTTTGCATTTATGTCCTTTTAGTTTGTGTTCATATCCTTGGGAAAGTATGTACGCAAATGTACGGCTTTGTAAGCCAATGCGTCATTCACTTGGATTGTGTGGGTTTTTATGCAATTGTGTAGTAGGTCTAGTTAGGGGGCCCTCAGCCCATTCCCATTGGTCCATGTCACCTATGTGGGGCTGGTCAACCATCCTAGGTGGCCATCTAGAAGGGTTGAATGCCAATTGACCACATGGGAGACAAAGGGGTCAAAATTTCAAAAGTTGGCCACCAACCTACCCCTTGGTCAAGGGGGCGCCCCCTTCCACTTGTAGTATTTTATTTTTTGTGTGTGTGATTCACACTTAATCCCAGCCTTCCATTCTCCATCCCTAGATCCAAGGGTCTACATTTGCTTAGATACATAGCATATAAAAGGTTGTATTTTCCATTTGTTAGCATTAATGAAGAGAAAATTGTTGGAAAATCAAGAGTGCTTCTTGTGCCCCTCCCCTCTCCCCCGGTGTTCATCTCCTCCAACCCCCAATTCTAGAATGGTTTCATCTCTATCCCCTCCCCTCAATCTCTGGTTGTGATCTGTGCCGCCGCCGCCGCCGTTCGTGCCGCCATCGGACCGCCATCGAGCCACCGTTGAAGTTCTATCTTCAGCCAACAGCACCCCCTTCCACGCAATTCTGCAGTCAGCCCCGAGATCTTCTTGATCTGAAACTTTTATGGTGTGTTCCTATCTTCAACCCCCACCTGCACAAAAAAAATCCCGTCCAAATTCTATCATTTACTATTTTTCACATTTCGTGTATTTCTGTCTCCCAGTTCTGTCCAGTTTCAGATCTGTGTGACAGCACCCCTATAATTCCCCCCTCCGACCATCCTTTTGATTTTTACAAGAACCCCCAATTTTATTGGATGTTCTACCCATCGTCCCCTCACTCCATGAATTTTCCTGATTTTTTATCAGCCTTCCATCCATTTTTCAAAATTCGTTCTCAGAGCAAGCTACAATGCTTTTCACCTATTTCCAGATCCGACCTCTGTCCAGTCCAAAAATCATATCAATTCGTAGTAACCTCCAATCAGACCAAAACAAATATTCCCATCTTCCTTGTTCAAAATCCTATAACTTTTGTGAAGAGATCAGGATCTGGATCGGACATCTACCTCGCGATCAACGGCAGTTCTCAGGCAAGTTCCTAGCTAATCTGAGAGTTTAGCTACTGTACAATAGGAACTCAAAAATTCAATAAAGCCCAGATCCATTCAGATCTAGGTCCGATCTCTAGGCCTAGGTTGAAGTACTTCAAGAGAGCTTTCCAACGGCACCAGTTTCGTGTCGATCCGAAATCGGGGCTGATCGCAGCCTCCGTTCTCGCCGGAGCGCGCGCCGGAAAATAGAACCGGCAGATCCGTGGCCGGTTATTCCGACCGGTGCCGAACGGAGCCGCCCGGCCTCCGGTCAACGTTCCAGCGTGCCACCAGCCCAGGGAACGCTTCCCCAAGTGTCCCCACCACAGTGGTGCCATCGGGCCCCACACGGTCCCTCCGGACAGCACATGGGCCCCACAGTCACAAGTTCGGGTGCTGCCGAAGAGACGCGAGAAGCAGCCCGTCAACCCAAATTCGGTCCTCCCGGACCCCATTGTGTCACCCTTTACCTCCCTGCGTGGAGTGGGTAGTGCTTCATTGCTGTAACAAGTGTGTAATATTATTCCGGGAGTACGGGTTTCGGCCGGGTCCGTCGTCCCCACGCCGAGCGCGTGGAGGCATCGTATTCGCTCCTTGCTTGGCATTTCGCTTATTTCCATATTTGCTTTATATGCTGCTGCTAGAGAGCATGTTTTAGGACCTAGCTTTCTATATATTTTCATATCACCGCTGCTGCGAGAGAGAGCGAAGCCGTCCCGTGACCCGATCCGGGCACAAAAGAGAATTGACCAACCTAGCTCTTGCCGGTTTCTCAACCGTGCACGTCCGACGCTTCCCTCGTTAAGGGACAATCACGAACTCACCTAGAGTCCGAGGACTGCATTCCTCATTCGAGTCGTGTCCGTGGTCCGTCCCGCATCAATTTGGTATCAGAGCACCAGTTGAGTCTAGGGTGTCTAAAACAAAAAAAAATAGTGTCATTTAAGTCTAAGTGTCTAAGTCGGTCTTAGGAGTTGTATTTGCATACCATTAATCGGTATATAAAAAGGTGTTGTCCGAACGTTAGGCTACGCCTATCGGGAAGGTCGCACACTTGCGCGAGTGATCTTCGGATCAGTTATCTCCGCCACGTATCGAGTCTTGGTTTATGTCTAGGGTCCTTAGTGTGCATGCATTCCAAACTTGCATAGTCGGTCTAGTGTCTTGTCACCGTGTGTATGAATGTCCATGTCTGCTACCCATAGCCGTTCCCCAAGACCATGCGTCTGAAGGGACATCCTTTGTGGCCCAATCCAACGCCTTCATGGCCCGACCATTAGCTTTCACTCATCTCGTTACTAAAGCTACCCTACCCAATGGGTCCACAACGAGACTCCATTTCGCTCATAAGGATTCAGATAATTGGGTTTCTCTTGATGTCGTGGAGTCCCTCTCCAAGGTGGGTAAGATTATCCGCGATGGAGATTTTGCTTTTGTCGAGTTTGAAAGGATGATCGGCTCCACTCTTTACTGCGATGGTGCATGGTGCAACCTTGGTACGCTAACAGGCCCATACATTATGTTAGGGCGACCTTGGTTGGAAGAGAGGAGAGCGATCTTTGACCGGGATACGAGGACCTGCACCCTATATCCACCTCACCTATCCGGCAAGTTCGTCTTCCACGACATCCTTCGGCCGACCATCTCCGTGTCACCACCCGTCCACTCGTATCAGTCCGCTCCGCCTACGGACCCATGCTCACCACCCTTTCTTTCCGAACTTGCTTCGGAACCCTCTCATTTGGAACCACCCAATCCCGAGCCACCCGTGTTTCTTACGGGTACGCTATACATAGCCGAGCCACTTCTTAGTTGGCTCAAGGATGGCTTGGTCCCACGTCCTTACCCTTCTATGGACCCCACCTTACCTATAGTGCCCGTCAACTCCTTCCATACTACCTTTCGGTCTAGTCACCATATTGATACATTGGATGCCCTTATTATGGGATTAGACACGCAATGGAAGTTGATGCACCTACTGGCCCGAGGCTTTGACCAACCCGCTAGTCTTAGCTTCACCCATCCGGCCTTCGGGTCCATTACCTCCGAGTGCACCATGGGGTGTGTCACCACGGAGATTCTTCTATTCCTCCCGATGCCGGCCGAGTCCGACTTCATTTCCTTTTGCCCAAGGGAGGAATCCTATTTTCTACACATGTCCGTCGTCCCACCGATCATAATGTATGACGGTGACTATGAATTCCAAACTTGGGACCATGTCATGTTGGAACCCATATCACGGGGTCATACCTTCTTCGACCCTTTTTCTAGTGAACCTCCCGAGCTACCATCTTCACTCCCCTTCCTCCGCGGAGTTCACTATCATGCCTTTTCCACTCGGGCCAAACAACCTCCACATAGCCATAGGTCCAAACCATCATTCGGGGGTGAGGAAGACTTTGGTTTCCCCGATCCCTCTAAACCACCCGCACCTCCCGGACTTCCCGCATCCAAGCCCAATGTCCATGATTGGTGCATCGTAGCATGTCTAGGAGTTCCCCATGACGTCAACCTCCGGTTACGTCAAATGCATGCATGGCACACATTCGGGTGTCCTGGTCCGCCGTCACCCATGTCCGGGTCGGACTAACATTAGGTGTGTCTAGGGTCATAGATGAGTCAGTGTGTTTTCCTTGTGTGGTTTGTTTATGTGGTGTGTTTTGAGTCGATTGTTTGTGTGGTTTGCATATGTGTGTTAGTGCTTGGTGAGTCTGCATGTGTCTTATGCAAGCTCGTTATCGTTCTCTTATGAGTAAGAAGCGATTGGACTCACTCGATGAGTATGGGATCGGTTCTACATGTATACCCGGATCAGTCACCTATAGGGACTCAGCGGTGATTCCTAGTGAGTCTTCCAGCTGCTTCCTTCCCTTTTGAGAGTGCCCCACCCAGAGTGTCCACCTTTAGCCCATAGCAGTTCACGCATATCGAGTATATATGGGATGAGCAGGTGACGATCACTTTGAGTGGAGCATACCCGCGTTACTTGGCAAAGTGACGGATCTGCCGGAGTACTCGAGCATCCATACCCCTACTCGACGGGGTCGAGTTCCTCCCACCCGAGGAGAGTTGATGGGAATCGACGCCGAGCATGTATATTTTCTTTTGCATTTATGTCCTTTTAGTTTGTGTTCATATCCTTGGGAAAGTATGTACGCAAATGTACGGCTTTGTAAGCTAATGCGTCATTCCCTTGGATTGTGTGGGTTTTTATGCAATTGTGTAGTAGGTCCAGCTAGGGGGCCCTCAGCCCATTCCCATTGGTCCATGTCACCTATGTGGGGCTGGTCAACCATCCTAGGTGGCCATCTAGAAGGGTTGAATGCCAATTGACCACATGGGAGACAAAGGGGTCAAAATTTCAAAAGTTGGCCACCAACCTACCCCTTGGTCAAGGGGGCGCCCCCTTCCACTTGTAGTATTTTATTTTTTGTGTGTGTGATTCACACTTAATCCCAGCCTTCCATTCCCCATCCCTAGATCCAAGGGTCTACATTTGATTAGATACATAGCATATAAAAGGTTGTATTTTCCATTTGTTAGCATTAATGAAGAGAAAATTATTGGAAAATCAAGAGTGCTTCTTCTGCCTCTCCCCTCTCCCCTGGTGTTCATCTCCTCCAACCCCCAATTCTAGAGTGGTTTCATCTCTATCCCCTCCCCTCAATCTCTGGTTGTGATCTGTGCCGCCGCCGCCGCCGTTCGTGCCGCCATCGGACCGCCATCGAGCCACCGTCGAAGTTCTATCTTCAGCCAACAGCAGCCCCTTCCACGCAATTCTGTAGTCAGCCCCGAGATCTTATTGATCTGAAACTTTTATGGTATGTTCCTATCTTCAACCCCCACCTGCACAAAAAAAATCCCATCCAAATTCCATCATTGACTATTTTTCAAATTTTGTGCATTTCTGTCTCCCAGTTCTGTCCAGTTTCAGATCTGTGTGACAGCACCCCTATAATTCCCCCCTCCGACCATCCTTTTGATTTTTACAAGAACCCCCAATTTTATTGGATGTTCTACCCATCGTCCCCTCACTCCATGAATTTGCCTGATTTTTGATCAGCCTTCCATCCATTTTTCATAATTCATTCTCAGAGCTAGCTACAGTGCTTCCCACCTGTTTCCAGATCCGACCTCTATCCAGTGTAAAAATCATATCAATTCGTAGCCACCTCCAATCAGTCCAAAAAAAATATTCCCATCTTCCTTGTTCAAAATCCTATAACTTTTGTGAAGAGCTCAGGATCTGGATCGGAAATCTACCTTGCGGTCAACGGCAGTTCTCAGACACGTTCCCTGCTAATCTGAGAGTTCAGCTACTGTACAATCGGAACTCAAAAATTCAATAAAGCCTAGATCCATGCAGATCCATGTCTGATCTCGAGGCCTAGGTTAAATTACTTCCAGAGAGCTTTCCAACGGCGCTAGTTTCCTGTCGATCCGACATCGGGGCTGATCGCAGCGTCCGTTCTCGCCGGAGCGAGCGCCAGAAAACAGAACTGGCAGATCCGTGGCCGGTTATTCCGACCGGTGCCGAACGGAGCCGCCCGGCCTCCGGTCGACGTTCCAGCATGCCGCCAGCCCAGGGAACGCTTCCCCAAGTGTCCCCACCACATTGGTGTCATCGGGCCCCACACGGTCCCTCCGGACAGCACGTGGGCCCTACAGTCACATGTTCGGGTGCGGCCGAAGAGACGCGAGAAGCCGCCCGTCAACCCGAATTCGGTCCTCCCGGACCCCATTGTGTCGCCCTTTACCTCCCTGTGTGGAGTGGGCAGTGCTTCATTGCTGTAACAAGTGTGTAATATTATTCCGGGAGTACGGGTTTCGGCCGGGTCCGTCGTCCCCACGCCGAGCGCGTGGAGGTATCGTATTCGCTCCTTGCTTGGCATTTCGCTTATTTCCATATATGCTTTATATGCCGCTGCTAGATAGCATGTTTGAGGACCTAGCTTGCTATATATTTTCATATCACCGCTGCTGCGAGAGAGAGCGAAGCCGTCCCGTGACCCGATCCGGGCACAAAAGAGAATTGACCACCCTAGCTCTTGCCAGTTTCTCAACCGTGCACGTCCGACGCTTCCCTCGTTAAGGGACAATCACGAGCTCACCTAGAGTCTGAGGACTGCATTCCTCATTCGAGTCGTGTCCGTGGTCCATCCCGCATCAGAAGGTCATGGCACCAAAGACCGCTCCTGAAGTCACCCTTCCTACTCTACCAGTTTTTCATCTACCACCATCTGAGATGTCGAATTTTCGGCGATACAATGGAACGGACAATCCGTTCATTCATTTAAAAGACTTCATGTATGAGGCATCATTCTGGAAGGACAACAAGTCTTCTCTAGCCTATCTTTTTAGGCGGTCTTTAGATGGTCCCGCACTGGAGTGGTTCTACTCCTTGGAGCTGGCTGATGCTGGTGATTTTGATGTTGTTCAGCGAAAGTTCCTGTAGAAGTTCAAGGATAGTGTGGGTCCCTCTTTGTCGGCTACTGATTTGGTTGCCGAGAAGATGAAGCCCGAGGAGGACTTCGTTTTATTTGCTGATAGGTGGAGAGCCATGGTCGAAAGATTGAAAGATACACTATCGGAGACGGAGCAAGTCAAAATGATCATATCAAACTCCACTCCACAGTTCTGTCACATTTTAGCCATGAACAAGTTAAGCACAATGGAAGAGCTCTATGAGAGAGGAAGATATATACAAACACAGATGAATGACTCACCCATCATGGGCATGTTTGAGCCAAGATCGAAAGTAATGAGGAAGAATGCTAATGCCGGCAATACTAGTGCAACTACCGAAGGCACTGTTACTAACGAGCAGGTGAGCGCGTTTGGCAATTCCACACTCTTCCGTCACCCTCCAAACCAAAGGCCGCCACCACAACAACCTGCCTTCCAAAACCGAGTCCACCAGCCAAATAATACTCCCCCTCAGACTTTCCAGCCTCTTCCACCTCAACAACAACAACAACCTCATTTCACACCGTAAAATCAAGCCCCACAATACCACCAGGTGCCCCCGCCAACCGATTATGCACAACAACAGCCGCAACAACCGAGAAGACCACTGGGTCCCAAAAGGGTCCAATATCCTCCATTGCCAGAAAGTCTACCCGATATTTTCAACGCCCTCATGACCGCCAATGCGCTCACATGGCCTAAAGAGAGAACGGTGTGGCCGCAACATGTAGACACTTCTCGGTATTGCGTCTTCTATCGGCAGCCGGGGCATAACATTGATCATTGTTTTCATTTCAAAGACTACATATATGATATGAGTGATCAAGGTGGTATTGATTGGGATGAGATGAAGAGATTTATCGCCACTATAAAGGCACGAAGGCCTCCTCGGCAACCACAGGCTCAGCAGCCTTCTCAACAACCAGTAGCACCTCCTCCTCAGCAACAGCAAGCTCCCGCGCCACAACCGAACATGGGGATCGTCCAAAACCCACTGTCGGAGCATCCACGAAATCAACAGGTAAACCCTGTCACCTCCTTCCATGAAGTGGATAGGGGACAAGGGTGGCACCATGAGAATGCCTCTGTCGGGGCTTTAAGCCAAGAACCAATTCAACCACCGCGTCTGTTAAGGATGCCTTATCCAATGCCTTCCCCCCAACCGCTTCGCCCCCTCTTACGCACCACCAGCCAAATACCTCCCACTACCACAACTAACCCCTCGCCACTTAGGCCTCTTCTCATCCGCCCCTCGCCGACTCCTAACCCTACCACTACAATCCATACTCCTCCACCTTCCACAAACCCTTCCTTTTTGCGTAGGCCTCTCCTCATTCGGCCTACACCCCCTTCAGCCGTTCAGGCACCTCCCACGCCCCCTACCATTACTTCACCAATCACCACCACTCCCCAACCAACGAGGCCCCTCATAAGGGTTCCTCCTCTGATTACTCCCCCAAACCCCAACTCCAATGTCCCCTCTTCTTCATCTCCCAACCCGACAGAGGTGCGATCATCGCAAATCATGATGCTCCACAATGAACGGATGTTCCACTGCGTCTTCCCTCAAAGAGAGCTAGAGCCCGCACAGGGGTAAGAGGAACAAGAGCCAGAACAAGAGTCCATACCCGACACACACTATGATCTGCTAAAGCACTTGGACAAGACCATGATAATGATTTTCATTTTGGAACTGATAAAGAGATCTACTGTTCACCAGCAAGCTTTGAAAGAATATCTGCAAAAAGGTGATGGTTAACGAGGATATCCCAGCTGAACAAATTACGACAGTCTTGACTCCGGCATGTGATCAGCCAGCTATTACTTTCCATGAGCATGAGTTAGCTCCAAAGCCGGCCAGAAAATATGCCTTGTGCATTACCGTCAATATTAATAAGGTGCCAGTCAAACAATGCCTAGTGGATATGGGAGCGTCAATTAATGTGTTGCCTCCAAGCACTCTCAAAATGTGTGGCATTCCAGATAGTCAAATCCAGCCATCTACAATTACCATCACGGCCTATGACAATACCAAGAAGCCTCCCCTGGGGATGATCACTTTGAAAGTTGGTTTGGGTCCAGTCTTAATCATAGCAGATTTCCATATTCTAGACATGGATCCGACTTTCAATGGCATTTTGGGTCGCCCTTATATTCAAGAGCTTGATGCTGTGCCCTCAACTAATCATCAATGCATAAAGTTTCCACATAAAGGGCGCATCGTCAAAGTCACTAGCATGCCCATTTTGCCATCAGAGGACATACATTCCGCAACGTCAGTGCCTTTCATATGGCCTTCCAATAGGCCTTTGCTCTCAGTGCTAGATGTTGCCGACCCGCGGCAGGATTTGTTAAGGCCTCCAGTTCCTAAGCCGGCATCAGCTGTAATGACACCCCTACCTTCCCAGGGGAAGAAAAAGAAGACTACGTTAAATACCCCGGGATGGAACATTTTGTTGAAGATGGGGTACAAAACTGGTAAAGGTTTGGGTGCTAACTTCCAGGGCAGGGTTAAGCCCGTCAGGCACCAGAAGCTGATTCCCCGAGGGGGCCTGGGGTACAAAGGGCCGAGTCAAGATGAAGAAGGGGCATGGGCCACCATGACTTCAACTCTTAAGACAGATCGGTAGCCTCTTACATGGACCCTACAGACACATTTTTTGAAAGGGGGTACTCATAATGAAGGGCAAACCACAATAGTTACTTCCATGCTGAATTGTCAAGATGTGCATGCACGGCAGTTTGCTCGCCATATAGCCCCATTTGCCACATATAAAGCTTTGGAGTCTTTAAGGCCCGATAAAAGAAGAAAGATGGACGACCCGGAATGTGCCTGGTATAGATGGTTCGACATGAATGATATTACCATTGCTCTGAGCCATCTATTCATGCCGAATGATCTGGAATGGTCGCCATTGATTCATGAATTGATTGAAAAACCAGCGGTAATCACTGACAAGAGGCAGCTTTTAAGCAATTACACAGATATTGGAGAGCCGGATGTGCCGTATGAAGAAGGCTTCACCGTAGATAGGCTATGGGCCGGCCTTTTCTCTCTTAAATCCAGCCATCCAACAATTGTTGTCCATTTGCTTGATAAAATATTTTGTTCAGATATCCCTAGACCGCCCGCGGTCTTGATAACTTTGTCTCTAGAATTATTCCAAACTCCTCCAATTCCTCCATCGCTCCTCGAGCAATTCTCTAAACTCTCCATCACGCCCTCACGTGGGCAATCTCTTATTCAATCTTTTTCAAATCTTTCAATATCAGCATCACCTCCTACTCCTCCCTCTCATTACTTTATTATTGAAAACAAAAAAAAATGTCAAAATTCAAACTTTCCAATCTTCCGTCTCTATTGAAACGACCTCCTATCTTGCTTCAGAGCACGCCCCGATCCAAGGGCCGCTCTTTCAAGGTTCATTAGCGGACCTTCTTTTCTCCTCCGACGAGGAGCCTCCACCTGTATCTCCTCCTGTATCCATTGCGTCTTCGTCTTTTTCTTCTCCAACTCATTTAGGTCAGGGTAGTTCGTCTAGCTTGTCATCTTGTTCCTCTCCCTCTTCTTCTAATAAGACTTTTAAGGTAGCTTCTCATAAGAAATCCAAGGGTAGGCAGGTTCCCCGTAGGTTCTTGCTAGATTTAGCTAGAAGATGTCGGGCATGCTTAGCTCTTCCCGAGTTTCTAGAGGATCCGATACTTCTGCCGGATATAGAATGTGAGGATTCGTGCTCTGTAGATGAAGGGTTTGGTGTCTATGAGATTATGAATAATGAGGACCCTATTGAAGAGGGGGATGAAGAATATGAAGAATATGAGGTTGAGGCTGATGCTTTTGATAGTGGCATGAGGAGATTCGATGAAACGTCAGCCTCAGTAGAAGAACCTACCAAAGAGATCAATCTGGGTACCGAGGAAAACCCTAGGATTGTCCTCATTAGTAAAAATTTGCCGCCCTCTAAAGAGGAGGCGCTTATTCAAGTTCTTCAAGATTACAAGGACGTGTTTGCATGGAGTTACGAAGATATGCCGGGTCTGGACCCTGTCCTTGTTGAACACCGTCTTACACTTAAGCCAGGATCCATCCCGGTCAAACAGCGGTTAAGACGTTTCCACCCTCACATGGCTTTAAAGCTGAAAGAAGATGTCGATAAGCTTCATAATGCCAGATTTATTAGAGTCGTCCTCTATCCTAATTGGGTGGTTAACATTGTCCCGGTTATGAAAAAGGATGGCAGAGTCAGAATTTGCATAGATTTCTGGGACCTTAACCGCGTGTGTCCTAAAGATGATTTCCCCCTCCCTCACATAGATGTGTTGATTGATAATACTGTAGGGTATGAGACCCTCTCTTTTATGGATGGCTTCTCTGGTTACAATCAAATTCGCTTGGTTGAGGAAGATCAAGAGAAAACCTCGTTCACTACACCGTAGGGTACTTATGGTTACGTGGTCATGCCGTTTGGGCTCAAGAATGCCGGAGCCACCTACCAAAGGGCCATGATGGCTATTTTTCATGACATGATCCACATTTTTATAGAGGTGTATGTGGATGATCGGGTAGTGAAATCAAGAACGAGGATTGAGCATCCCAGGGTTCTGGCCAAAGTCTTGCAAAGAGCACGGGAGTATCAGTTGAAGAAGAACCCCAAAAAGTGCGTATTTGGTGTTTCATAAGGGAAATTGCTTGGATTCATCATCAGTAAAAGGGGTATTGAGATTGATCCCAACAAGGCAAGGGCAATAAGAGATATGCCTCCTCCCAGGAATTTGAAGGAAGTCCGAGGATTGATCGGGAGGTTGAAATTTATTCACCGGTTTATCTCCCAACATTCACAAAGGTGTAGGCTGTTCTATGAGCTTACTAAATCGGGAGTCAAATTTAATTGGGATGACAAGTGTCAGGCAGCCTTTGACAGACTAAAAGATTATTTGGCTAATCCTCCTATCCTGAGGCCACCAATTCCAGACAAACCGCTTGTTCTTTATATTTCTATTCTGGATGACTCTGTAGGTGCTGTCCTGGCGCAAGTTGATGATAAACGAAAGGAGAGGGCAGCCTACTATTTGTCCAAGCTTCTCAACCCCTGTGAGCAGAGATACTCAGCTATGGAGAAGACGTGCGCTGCTTTAGTCTGGGTAGTATAGAAACTTAAATATTATTTCTTAGCCCACGAGGTTCATCTCATTGCTCGTATGAATCACATCAAATTTCTCCTTGAAAAATCTGTTCTCACTGATCGATTAGCACGATGGCAAAGCTTCCTTTCTCAGTTCGATATCATCTACATTTAGAAAAAAGTAATTAAAGGCTATGCCATAGCGGAACATCTCGCTCATCACCGTCTCCCTAGATTTGACCATGTCGGATCAGAGTTTCCAGATGAGGAACTAATGTCCGTCAATCAGTCCGATTCGATGTGGACGTTACATTTTGATGGAGCTCTGAATTCAAAAGGGAAGGGAATTGGCATTGTTCTCCTATCACCTGAGGGTATCACTATTCCACTCGCCTCCTAGCTTGCATTTCCAGTTACAAATAATATAGCTGAGTATGAGGCTCTTCTGGTCAGTCTACAGGCCGCCCATCAATTCAGTGTTACCCAATTACTAATTGTAGGTGATAGTCAGCTTATTCTTCACCGAGTGCTCACCAAGTGTCGCACACTCGATCCTAAACTCAAACCCTACCAGAAATTGGCTTCTGCTTATGCCAAGCTTTTCACCAAATTAATCTTCGTCCATATTCCTCGTGATCAGAATATTCTAGCTGATGCTCTCGCTTCTCTTGCATCTTCCTTGGTTTTCCTTCCCAAAAGGGACTTCCACTCTATCATTGTTCACAGACGTCTCACTCCCGCTGTTAAGGATCCAGCTTTCCTTAGTGTTAAGGAGGAGGTGCTCAAGAAGGTTAAGCAAGGTGGAATCATTGAGAATAAGGAGATCATGTTGATAGATCTAGAGGAAGAATTGGACGACGAAGAGAAACCGTGGTATTATGAAATTGCTAAATATTGCCAGGATCAATCTTATCCTGAGGAGGCCACGGCTGAGGAAAAGAAAGCCATTCGAAGAGTTGCTCAGCGATACACTTTAGTTGGGTGTGTGCTTTATGAAGTCCCGCGATCAATGACACCCAAGAGGGGGGTGAATTATGTGATAACCAATTTTAAGAAAACTTTTAGCTTTTTACAAAATATGTGATAAACAATAATTAGTAATTGAAAACTAATTAACCAATTCTCTCAATCTTTCCATTCCTACACGACCATACAACGAAAATAATCAAACCACACAAATAACACACAATGCACTGCGGTTTTTAAGGTGGTTCGGATGCAACGACGGCAATCCTACGTCCACCCCTTACCAAACCTGGTGAGGCTTCACTCGGGGATAAATCCTCAAATGGAGACAACGCTCCAAACACACACGTAGGATGACGCCTGCCCACACACACGGGGACGTGCCCCAATACACACACACACACGGAGATGAAGTCTCCAACACGATCCAACAAGCGGATCAAAAAAACAAACACCCGCTGCCACAAGTGCAGCACTCCACACACACAAACACAAGATCTAGATAAATCCACACACACGCGTAGATCTAAGAAGACCTATGCACACACGAATAGAACACCACGACCACACATGACCATGGATCTAACTTGATCCACACACACACATATATCTTCAGATTACAAAGAACAAGACTTGAAATTCAAAACACCAAGACGAATAGAGCAGAGTTTAGAAATCTCCTGGTTTGGTTTCCCCCTGAATGTATGATGTAGAACTTGGAACAATGCTTTCTGCTTCACTTAAATGGCTTGGTTGATCTCCCTTGAATGCTTGCTTGCTTCTTCACTTCCTTGAAGGTTGCTAGCTTCAGATCTAACCTTGATTCACCTTGAATCACCTTAGGTTGATGGAGAGATTTAAGGATGTAGATTTGATCTCCCTTGAGGGCTTGCTTGCTTCTAAACTTGCTTGGAGATTGATGGCTTCAGATCTAACCTTGAATCACCTTGAATCACCTTGGGTTGATGGAGAGATTTAAGGATGCAGATTTGATCTGCCTTGAGGGCTTGCTTGCTTCTAAACTTGCTTGAAGATTGATGGCTTCAAATCTAACCTTGAATCCCTTGGAATAGATGAAGAACTCCAGCCCGAAGCACCGTTCACGAAGGTGCTATAGTATCCGTGAATCACCTCCTCTAGCCTCCCTTGATCTCTCTTGTTCCAATTGAAGCATTAAAGTTTCCAACCCTTCTTGTGTAGGTTTTATAACCTTTGAATGATCCTTGGACATCCTCCAGACCAGATCCACGTTTTGTGGATGATTGGGTGTCATTAGGATTGAAGAAATATAAGGAGAATGGCTCTTCTCGAAGTGGAGAACAAAGTCAACTTTTGTTGGCTCGGGGCTGGCAGTCGACCTGTGGAAGCTGGCGGTCGACCGCTACTGAGAAACCCTGTAGAAATTTGATCCCTGGAATTTTCGATCGACCTTGGGCGGTCGACCGCTGCTGCCGGTCGACCTGGGGCGGTCGACCGCCAGTTCTGCAGTATGAGACTTTTCGAGTTTGGCGATTCTGGTTGACCGGAATGACCTAGTCCTGTAAAGTTGAAGTGTTAGCCCAATGAAATACATCCAAATAACAATGACTTTAAGTAGATGTTTATTTCATACATTTGGGGGTTAGATTTCACTTGATTTATGCATTAGAAAGATCAAGACCATTTGATCATGTTACCATGATGGGAATGAGAAACTAATGCATTTGAAGAGTGAGCTTGTAAGTTATCAAACCAAGTTATCATTGTGAACCTCAAATATCATGAATGAAGTTTAGAAATGAGAGGTATATGGAATACCCATGGTGAGATTGATGACTATGACATGGTAAGAATCTTACCAATGGTGCTTGACAGTAAATGACATATACCACCTGTAATGAATTGTAGAGGAGCAAGGGGTGCTTATCCACACGTTTGGTTCACCAGGTTGCTACCATGAGTTTGATCCTGCATGCAAGATAGTTGTTGACGTATTTTTTCTACTCTTCCCCTTTTGATGACCCTTCCAACTCCTTCTTTACTAGTGTAATGTGAAGAACTAAGCAATAAGTAAATAACAAGGGGAAGGGTGTGGAGTGTGTGTGATCGCCACCAAGATGCCGAACGTGATGAACACGTCGTATCTTGGAAAGGGGAAGAGGTACTCGCCTTAAGAGCAGTGCCGAGGGGATGTATGGCTCAGGAGGAACCGCCTGTAAGGATGAGCGGCCGCACGACAGGCTGTCTAAAGGCGCTGTAGAGGACGCGGGATAAAGAACTTCTGGCAGATGAACGGCTCCGACCCAACCGCAATGAGAAGAAGAACAGTCCAGATACCACCGCACGTCTCCTTGAACGGATAGCTGGGAATCGCGCAAGGCCACCCCGCCAGAAGTTGTAAGAGTCCAACCTCCACCCTTTCCGGCCGGTCGGAAAGGATGGGCCTTGTGTTAGTGTGATGCTGACCTGCAAAACCACGTGTAGACCACAATAGAAAACCCAAGTTAGAACTAGAAAGTGTAGTAAATACTCAAACAGACGGAAATGAACATGACTAAATGAAATGTGGGATACCTGTGGATTTTTAAACCCCTGGGGGCGTCAGAAAACGTAGGAAGGTGTGTGCATGACAGTGCAAATGAAGAAAAATATGGAGAACAGATATGAAGAAACACGCATGCAACTAGAGGAGACGGAACTATCAAATGTAAAAGACTCAAAACAAAGATTACTCCCTAAACCAGAGGCCTGTATGGACGTAAAAGGCCTCCCTCCTTGGTGCTAGGTCGCTCAAAGGTTCGGCAGGGCTTTGCCGTCGACTAAAAATATCCCCCCCTTCAAAGCTGGGCCTTAGGGTCTATTTATAGAGCCTAATAATCCAGCCCCGAAATTAGGGTTTCTATGCATTTTCAGGTCGAGATAATAATAGGGAAGTTAAAGATAATTGAATTATCTTTCAACCAGAAGAAACGGCCCCAAAAATGACTTAATATTCATGGAGAAAGGGCTGGATGAAGTTGGGGGATAAATCCACGGATAGAGAGAGAAAATCTATTAATCTTTTAGGATGCGAGCAGTTAAACAGTCTTATGATAGACCGCTCATCGTGTTAAGCGGCTACCACCAAACCATCCATACCTGTCGGTGGAAACTCAAATATAGATGAGTTATCCAACCATTTATCCATTAAACCAACTGAGAACCTCGCCGTTGGACTCTCACAGATGAACGGCTAGGATTGGACCGTTCAGGAATAAGAGCAGCCAAAGGCCGACCGTTCTAGCCCTGTCGGTGATAAATAGATCAATTTGGTAATTATCTGAGAGAATAACGAAGCGTAGGACTCTGGGGGAAGAACGGCTACAATTAGCCCGTCCATCATTTTGAACGGCTAATATGAGACCGCACAAAAGCATGTCGGTGGACATTCAGAAAATTAACCAAAATATTCCATAAATGTATAGACGGTTTATAGACAACCGCACATCTTTGTGCGGCCAGGTATGAACCGTACATGTCGCTGGACACTTGAAATCCATGAAAATACTTGACTAACAAAAATCAAGGCCCATTAAGCCCTGAATTGAAGCAGACTTAGCTAGGGAGGGAGGCTACCCATAAAATTAGCCCTGAATGTGCCAGAAAATAGCCCAACGAGTGATGGACAACTCGAGACATCAATAAATGGGAGTAAGAGAAATGACTCAGCTTATTGGTAAAAAATGGGTGTCAACAGATGCCCCTCCTTAACGTCCTCTTTGCATGGGAGCGAGCGGAGGTGAAGTGAAAGCGAAATGGAACATGGAGATGAAGCAAAAATGATGCGGAGTGGACCGAAAAGCGGGCGTTAAGGCAAAAGACACCCGTTTTTACCAACAAGCGACAAGAGTCTTCCGGAAAACTTTGAAGCAACCACAAGGAACGATTAGACCAAAAGCGACACCAATCTGGAGGAACTAAACTAAATAAAAAGAAACACATGATCAACCTCATGGGGGACACAATCCCTCGGACCAATGAGGAGACCGGAATAAGCAGCGAAAAATAAAGAAGCGGACCAAAACTACATACGGGGACCTCTTAACCAACCAAACCAAGCGAATTGACCAAAGTGAACTTTCCAACTCAGAGTGGAATTGTTCCTCTTACTCAAGCACTGAACGCACAGCCAACCCTCACTGATGGGACATTTCACGAGCAAACCATGGGTCATGAATGCTCAAAAGATGCGCATGATGCATGCTGGGCTAAAATAAAATAAATTGTTAGAATGAATGCGAAGAAAGATTAAAATATAAAATACTCGAGAATAATATTACCAGACTGGGAGATTCAGAGTCAAGACACTATCCGCAACCACGGCATGCAGGATAGAACCATCCTCCCCAGGTTTTACCAACCCAACGGCCTATCCGGAGATTAAACACGTGAACCTGGATCATCATCATTTTTGTTAAAGGGGAACATCAGATCCTAGAACACGTAGATAACCAACTGGTTCTCGAGATAATATAGCATAGTACCATATAGTAATGCCATAAGGGACATAGGGATAGAAGGCCATACCTGACTTACCTGTGCAGGCGAAACGACATATTTCTTGAATTTTCATTTTCAGATTTTTATAGATTTTAATGTATAAGACAAACATGATAAACAAGCAAGTATAAACATAGTGAAAATGAGATGACAGACAATGCAACATAACATCACAAAGGCAAACAAGCACATATGCAAGAGCATGAATAGATAACATGCATGCATGAACACGGTGTGACAAGGCAACAACGCGGTGGGACAACACACGGTTGTGACAAGGCAACAACGCGGCGGGATAACACACGGTTGTGACAAGAACATGACGGATAACCACACGGTTGGAACAAGAACACATGACACAAAGGGACGACTAGATGACTAACAACATGCAGTGAGGGACAAAACAACATGTGTGGGACAACACGGTGGGATATGAACACGTGACAAAGGCACGGCGGGATAAAAGATAAGACAAATATCCACTTCAATCGAAACCCAAGATCAGAATGAAGCAGAACCGCCAGGTTCATAATCGTGAGACAAAGCCCTCTCATAAAGATATGATCATTGCAAATAAAAGCTGAGCTTCAGAATAGATCGAGAGATAAGATTGAAGAAGGAAAGAACATATCAAAAATATGGATAGGAGATAGAGCACCTTGCAACCTGCACACTTAGCAAATAGATTACATATCTGTTCTCAAAACAAATGTAAATGCATGAAAAAGAAAACAAAGAGACACATTTTTTTGGCTTTTTGTAATTTTTTTTATTTTTTTCTGGATTTTTGAAGCATTTGAATTTTTATATTTTTTGACATATCTGATTTTTTTTAGAAATTTTGATAATATTTGATTTTTTTTAGAATTTTGACATATCTGATTTTTTTTTTGAAATTTTGACAATATCAATCTACAGCACCCAAAGACAGGCTCGAACTATTGGCCAAGGATCGTCGTCCCTACCCCCTTTCATCAAAGGCATCCCTTGAGCAGGGCGTGCATGTGAGGGTGGCTTACCACAACCAACTGCTTCTAAAGAACGGTGCCCCTACTAAGGTCATACCGGGATACAACCCAGCCTAAGAGGGAGAAGCAGAAGAAAAATTGGAGACAAGCTTCGTGCAGGATGGGAGATATCAAGGCTCGAATTCCTTCCAGGGCACTACCCCTCAAAGAGTAGGTCTGTTGCGCTGGGATTTTATGTCTTTAATTTTTAGACCCATATTTATCAGGCACGCATGCGACCGGGCTCATGACGTCCCGCGGGGAACTGTACTGCCACTCTTGCCATGCCTTTGATTCATAACTTTCATTGATTCTTTTCTCATTTTGGTAGCCCTTGAAAGCTCACTTTTGAGGGTCAAGACTGCCCCTATTTGAGACCTCTCTCGTATTAGGGAGCGCCTAGGTTAGTCATCTTATCCATCAATCTCTTGCCCATGCACTTGGCCTAGCAAAGAAAAGAAAGGACCTTTGTGTAAACTCAAAGTATGGCCAAAGCAGCAACGATGTTGCCCTAGAGAGATCGGCTATGGCTTGCCATGAAGTGTGTGAAAAATCCATACTCAAAGGTCACCCTCAACGATCGGGGAAAGGACTAGACTCCTAGTGCGGAGCTATCACCAGCCTAAGATGCTGCAGAAGCGACTCATTTGACTAAGCAAACTAACTAAAGCATAAGGCCACTCAACCATGTTTTCAGGAACCAACATTATAAGCACGTGCAGAAATAACGGAGTAATAGCAATGATAACATGTTCCGGCACAAAATCAAAGATACCTTTGCAAATCAATGGTGTGGAAACCGGCCTCCTGAAGTGATTTCGATCATCGAGCTTTGAGGAGCACGAGCTTTGCATTCCTTGCTTGTCAGGATAAAGGATGAAAGGAGAGCAAAGGATTGGATTCCTCGACATAGAGGAGTGGCAGACATCATACTGGACGAAAAAGGATAACAAGGAAGAGAGATGAGGGCTAGAACTCCCTCGTTAAGGCGCTGAGGCCCTGATAACAAGGAACCGAAAATAGAATAGACAGGGATTAACTGAGATCAAGGCGGGCTAAAGCCTTGAAAATAGCAAGAAAAAGGGTAATGACCCCGAAAGGGTGAGACAAAAAGAATAGATGACCCAAAAAAAGATTGTGGCAAAGATAAGGGAGAAGATGAGTGATCATCCGACGTGGTCGGAGAAAAGGAATTAGAATCACCCGACAGGGTCAGGGAAGGAGACTGAGAACCACCCGACAAGGTCGGGGAAAGAAAATGACAGACACCCGATAGGGTTGGGGAAGGATCAGAAAAACTACCCAATAGGGCTGGGGAACGAGCATGAGGAACCCCCAACAGGGTCGGAGTAAAAGGATGAGAAGCGAAATCCGGACTTACCGGGGGAGAAAAACTATAAGAGGCCCCTGGATTAGGGGAAGAGGAGGACATAGGCTGGGACCTAGAATGGTGAGGATAGGAGAAGATGGTAGAAATATAGTCAGGTGGTGGAAGGTACACCACCCAAGGATAAGAACTGAGCAACAGAAAAGACGACTGAAAGAAAGATGAAGAGACAGAAGAAGGAGGTGGAGTGAGCCCCCGAATGCACAACTGTTGGCCCTTGAACTTATGTCGCCGCCTCTTCTTGGCAGAAATCTGCTTGCAACAATTCCGCCTGGCACAGACTCGAGCCATCGGGCTTCTTGTCTTGCAATGTTTTCTCAAATAACGGTCCCATCTGGCAGACGGCCTAGCCCAGTCATGAATATGTAACTTCATCAAGACGGTTGCCCCTAGCTATGCGGTGCTAACCATAGAAGGACATTCCAGAACAGTCAACTCCTTGGGATGAACATCAGGAAGTAATGGAGTTTTGCCATTCGGCACTAGGACATGGAGCTTTGGCATCTTCACTCAACAGTTGGGCATGAAGCATAACTCCCTCACTAGAAGCGAAGGACGGAACTGAGGGAGGGCGATGCGCGGCGTTGACGTGGCCGCCTCACCAATAAGCCGAGGGAGATGAGACAGAAAATGCAGAATGCCCCTGGCCAATCTCGAAGACAGGGCGAATTGCCCCTTGAATGCTGAATTCATTAAACTTTTGGCGGCCGTGTGGGTTAGCACCATCCGGGCTGAAAACTCTTCTGGGCCAGTGAACTGAATGGCAATTAAGCGAGAGGTGATAGCAACATCAACAGTGAATTCCCCGGTGAGCAAAGAGATTGCCACCGGCATCGCTCGTGAAGAAACCGGCACCAGTGCACGGGAACTCTTCTTGGCAACCATCTTCATAGCAAGTGCAGGCTCATTATCCCTAGAATAGCCAGGGACCAGGACTCGGACCGACATGTGGCAAATGAAATCTTGAAGCTTGTAATGCATAATCAAAACCTGGCTTAGCTCTTTATCTTCCTAGGGACTAGACCCGAGGGGCACCAAAGGTAGCGCGCACCCGCTCCGTGGGGTAGAGATAGGTAGAGAGGGGTGGAGAAGGCTTGGTAGGTGTGGGCAAAGGCAATGCGAGCATCGGAGAGATAACGACGATGATGGGCTCTGGTGGGGGTAAAGGTTTGGAGGGTGGAGGTGTAGGAGAAGGCAAAGGTGAAGATGGTGGCATGGGTGGAGATGAAGGCAATGGCGGGGGTGTGGGCGTAGGGGTAGTTTGCTCAGGCTCGGATGATGATGGCGAAGGGAGCGGCATTGGTAGCGGGCATGGTTGTGAAGGTGACGGAACATGGATCGTTGTGAGAGGAGGCAATGAAGATGGTGGTGGTGACGGCAATGGGGATAATGGAGAAGGCGATGATAGAGATGTGGCCAATGGAGGTAGCGAAAATAGGGGTGGAGAAGGTGGGGGTGAGGCAGAAGAGGTGGCAGGTTGTGGCGCTCATCTTCTACGTGTCGGTACAACACGTCGAGCGGCGTTGGGAGTAGAAGCAGTGGTGGAAATGGAGGGTGAAAGAGAAGAGTTTGTACTGGACTGAGCAGAGTCTTGGGTAGGTGAAGGAAATGAGATAGGAGAGGGGATAGATAATGGAGCGGGTGCTTCATCAATTGAAGAATCACGGGGATGCCCCTGGTCTTGAGACGGAGACGGCTGCCTGGGCGGTGCTTGCTGTTGCTGCGGCTATTTGCGAAGATCTACAATAACTTGGCGCATGACAGCCCAATCAATCATCTTCTTATCTTCCAAGCTGTAAACAAGTTCCCGGAACTAGGGGCAGTCATCAATCAAATGCCCCTATTGACGATGAAACTCACAGAAATGGAGCAAATTTCCAACCGCGGGTTGGCAAGGCACAACCGGAGGGAGTTGCAATGCATGGGTGACCATCAAAGCCCTAAAAACATCTGTAAGAGATTCCAGCAATGGAGAGTGTGGAGCCCGCTTTGGGCAAGGTAGGTGCCGAGGGGTATGAGAAGGTAGTGGGGATGGTAGCAGAGGTTGTGTAGGCAAAGGGAATTACGTAGGTGAAGGCGGAGGGCTAGCAAGTGAATGGTGTGGAGGCGTGGAGGGAGTGGGAATACAATGGACGGCATCCACCCGCTCAGGGTGCGATGTTTCCTTGACCGGAAGTGGAGAAGTGTGGGGAAATAAAGCAGCGGAGGGTTTACTCATGGAGGAAGACGTAGTGGGGTGACATGGGAAGGCGTATGGATAAGTGGGAGCGGACGGCCGAATCATGGAGGGATATGAGGTGGAGGGCTGACTTGTGGGGGATGGTGAGGAGAAGGGGTATATGGAAGGCGAAGGTGAAGGAGACTCGTGGTCAAGGGAAACTAGGAGTTGTTGGCTAATGAAGCGGGCTCGGCTGTAGAGTTGTTGCCAGGAAGTGATATCATTCAGGGCTAAGATGCATCTAAGCTCGGGCGTTGCATTAGAAATAACCATCTTGATTTGCTCGCCCTCCGGAATAAGCCCTGGAACTTGCACGGCTAGGCGACGCCAGCGGTCGGCAAACGTGGGGAATTCCTCGTCGGGCTTCATCTTCTCTTGGGCCAAATCCACCATAGAATATCCAGGCCCAACCTGGTCTCGGTACTGCTGAACGAATTTTTCTTGTATAACTTGAAAATTCATCATCTGCTCTTGCGGTAACGTGAAGAACCAATCATTGGCTGAGCCCTCTAAAGATAGGCCAAACAAATAGGCCATCAAGTGTAGATCGTGCCGGAACTGGGCCGACTCATATGAGAAATCCTTCAAATGGACGTAGGGGTCACCAATCCCACCATAGCGACGATATGCGGGAATCTGTGAACATGGTGGGAGTTGAAGACCTTGAAAGGCAAATGGGATATCCAAAGAAGTTTGGGGATTGATTCGGCGTTGTAATTCATCAAGCTGACATTGGGCCTGAGCGATCATCTCCTCGGTAGGAAGAGTCCGAGAAGGATATGGGCCAGCCTGAGCAAGAGAGGATGAATTTAAACCAGGATAGTGTTGATGGGCCAAATAAGGGGATCCAGCCTGAGGTGAAGACAAGCCCATTCCGGGAATGTAGGAATGCATGGGCCTGGAAGGATTATGTATGTGGAGACGAGAATTGATTGGGCTAACAGCAGCATGGGCAGGATAAGAAGGCCTATTAAAAGAATAGGGTCCATTGGAGGAATAGGGAGATGGGCCCGCGTGGGAAGAGGAATCCACACGGAGATAAGAAGATAGAGAAGAATAGGAGTATGGTACAGGGGAAGGATGCTCCATGGGGAGAATGGAGACTTTATGCAATCAAAGGTGAGAAGTACAAGGAGGGAAAGAAGCCTAGGACAAATGCGACTAAATGGACAGACCCCCCAAAAAAATGACCTAACCTAAATGGGCACTATTAACCAAACTAATGTAGATGATGCGAGTGTAACACACAATGGGCCCAAGCAAAGACACACAATGTGGGTATGGAACAACCAAACAATTTAATCAAAATGCACATAAGGGATGGGAGAGATGAGAAGAGAAGCGACCACTTAGTCAACCAAGTTGTTAAATGATGCACGAAATTATTTTTTTATAAGTTCCTCGTTAGGACCTTAGTTGATTAATTAAAATATGAATTCACTCAACCACAAGGTACCTAACCAGAGTGAGGATGGGAAACTGGCTGACTCTAAGGGACTCTCCCTCTTACGAATGCGAACCCTAGATTGGGGGGTGGTATGGTACAACCTGCCCGACGTCCGTGTGGGAATCCACGGCACACGGGGGCTTACAGAGGTCCTCGGTAAGGTCACCTAGTCGGCTGCAAGGAGTATGGAGATGAGAGGAAACCCTACCTCGGTAGGAATGCAACTACAGATGATAAATATGCATGAATCTTATGCGCACCGGAGTGCATACAAAGTCTAGCCTAGCAGCTAGCAATCAATAATCAAACAAATATGTAAGAAATGAAAACAAGTATGCGCCAATGACATAAGAGCAGGGGGAGATCAATAATCAGCACCAAGTGTCATGAAAATCAAATAACATGGCAATCAAAGTGAAGCACGGGTGCACTGTAGCAAGACAAGGACGGTCTATGGATGACCGTTCAGGTAGATAAACGGTCATCAGGGGGCCTTTCAACGGCAGAGAGTAACAACACAAAAGACACAGAATGTTAAAACAGGGGCGTACCTCAATGAACGGTCTATCGATAGACCGTTCACGATCTCAGATGGACCTATATCAACCGTACAACGCTAGTAAATCCAACAGTGCACAAAACAGAGACGTACCTTAGCCTGCAGGATGGGCAGCCGAAATCTAGACGTATGAAGAGTTAGACGAGCAAAGGGGGACCGCTGAAGGTAGTAGGCTCGCAGGATAATCATCACTGTAAGAAGAGAAGAGCGGTGGATCCTTGGCCACGGAATGACTTGAACGGCTCTGAATCAGCCGCACGAAGTCAGAAGATTTCAGACAGATACGTGAGCCAACGGGATGGACGGCCTCTATCAGGCCGCAGGAAATACAAACGGACGCTATGGGGCCGCTGAAGACAACAGGCTTGTAAGAGGAACAACACTAGAAGCAGATAAGAACGGTCAAATCCAAGCCAATGTACCAATTGAACGAGTAATAGGGATCCGCACAACCCCCAGAAGGCACAACCGAGGAAACCAGCAACCAACCTGAAACAACTTAAAGAAGAGAACTAAACAAGCACAGAAATAGGTCAGCAAAATAATAACACGATGGGCACTAGGTGTCCCACTGTGATCGCTAAAAAATGGGTTGTTGACGTGTTTTTCCTACTCTTCCCCTTTTGATGACCCTTCCAACCCCTTCTTTACTAGTGTAATGTGAAGAACTAAGCAATAAGTAAATAACAAGGGGAAGGGTGTGAAGTGTGTGTGATCGCCACCAAGATGCCGAACGTGATGAACACGCTGTATCTTGGAAAGGGGAAGAGGTACTCGCCATAAGAGCAGCGCCGAGAGGATGTACGGCTCAGGAGGAACCGCTTGTAAGGATGAGCGGCCGCACGACAAGCCGTCTAAAGGCGCTACAGAGGACGCGGGATAAAGAACTTCTGGCAGATGAACGGCTCCGACCCAACCGTAATAAGAAGAAGAACGATCCAGATACCACCGCACGTCTCCTTGAACGGACAGCTGGGAACCGCGCAAGGCCACCCCTCCAGAAGTTGTAAGAGTCCAACCTCCACCCTTTCTGGCCGACCGGAAAGGATGGGCCTCTCGTTAGTGTGATGCTGACCTGCAAAATCACGTGTAGACCACAAAGGAAAACCCAAGTTAGAACTAGAAAGTGTAGTAAATAATCAAACAGACAGAAATGAACATGACTAAGTGAAATAGGGGATACCTGGGGATTTTTAAACCCTTGGGGACGTCAGAAAACGTAGGAAGGTGTGTGCATGACAGTGCAAATGAAGAAAAATGTGGAGAATAGATATGAAGAAACACGCATGCAACTAGAGGAGACGAAACTATCAAATGTAAAAGACTCAAAACAAAGACTACTCCCTAAACCATAGGCCTGTATGGACGTACAAGGCCTCCCTCCATGGTGCTAGGTCGCTCAAAGATTTGGCAGGGCTTCGCCGTCGACCAAAAATCTCCCCCCCTTCAAAGTTGGTCCTCAGGGTCTATTTATAGAGCCTAAAAAGTCAGCCTCAAAATTAGGGTTTCTATGCATTTTCAGGTCGAGATAATAACAGGGAAGTTAAAGATAATTAAATTATCTTTTAACAAGAACAAACGGCACCAAAAATGACTCAATATTCACGGAGAAAGGGCTAGATGAAGTTGGGGGATAAATCCACGGATAGAGAGAGAAAATCTGTTAATCCTTCAGGATGCGAGCAGTTAAACGGTCTTACGATAGACCGCTCATCGTGTTGAGCGGCTACCACCAAACCGTCCATACCTGTCGGTGGAAACTCAAATATAGAAGAATTATCCAACCATTTATCCATTAAACCAACCGAGAACCTCGCCGTTGGACTCTCACAGATGAACGGCTAGGATTGGACCATTCAAGAATAAGAGCGGCCAAAGGCCGACCGTTCTAGCCCTGTCGGTGATAAATAGATCAATTGGGTAATTATCTCAGAGAATAACGAAGCGTAGGACTCGGGGAGAATAACGGCTACAATTAGCCCGTCCATCATTTTGAACGGCTAATATGAGACCGCACAAAAGCATGTCAGTGGACATTCAGAAAATTAACCAAAATATTCCATAAATGTATGGACGGTTTATAGACAACCGCACATCGTTGAGCGGCCAGGTATGAACCGTACATGTCGCTGGACACTTGAAATCCATGAAAATACTTGACTAACCAAAATCAAGGCCTATTAAGCCTTGAATTGAAGCAGACTTAGCCAGGGAGGGAGGCTACCCATAAAATTGGCCCAGAACGTGCCAGAACATAGCCCAACGAGTGATGGACAACTCGAGGCATCAACAAATGGGAGTAAGAGAAATGACTCAACTTATCGATAAAAAATGGGTGTCAACAATAGTCAGGGTTAATACCATGCTTGTTGACATTAAAGAGGTTATGAAACCTCTTGCCTCTTGTAGAACTAACATATGCAACCAACATAAACAACAAGATGAATAAAGACAATCATCAAGAACATGTGTAATCAACCATAAGTTTAGTTATCATTACGTAATCACACATTAAGTTTAGTTATCATCACGTAATCACACATTAAGTTTAGTTATCATCAAAACCATAACTTAACAATTACAACAATCATCAAAATCATAACTCACCAATCTCCCCTTTTTTGATGATGACAAACTTATTGATGATGACAAACTTAATGATAACTTATTAATGATGATACAATAGAGTGGATACAACAGAATGACACATATATTCGTCTCCCCCTGTCACACACAATCATCAATTTTTCTCCCCCTTTGACATACTAAAAAAGCGGGATAATACAAATCTATCTCCCACAACAACAGTATCAAGCGAGCTGGAAGAAGCCAAATAAGGAAGAGCAAGCTTAACTCCCTTTCAAACAGCAATAGCCCATCTTATCAAATCAAAAGAAGCAAGGGCAAATCATGGATGAAGAAAGCAATATGATTCCAATAAGAGGAAACCAATTGGTGATTATTCTCACAAATCAATTTGATACCATCCAAAGCAAATACAGCCAAGCATGTATTAAGACCAATTGAAGGTGGTGATTGGCCTCAAGGATATGAACCAGTGGAGGAAGATGTGAACATGATGAGGTGTTTAGTATGATAGCATTCAAAATCTAGATCTCATGTCAGATTTTAACAACAAACAAGAGCAGGAGGGCATATCAAAAGGATTTTCTTTGATTTTCAAATTTTCTGATTTTTGTATTTTAGTTTGAAATGCATGAAACTCAAAGCAAGCATATAATTACATGAAAATTGACTAGGGCAAAAGATGAGTTCAAAGACCATGTTGATTATTCCTATGTGGGGGTCACAAAGTTTGGTTCCCATGACACAAAATGAAGGCAAATATCCCATAGCAAGAGTAAAGAAATTGAAGTCCAAAATTTTGGAATTTTGTTGATTATCTGATTTTTACATTTTCTGTTTAAATACATTAAGCTATGTATATGCGGATGATGACTCATGAAGTGCACACAATGCAACCAAACAGTTACATATAAATATACATGCAATCTCCCCCGTACATATATAAGAAGGGAATGGGTATAAGAAAGATGCAAGAGAGTCATGCTAACAAGAATACACATGTGTAGCACATGGGAGATTGTACAATTATATAGGAGATTCATGCAATTACTAAAGCAGTCAATTAATTTTCGGAATACATAATGAATCAAATTTCCAAATGTGTAAGTGAGTAACATGAAAAATGATAGTTACAATATGGATATTCAGATTTTCAGATTAACACAAGGAGACATTTTACAGACTGCACTCAATTTTGAGAACATCGTATTGGAGGCTACGCTCTACCACAATGAGTTTTCACCAATATTTTTCAACTCAACCAATATCACATGATAGGCAGAATTTTTCAAAAGTGATCATGTTCAAATAATTCTTTTTTACGCGAGTAGACGTATGGAGCTCATGCTAGAATCTCCGGTTACTCAGAATACTGAACCATTTCACCTCATGTTGAACAGAGATAATAGTCAACACTTTTCAGATATGAACCACATCACGTCTCAGGTGACATGCGCCCAGTTTACTTAGTGAGACCGAGCATTGCTCTATCTTTCATTTTCATTTGATATTTTTTAAAAAGGATAGGTAGACAGCTTTTTCCTCAACTGTCTCTTCAACATAAATGCAACAAGTTTAACATCTTGAGAGTGTTGAAAAGAAATTCGTATATCCTTATCTTTAACACTCATTTTCATATTTTGTGTATGAAGTGTGCGAATTTGATTCAGCATGTATACCGAAAATATCATGAATACATAACAATGCAACTCCCCCTAAATAGATGCACTTATGAAATATGAACTCCCCTAGAGTGTATGACATGAAACACTCCAATAATGACTCAAATGTAACATTATTTATCAAGAAGACATAAGGTCATAGAAGTTTCAAGGATGGGGGTGAATAACATGTAATAGCAAGTAAGCACACATTGGGAGTTTATGCAAATGCACTATGACATGCATGCGAGCAATGTGATGTCAATTTGATACCAATTGAATGGACAATTTGATACCAATTGAATGGATGCCAATTGAATGAACTAAGTGCGACTAATGCATGAGTTCCAATGTAATACAATGTATGAGCATATAAGAATGCGATGCATTGTGCAAAGTGATTCAGACTTTTGATTTTCATTTGCATGATCTAAAAGCACCTTATGCATTGAATTATGATGCATGCAACCTATAACAATGTGAGAGTGGAATGCAAATTATTTTGGCAAGATGAGAGCTTTATTTCCAATCCAATGTGACAACTTCCACATGAGACTATTCACATTCAATTAATGGATCAAATAAGCATTTTTTTTTCTGACATGATCTTTATGAATGAGGCTGCATACATGATCAAAATTAAGCAATGCAACCAATTTTTAGAATTATTTAAAATCAGATTTTCAAGGGCATTTCACAAGTTTTGAAATTAGAAATTATTCACAAGCCAAATGTTTGAATCATGAGCAAAAATATATTTTCAATTGAAAATAACTCAGTTCAAAGATTCATTCATAAATCGACCATTCGTAAGCCAGTCACAATCGTCAAGATCTGATACGAGACGGAGATTTTAGTCCGAAGACCCAGCTCAACGCATATGGAATGCTTCCAAGTGGTCATAATCCACTCTTCCACAGATGCTATTTGATATACCAGATGTGCAGTTCAATTCAGATGTGATTATGCAATTCAAGTTGAGAGATATTCAATAGCCAAACACTTCACACACATTTTTCAAGATCTTCAATTTGATTTAACCAATTCATCACAACATGCTAGTAAATGACAATTCAAATTTTTAGAATCAATACCTTGTCACTTGAGTGTGTCACCAAGTGATAAAGACGGTCATTGCATGAATTGATAAGGTTGAATTATCTTAGTTCAAGAGACAAGATTGGAAACCTTCAATCACTAAGATCACCAACCTCACGAGGGTTGATATTTCAGATTTTACTTTCTTACCTTTGCCTTGAGAATTTATTTTCTTCCAAGCCTTCCACCTGTAATCCAAAGAAGAATGAAATTGAATTCACTCATTGAGAGTATTTTAAAATCTTCTTGTATAATCCCTACAAAATAATCATATAAAGCATTATTAGTAGTTCCAGAGATAGTATTAATCACATATGCATTAACCACTAAAAGGACTTTACCTGATTTTCTCATGAAAAATGGTTGATCAACTTTACCTGTTGCGGGCCTATTACCATGCCTTGGGTACTTATCTAGATCACTTTCTATCTCCTAGTGGCAGATTGAGGACATTTTTATCATTTTCATCCTTGCAAGGTATTCCTCAGTTGATTCAAGCTTGATCATGGCTAGCCCATCATCATTTAGATTGTGGGAGTGTAATCTGCATCCAAGGACAAGAGACTCGATTTGTCAATTTCGATTCAAATTCATTAGAAATAGGATGACAAATTATTTTAACAACCAACATCTCCTAGACAGCTCTAGATGTAATGTATGACTCATGTGTGATCCTAAACAATAAGTTCATATGACGAATGTGGTTGCTCCCCCTTAGTGTGTGCACGAATGCAAGATGTTCATTAACGTCCTAATGCCATGTGCAGCCTGTAACTAATTGACTCATAGTACAAGATGTAGAACTTAGATCCGAAGATCACCTCACACGTAGTGATAGTTTTCAGACAGGCTTAACCTGTCCTTCCACATGTCACCATTTGATATACTATGTAATCATGGATGACGAAGGCAGGAGGATTGCAATGCATTATGGCATGAATACACAATGTTCAATATTTGTAAGATATCACGTGAAGGTATATGCATACTCAGTGTATGTGGTGAAATCATACTTTGATGAATCTTCAAGCTCTTCTTTACACGAAGATGCTATATGACAATTGATATTCGCACAAATGTGCAAACAACTATGAATGAAATGCATGTACAGACATATGCAAGATTGCATGACTATATGACATAAAGTGAGTTAAAATATGACACAATCATTACAGGAAGTAAAAGGGATATCACCTGATCTTCAAATTCAATTTTTGATTTTTCTTTCAACCTGACTTATGCCACTTGGCCCGTGTGCCTTACCTTCTTGATGAAGACAGATTTCATACTTTTCATTCACATGGCACACCTGCAAAATAGATTTCTCATTTGACATTCTTAGGTACCCAAACAATCTTGGGTCCTTGTGGGTTAGCAGCAACATGGGCATGTGATTTCCAACTTTTGACAACATTTAAATCATCATTTTTCTTTAGAAAATAATCATGCTTAACATTCCCAGAGTTGCCAAAGTGATGGTAGGAGGCACGTGGCATCATATTCTTTCTTCTCATGGGTTCTACTGATTTGTGTATGTGAGCATGATGTGTTGAGTGGGAGTTCTTTCTCTTCAACAAAAACCAGCAATGTGAAGTTGTATGACCCCATTTACCACAATGATTATAATGCATGGAAGGTTTTGTGGTGAAGACTTTCTTTACATTTTTCAAAACAGCTTGGTTTCTACATGCTCTCAAATCAGCATTCTTCATAATGAAATAATCATGCATGGCATGTCCAGATTTATCACAGTAAATATATGAGAGTTTCTTTCTAGGTGGTTGTGTGTGTGTGGCAGAAGTATGTTTAACATGCATGGAAGTGCTAGCAGCATTTTTAGATTTTTGATTCAAGTTGATTTTCTTTGTGGATGCATGTGTGTGTGCAACATGATTTTCCTTTTTCAGATTTTCAATTGATATGCTGACTATGTTTGAACTGTGCACAAAAGATGTATAAACTTTATTTTCAAACTTCTTTTTGTTCACAGGATTATAGCCCAACCATTCCCTTTGAAAATTCATCTTCATCCCCAACAATTTATTCAAGTTTTCTTAACCATTTACAAATCTAGACAATGAAACATTCAAATCAAGGATTTCAGATTCAAGAGAACTCATAATTAGCAAGTTCTTCTTCACAAGTAGAAAGACTAACATTCAACATGGCATTGGTAGTCTTAAGGCATTCTACTTCTTGCTTAAGTTCATCCTCATTTTCACACTCTCTAACAACCACAGATTTTCCTTTTTCAAGAATCAACAATCTTTCAGAAATGGCCTTGTTCAATTCCCTTAGTTTCTCATTTTCTTTAACAAGCTTTTCATCATGAATCAGTTCATTTATCAAGGTTTGATCATCGGCCATTGAATTCAGTTTTGCAGTCATCTCCTTGTTTTCATTTCTTAAGGAACATATTTGATCTTCATGAAATTCAATGTCAAACACATGAGCCTCAATCATTTCCTCTAGATGCAAGCATTTTTTACAAGAGGAATTACACTTATTTTGTTCGGCATCCTTTTTCAATTTTTTATTTTTAGATTTTAACTTATTATATTTTTCAGCAAGATCATCATATGCAATCAACAAATCTTCATAGCTGACTTCATCTTCATTATCAGAATCAGAATTTACCTTTGAACTCGATTCAATTTGCTGATCACTCCCTTGATCACTTGTGCCTGCCATAAGACATTGGTCTCCATGCTCTTCCCGGATTTTGGTTAATCCATCCAAGATGTTCTTCACATATCTGCAATGGGAGACAAAGGAAAAGTGATTAGAATTGACTACAGCCGTAAATAACTCCAATACTAAACAATTTTGATCAAGTTTAAGCTTTTGATTTGCAGTCCAGACATTTTTATCTTTAGGCAATTCATAAGGATCATGTGATATAAGCTTCCATAGCTTAGGGTCGTATTAATTGACTAGACTACACATCCTTCCTAACCACACATCGAAATTACAACCATCAAACACGGGTGGAGAGTTTAAGGTGTACATCATGGTAGTCATAGATCTGGATCACTCTAGATCGTTAGATCTATGAAACTAGAGCCTTGGCTCTGATACCAATTGAAGTCCCGCGATCAATGACACCCAAGAGGGGGGTGAATTGGGTGATAACAAATTTTAAGAAAACTTTTAACTTTTTACAAAATATGTGATAAACAATAATTAGTAATTAAAAACTCATTAACCAATTCTCTCGATCTTTTTGTTCCCACACGACCATACAACGAAAATAATCAAACCACACAAATAACACACAGTGCACAGCAGTTTTTAAGGTGGTTCGGATGCAACGACAGAAATCCTACGTCCACCCCTTACCAAACTCGGTGAGGCTTCACTCGGGGATAAATCCCCAAACGGAGACAACGCTCCAAACACACACGCAGGACAATGCCTGCCCACACACACGGGGACGCGCCCCAATACACACACACACACACGAAGGTGAAGTCTCCAACACGATCCAACAAGCGGATCAACAAAACAAACACCCGCTGCCACAAGTGTAGCACTCCACACACACAAACACAAGATCTGGATAAATCCACACACCCACGTAGATCTAAGAAGACCTACGCACACACGAATAGAACACCACGACCACACACGACCACATATCTAACTTGATCCACACACACACATATATCTTCAGATTACAAAGAACAAGACTTGAAATTCAAAACACCAAGACGAATAGAGCAGAGTTTAGAAATCTCCTGCTTTGGTTTCCCCCTGAATGTATGATGTAGAACTTGGAACAATGCTTCCTACTTCACTTAAATGGCTTGGTTGATCTCCCTTGAATGCTTACTTGCTTCTTCACTTCCTTGAAGGTTGCTAACTTCAGGAATGGATGAAGAACTCCAGCCCGAAGCACTGTTCACGAGGGTGCTACAGTACCCGTAAATCACCTCCTCTAGCCTCCCTTGATCTCTCTTGTTCCAATTGAAGCATTAGGGTTGCCAACCCTTCTGGTGAAGGTTTTATAACCTTTGAATGGTCCTTGGACATCCTCCATACCAGATCCACGTTTTGTGGATGATTGGGTGTCATTAGGATTAAAGAAATACAAGGAGAATGTCTCTTCTCGAAGTGGAGAACAAAGTCAACTTTTGTTGGCTCGGGGCTGGCGGTCGACCTGTGGAAGCTGGCGGTCGACCGCTATTGAGAAATCATGTAGAAATTTGATCCCTGGAATTTTCGGTGGACCTTGGGCGGTCGACCGCTGCTGTCGGTCGACCTGGGGCGGTCGACTGCCAGTTCTGCAGGATGAGACATTTCGCATTTGGCGATTCTGGTTGACCGGAATGACCTAGTCCTGCAAAGTTGAAGTGTTAGCCCAATGAAATACATCCAAATAACAATGACTTTAAGTAGATGTTTATTTCATACATTTGGGGGTTGGATTTCACTTGGTTTATGCATTAGAAAGATCAAGACCATTTGAGCATGTTACCATGATTGGAATGAGAAACTAATACATTTGAAGAGTGAGCTTGTAAGTTATCAAACCAAGTTATCATTGTGAACCTCAAATATCATGAATGAAGTTTAGAAATGAGAGGTATATGCAATACCCACGGTGAGATTGATGACTATGGCAAGGTAAGAATCTTACCAATGGTGCTTGACAGTAAATGACATATACCACCTGTAATGAATTGTAGAGGAGCAGGGGGTGCTTATCCACACGTTTGGTTCACCAGGTTACTGCCATGAGTTTGATCCTACATGAAAGATAGTCAGGGTTAATACCATGCTTGTTGACATTAAAGAGGTTATGAAACCTCTTGCCTCTTGTAGAACCAACATATGCAACCAGCATAAACAACAAGATGAATAAACACAATCATCAAGAACATGTGTAATCAACCATAAGTTTAGTTATCATCACGTAATCACACATTAAGTTTAGTTATCATCACGTAATCACACATTAAGTTTAGTTATCATCAAAACCATAACTTAACAATTACAACAATCATCAAAACCATAACTCAACACTTTATAGAAGGGGCCTCACTGGAGTTTTGCTTAGATGCCTCGACGATGATGAATCTTGGAAGGTCATGGAAGAGGCGCATTCAGGAGTGTGTGACGGTCATGTGAATAGCCAGATGTTAGCTAAGAAAATCCTTAGATCGGGCTTCTATTGGCCCACTCTAGAAGAGGACTGCTCCATATATGTTCGAAGGTGTGTCAAGTGCCAACTGCACGCCGATAAAATCTATTCTCTGACTTCTTCACTCCACCCTATGTCCTCCCCATGGCCTTTCTCCATGTGGGCTTTCAATATCATCGGACCTCTTGGTGATTCAAACCTCCTCACAAAATTGAAATCATTTATACTCACGGCCACGGAGTACTTCACCAAGTGGGCGAAAGTGGAAGCGTACGCGGAGATCAAAGCGTCAACCGTCTACAAATTTATCATGAAGAACATCATCGCAAGGTTCGGCATCCCTAGTACTATCGTCACCGACAATGGACCACAATTCATCTCTCAAGAACTTCAGGACCTCTGCAACAGGTACAACATTGCATTGCATCATTCATCTCCTTATTATCCGCAGGGCAATAGCCAAGCAGAGGCAACTAATAAAATGTTGATCAAAATTATCAAGAAAACGTGTGAGGCTAATAAATTTGCGGATTGGCCAGAAAAGCTGGTTGAAGCTCTTGGGCCTATCGCACTTCTATTCGTAACCATACTGGGCAAACCCCTTTCGCCCTTACTTATGGAATGGAGGCGGTAGTCCCTTATGAGATTCGTATTCCTTCTCTTAGGGTATAATTGTACAAGGAGCTCCCCATTGATGAGAGTCGCGAATCTCTCCTTACTCAATTGAAACTCCAAGATGAGATCGCTGAGCATGCGCGTGTTTATCAAAATAGGCTTTCACGTTTTTACCAAAAGAAAGTGATTGAGAGAAAATTTAAAATCGGTGAAATGGTAATCAAAGGAATCTTTGTAAAATCGGGTGGACCCCGTTCTAAACTCCAACTGAAAGTGGAGGGGCCTTACGTAATAAAAAATATTTATCTTGGCAATGCTTACAAATTGATTAACACCGAAGGGGAAGAATTGGCTCACCCGTGGAATGGACTTTATTTGAAGAAATATTATCCCTAAGTCTTTGAAAAGAAAAATTTAAAAAAAAAAGAAGAAAAAGAAACAAGAAATAAATAAAAGAAAGAAAAAAAATGAAAAAAATGCAGGCTGGCATGGCGCATGGGCCGTGAGACCCGAAAAATCAAAATCCTTAATTCATTCTTCAGTCTTGATGGTTTAACTTGGGGTCAATTCCCGCACACACTACACGCTTTACTCTTAAACTCAAACGGCCCAAAATTCAAGGAAAGTCAGACCCAAACTAAGAGTGTAAAAATCTTACATATTCTCTTTTCTTCAGCTCACGAGAGGGAGTAGGAGTCAAGGGAGGCTAACCCAAACCTACCAGCTGCCCTAGTAGATGGAAGTCAGGACCCAAAAAGGCAATAAAATACTATAAAGCCCAAGTACAATTAGGTCTTTATTTTTGAAGGCAAAGTAAAAAAAAATGTAAAAGTCAGAAAAGAAAGCATGACAAGAGGGCAAAGTCCCCGCAGGGAAAACCCTGGTCGTAAGCATGCATAAATAAGGGCAAAAAGAGCAACAAAATTTCTCTAATCCGAAGACCGAACCCCAATAGGCATTAGGACAAGGGGAGAAAAGCTTCCCCGTTCTCTGAAACCTCTCGTGAGCTTCCTCAACTTATTCTTCACTTCTCCATCCATGATAGGTTATAAGCTCAAAAGGATGGCAAAGACCGACTAAGAAGGATGGGCCGTGAGAGAATACGAGTAAAAGCACAATTCATTAAGTACGTTATCCATTTCTTAAATCATTTAAGAAAGATTAATGGATTTCAGATGGCGATTGTGTAAGGTTTAAGACCCTTGTACTATGCTCAGCCTCATTCAAAATAAGACGAAAAAAATCTGAAAAAAAAAACAAAAAAATGTGTTTTTTCAATTAATGCCTTCAAACATGGGCGTCATTTCCATTATTCACGACAGTCTTAATGTCGTCATTTTCAAATAAAGGAAAATAAAAAAATGTTTTTTTTCAATTCACGCCCATTGCCAAAGGCGTTATTTACTTTATTCACGACAGCCTTCATGTCATCATTTTCAATAAGATTAAGAAAAAAAATGATTTTTCAATCAACGCCATCCTCATAGGCGTCAATTCTATAATCAACGCCTGTGTGCGAGGGCATCACTTTAAAAAGAAAAGGAAAAAAATAAGAAAATGAAAAAAGAACAAAAAATTTAAGCCCACTGCTTCCCACCATTTCATATGCTTAATTGCATTCTTGTGTGGGCATCTCTTATTTCAAGTTTACATCTGTTTGCTTGCGTGTCGCATTTCCTTGTATATTTTTGTTATCCGCCTTTATTAATTAGAGGCTTGGCCCCTTGACCCGTCAACAAGGTCAAAGTAGTGACAACCCCTTACTTATTGAGCAAGGGGCTAAGCCGAACAGATGAATTAATCTGTTTGCTTAAGTGTGAACTACAAGCACAGGGCAAGAACGAAAAAGAAGGAAAAGCAAACACAGAAGTACACAACTGCTCAAGTGCTCAACTGCTCAAGGTAACTAAGGTAACAAAAATCTCATATATATATATATATATATCAATGAATATCTGAGTACATGTGTGAGGGTGGAGCAGTACAAGTAAGTCTCTATCTCAGCTCTCGCCTCCACCCTCCTCTCTCCTACTCTCTACCTCACCCTCGTCGTCCCGACGAGGCACCCGTGGGGGGGGGGGGGGGCATGGACCCCCGAGAAGTAGCTGGAGCTCGAGCCTGCTCCTCTACCTCGCTCCTCTGCTGGAGAGAGGAACCTGCCACGTAGGTACTACTGGTAAACGCGTACCCCGCAGCCCGCGCCCGCTCCCGGCCTCGCTGGAGGCACTCCTCGGTCACCCGCAGCCGCTCCTGAGTGACGGCTAGCTAAGCTCTCAAGTCCGCGAGCTCCCGCTCGCGTGCTGCCTGCTGCTCCCTCTCTCGGGCGTGCTCCTCCCTCTGCTGCTCTCGCTCTCGGGCACGCTCCCTCCGCTCGACGTCGAGGAGCACTCGCAGCTCTGTCACGTCCTAGGGCAGCTCCTCTTTCCGCCTCAGTGCCCCCTCGAGCTCCGTGACTCACTGCTCGCAGATGGCAACCTCGATCCCAGCTAGTGCAGCCTGGGTAAGCGCCTCCTGTAGCTCGGTGGTCTGCATCATTTCAAACAAATCATCAGTTTCACATTTAATTCAATTTCATAAACAACTGAAATAGATCTTTAATAACTTACTCGTGTAGCCATCGCGCGCTGTCCTGCCTCTATGCAAGTGAGCGAGGCTCGGAGCTCCTCAGTCTGTGAAACATAAATTTTTATGAATGAACACAATGATATATAACCAACTGCATTTATGAGTTTGAGTTTTGAACTTACCCGTGTGGCGAGGTCGCGCTCTGCCACCTCGGCCCGTGCCACCGCTCCAGTAAGCAATCCCTTCAAGGAATCCACCACGATGCTCAGGTCCCTCGAGCTGGAAGCCCCTCCTGCGCCTCCTGCTGCTGCTCCCTGCTGGGCACGCTGCATTCATTAAGATTGTCAGTGGCTAATCATTAATAATTCAGGGATCATTTGCATATAGACAAGTAAACACTCACCAAGGTCTCCATGTCTGCCTGTGTGGCAGCTAGCTGGGCCTCCAAGCTGTGGAGGTGCACCTGCATGTCCATCGTCGCTGCATCCCGTGCATCCTGCATTCATCACACATATCAGTCGCATAATAGGCATATAACATTTACGGGAATTAAAAGAAAGTACATTCATACATACCTCTATGACCCTCATCTGAGGTCGGCCGGTGTAAACCTCCCAATAGCATCGGAGGTACTCGGAGCTGTCTGCCGCCTGCGAGGTGACCTGTGTCCCACGGCGCTGCCAGTCAGCGTACTGGTCAGGGAATCGGACCTTCCAGTCGGTGGCCTTCGTGCGACCGCGAGTCTTCTTCTCGATCCCGCGGGGCTCGCCAACTTCGACCCACTCATGGTGTAGGCCGAGGGTCCTCATGACCAGCCTAAGCCGTAGCGGCTCAATCTCATTCAGACAATTGCCCAAAACAAGGTCGGCCCGCTACGACCCACGGCTGGCCCTCGTCTGTCATGCCCTCGTAGGGTCTCCACACCACCTGCATTCTTATCATCATATCATCATACATTCATATGCATTTCATAAAGCAGGAATTAAGGGAAATTGCATCATCTTTAACATGCGTACCAGTGAGGCGGGGTAGTCGCGGAACTCTCGCCAAAGAACTCTCAACTCGTAAGCGAGTGGCGCTCCGCGCACGAGAGGCAGCCAGCGTCGTGCTAGTTGAAACGCCGCCTCGTCGCCAGGTCGGGTATCGGCATGTCCCATCCGCATGTATAAGTGACTCCACACCTGCATCCATTGATTGCATTAGTAAGCATTCATATGCATAAGCATTTAAATAAAGAAAAAAGAGGAAAATAATGAAAAAAAGCATACCAGAAGAAAAGGTGAGAAGCCACTGATAGTAGTCTCTCGACCTGTCCCTGTAGACAGGTCGGCTATCAAGTGCGCTAGCAGGGCAACTCCCCACGCAAATCTGTCGACGCTCTCCAAGTCCTCGAGGATCCCCAAGAATCGGCAGTTGATGATGTCGCTCTTCGTGCCAAGCAATAGTCTCCCGAGCATCAGGAATAGGAATCTCCTCATATCTCGGTCCACTCGATCTCTCTGAGCTGGGTCCTGGCAGTAGACGGCCCTAGCTCCCCCTATCAACCTCTACGAGAACTGCTTCACGGTCTCCTTCGGTCTCTGCCTAGCATCTCCCAACCCCATAGCTATGGTAAGGTCAGTACGATAGATGGTCCTACACTTGCTAGGAGTCTCTGCTATGGTCTCTAACCCTAGTAGCCTCTGTGCCAACTCGCTATAGTCGGGAAGGGTGATCCCACTCACTGCCTCCCCATCTACCCTCAGTCCGGTAATCCGGACGACGTCCTCCAAACTCAGAACCATGTGACCCCATGGCATCAGAAATGCCCGGCTAGTCCTATCCCATCTCTCCCTAAGAACTTGGATCAGAGGAAGGTCGGGGAGGACGGGCTCTATACTAAGGAAGGGACCAAACCCCATGGCATCTACCCTATCCTTCTGGAAATCCGGAAGCCCGTAGTAAGCTGATCGGACCTGGATTCAGAAGATCCGAGTCCTCATCAATCCCTGCAAACAAAAAGATCATTTTGATATGAGTTTTACATAAGTTTCATGGGTATTCATTTGATGTTTAAAATCTATTCACTATTTGAATTGATGACCTGTCTATGGTCGTTACTTGGTTAATTGACGCCCCTGTGGGGGACGTTACTTCAGAGTGCGGTTCTGGTAATTTTATGCGTAATTTGAATTGACGACCAACCTTTGGTCGTTATTTGTTTAAGTGACGCCTCTGTGGGGGGCGCTGTTTTGAAGGTTATTTTCTTTTCTAGATATCATAATTATAAATTATTTTAATTGATGACCACCCTGTGACCGTCATTTGATGAATTAACGCCCCAGTGGGGGGCGTTATTTTCTAGGGTGTTTTACAATAAACAGTGCGCGAAATAAAAATAAAATAGAGATATATATCAAAAATAAAGAAAATGGTATGAAAACAGCAGCAAATGATAATTAAACATGATAATTTTAAAATAACGACAGGGTTCAAGGCGTGGTTTCATGAATTAATTATTTTTAGAAAATAAAAATGTAATAAATTGATGACCTGAAGTAGGTCGTGGTTTTAATTGACGGCACCACTGGGGGTGTCATTTCACTGTGTCACTGGTTCGACACTTTCCCTTCACCGAGGGCTATGGGAAAATTTGATAAAATTAAAAATAAATTGAAAATGGAAGGGCTGGGGTGGGGGGACCTACCTTGCTTCACTCGGGTGTAAGGAGCCCTCCACGGAGTGGATCCCGTTGTTGACGTGGTCGCCGAGGCCGAGGGGCCTCCGCCGCCGGTGGCGGACCTCCTTCTCCTTCTTCACCTTCTTCTCCTCTTTCTTCTTCCCCTTCTTCTTCCTCATCATCTTCTTCGTCATCATCTCCACCATCTCCATCATTTTCTTCTCCTTCATCTCTTTCTCTTCTTTCTTCCCCGGTTGCTTCTTCTTATCTGCCGTGCTCCGCCGCCGGAGCATCTTCGACTGCCGCGGGGGGAGCCCCCTCCACGGCGGGTTCGTCGCCACCGAGGTCAACCACCTTGGGGGCGGTCACCCTCTGTCGCTTGTGAGGGCCCGACATGGGTTCGAGAATGAGAGAGAGATGGAAGAGGAATGGAAGATGGGGCTCGGTTAGGGTTTGAATCGTAGAGAGGAGAAAGAGGGAAGAGAGAAAGTAAACAAAGGAAGGAGAAGAAAAGAGGGAAAATAGGGTTCAACGTTCGAAAAGAATTGACGCCCGAATGGCTGTCGTCATACATTTAATTGACGCTTTGGATCAAGGCGCTATTTTAGGATCCGACAGCACGAGCCTAGTCGTCATTTAAGTTTGCATGGGAACTTGTAACCGTCGTCAGAAGTATTAATGAGAAATTGATTGACGTGATGGGAAGTCATGATTATGGTTTAAAATTGACGACAATGTAGGAGGCGCCAGTTTGTTAAGGCACGACTCTGATCAAGGCGTTATTTAGGAAAAATCGAAGGGAATATTTGAAATGAATTTAAAGATTTTAAAACTGCCAACGCCTTAAGTTGGGGCGCTAATTAATCAACGCCAGTGTGAATGGGCGTCAATTATGGTTTTTTATTTATTTTTGAGGAAAATGATTAATAGCGGTTGACGACATGGCTGAAGGCGTGGTTTAAGGAATTGACGCCGATGGGGAAGTTGCGGCTCAGTACAGAAAGCCCGAAACTATGTTGAATTAGACAGAAATTGATTGATTTGGAACATTGATCATTATAAAATGCATTTGGGCTCGATTAAGGAACAATCCTTTATTTCATTAAGAAAAGCATTATTACATCAATTTCCTAAGTGCTATTACATATGATTTGCATTTCTCTTCCTCTTCTTCAACATATTGCTTGGGTCGATGAAGAAGTCCAACTCTCCATTGTGCCATGATTGTCTTGATCTCTTCTTGGTCACCACTTGAGCCTAGTTCCCTCTTCTTGAGTGGTGGAAGGTGAGAAGCCTCTTCAAGGATGTGCCGAGGAAGACCGAGTTGTGGAAGGCACTGGTGAGCGTTATATAGTACAAAGTCGGTCCCGCCGATTAGACGTAGCTCTATGTCGGGGGAGAGCCTTCTATGGAGCTTTTGGGTCCTGAGAAACCCCGGTGTGTAAGTGAAATCATCCTTTGGCATGGTCTTGAAGTAGTTCCTCCAATCCACCCTTTTCTTGAGCTTTGGGACCCGATTGGCCATCCTCTCACATAGGCCTAAGGAATCCGTCATATACCGGAGGGGGCTTTTGGAGAAGATTTTTGAGGCCGTTTGAGTTTCTTTGCATGGGTCAAACTTTAGGTGGAGGTCCACCCAACAAGATAGAAGGAGCATTGACCCGTATAAAGGGCACCCCAAGGAAGGAGGTGAGCCCGTTGTAGAGGTTGGCTAGCACCACCAGCCCTATCCTTTTGCCTTCCCAAATACTAGCAATGGCACTCAAGTGGCATTCCTCTAAGTGGTCTTTCATTGAAGGAAAGAGAAGTGCACCCGTGAAGCATATTACAAAACCCTTCATTACTTTCTCCAACAACTCCTCATCTTCTTGAGCTTGGTCCATCCTGTTGTAAACCCATGAAGCTAACTTTAAGAGATTAATCCCCTTATTTGCCTTGATTTGGCTCACTAAGTTAGGACTTGGTATAAGGCTAGACAACATCTCATGAGCACTGGTCTTATCAAACTAGCCATCTTGGTCTCATCACCTTGCTTCATCATCTTCAACCCAAGGAGCAATTCTACTTCTTCTAGGAGGATGGTGGCTTCAAAGGTGGGAAATAGGAAGGTATGTGTGTTTGGATGCGATAATTACACTAGAGCTCCAATGGAGGCCCAATCTAGGTAGGTGTCATTGTAATGGGTAGCATGGGTAATTAGGCCAAGAAGGTGCCATCTAGAAAGGAAGGACCGCATGTCTAAGGACAATTTAGAGAGGAGTAGGGGTAGCCACTTGATCTTTAAAAATCGACTAGGCCCCGGTATATTTGGATAATTCTGAAAAAAAATAAGAAGAAGAGAGGAGAGGAGGAATTTGATCAGAATTTAGAGAGAAGAGAAAAGGTAGAATTAAAAGCTTAAAATAAGATCAATACTTACTTGGCCCATAGTTACTCTCCCGCTGATGTGGCTTGCAATTTCGGATATCCTAGGAAATCCCATCCTAGGCTTCTTCGAAGGCTTATGCAGTATCCTGTCCATCTTTCCTATTGAGAACAAGTAGCTGCCTCTGTTGTTCCTCTTTTACTGTTCCTTGCTTCTATGTTGTTCTCGGTTGCAGCTCTCAGTCATGTTCATATGTTTAGTAGACGATAGATTGCCTTTTATAATATTTGAAACACTGACAGTTGTTTAGAACAATCACAGTTTGAGTTCGAGTGAGATTCAGTCACTGGCAATTTGTTTCCGAGCAAGGAACGGAGCGCTGGTGCATGTAGTTAATTGACGACATAAATCTTGGCATCATTTCTTTGATTAGCGACCTACTTAGTGTCATCATTTATCCAGCGCCTTGCGTGCGGGCGTCATTTTCAGTCCAATTCCAAATCGGGTAGTGAAAGTAATTAACGGCATTCGGGCTGTCGTCATTTGTGCTTATGACGCCTCTATGCGATGTCGTCATTTCCTGAGCTTACATTTTTTAGTTGTTTTATAGCATTATGCTTATCAATGAACTTAAGTGCTTTATATCTCGATAAAATTAATTATATCATGCACTTATGATCATATTTTGAGCTTTATTGAGCTGATGATTCTTTGTTGAGCTAATGATTTTTTAGCACAGAGAGGAACATGTTATGCAGGTCACGAGGCACTCAAATCTGGTAACATCCTTCCATCATTCCATTCCTTGTATTTTCTCCTGTAAGCATTTTTACTATATGGTATATACTCTATTATAGCATATCAAGGACCTTGTGTATCTGATGAACCTGGAATTTGAGTTCCCCTTCATAAAAAAAAGTGATAGTTCCAGGGGAGTCTTGATCACACGGAAAGGTCGTTGGGTCATCTAAGGTTTGGGACGATGGTTCCACTTTCTGAGTTGATGCGTGGATAAACGGGCTTCGGCTTAGTGTCAGCTTAGAGATTTGAATTCCTGACCAAATCTGGATGGTTTAGTAATATTATCCTTGATTATTTTCTATTTTACTTTGTTTTAGTTTTTCTTTTAGCCCAGCATGCATCATGTAGGACTTTGAGCTTTCATATTACGCCAATAATGAGGGCTGCTCGCTCTTAATTAAGTTGACATGAGATATTCCATTCAAAATCAAGTACTATGTTCTCCTTGAAGCCGCTCAGGCTGGTTCCTTGAAAGCATTCATTCACTGGGTCTTTATCTCAATTCACTTTATTTTCCTGCAAACCCACCTTGGTTGTAACACGTCCACATTGACTGGTAACCGCTCTCCAATGGTGTCTTTCCTTTCGTGCCCACGTGCACATTTCGTTTAGTTTAAGTTCCTTCATCCAGCCAATCAATTGCTTGCTCGTAATCATCCAAGGTTGTTTCATTCAGAATCCTAGAAAGATTTATAATGCTTAGTGTCGGAGGCGTGTTACATCACACCTTGGCATCTACTTTTCAGTCCGTTCCCACTTCATTCTGCTTGTTGCACTTACGCTTCATTCCGCGTCACTCCCTTGCAAAGCAGACGCCAAGGCGGGGCAGCTGTAGACACGCCAAAATCGACGCTATGATGAGTAAATCCCATGCCACCATGTGACGTCCCAAAGCGGACTTCAATATTGGTTTAATATGAAGTTTTTCTAATTATTTAGTATTTTTTAATAATAATTGTAATTAACGCCTGGAGGAAGGGCATCATTTAAATGACGAACTGATAGGGGTCGTGTTTTAATAAATAAACGACTGTTTGTTATGCATGTGATTTTGATGATTACAAAATGCCTTTGTTGCTTGGCCGTGTGCAGAATGGTTGTTCATGTCGTCATGTGTATGGAGGTTGAAATGGTTGAGGAAATGATCATAAACTGTTTCTATTGGGATATCATCATGTGGGTGTATTGTGATTCTATAAGGCTCACCTACTGTCTCTACACTTGGTGAGATTGCTTTGTGATGTGTGGGTTGATGAGCTTGGAGATTGAATAAATGGAATATGACTCAATAATGGTTTACGTGCCTTGATTCCCAAGTTGTTCATCATGCAATGGTAAGAATTTATATTGGAATCTATGGTGATATTCTTATAATCTTGAGTTGGAAAATTGGGTTCTCAAGTGCTTTCATGTTCATACGTCATGTCATTTGGGTCTCGGCCTCAAAACGAACTTCATATGTTAATGCATGACCCATATATATTGATCTTGATCTAACATCTTGCTTTATCATATTTTTCAGGATGAAAAATCATGGTGGATCTTCATGGGATTATGGTAATATTTAATCAATTATTTCCCATTGATTTGATGGTGTTTTTAGTGGTTTTTCAGGCCCAAACAAGAAAGGGTCGACCCATGGGGTCGACCCTCTCAGCTTCTGTTCAAACAGAATCAAAACAGAACCATTTTTTGTGAAGCTGCCTGAAGTCGACCCCTGTAAACCAGAACCAAAGTGTTGTTCTGCTTGGGTTCTGGAAACCCAAGGGTCGACCCCTGGGGTCGACCCCTTGAATTCTGGAAACCCGAGGGTCGACCCCTGGGGTCGACCCATGTAAAACGGAACACAAAATCTGTTCTGTTTGGCTTCTGTATGCCCGAGGGTCGACCCCAAGGGTCGACCCCTTCAGTTCCGACCTCCAGTCGCCATTTTTGACCGCCGTTTTCTTGCCCCAAAAGTCTTCCAATCCGAGTCCAACTTCTCCTAATCACTCCATAACTTGTGGGTCTTGTCCAAGGGCTGTCTCTTGACCATCCAAAACACTTATATACTTCTCTTTGGGTCACAAACCCTAAGGAGAGAGGTGAGATCCGATTTTTGGGTGTTTTGCTAACCCTTGTGTATGCAGGTTCGGAGTTGAAGCTCCCAAGCCTTGTTCCACCTTGTTTTGAGCTTATATGTGAAGGGAAGAACGTGGATTCAAGTCCCTAATCGATCCTCTACTGGAAGCAACGTGGAGAATCAAGATACAAGCATCATCCATGCAAGAATCGATCATCTTTCTTCAAGAACGGTTCCTCATCCTGCAGAAGCTTTTCATCAAAAATCTGAGGGAGTTGTCTTGATCTTTCACTTCTGTGTTTTTGTTTGAGATTGCTCAAGGTCTTGAATGATTATCTATGAGGTGCAATATATATATATATATACATGTTCATTTGTTCATCCATTGATTGCTATCTTATTAGTACTGCGTTTTCATCCTAAGCAACAAAGATGAACTAATGCCTTCCTTTCTCTTGCAGAAGAAGAAGGAGGAGTGGTACCACAAGGATGAGAGTAGAGGGGTTCATGAGGCTAATCAATTTTCTGATGTAAACAGGCTTGATTTGGAGCTTATCATTTCTATCTGTTCTTTCAGGTGAAGAAGAAATTAGAAGAAGGTAAAGACGTGCATCTCGAGGAGACGAAGAAGATGATGTCTAAATCATAATCATCCGTCAACAAGCAATGAGAATCAGTTTGTGCTGAAGAAGGGGGAGCCTTATACTTGATGCATACTTCTAGTTTTCATCTATAGAATTCGTTGGGAGGTCATAGCATATATATGTTTTGATTCATATACATTTGAGATAATACCTTGTGTGGGTGTTCGGAGAAGGGGATCTCCGAGTGTGTGTGTTGTTATATGTGTGCTGATTGTGCGGAGTATATCCGCGTGTGTATTGTTGCTGGGAGTTTTCTCCCGTATGGTTGAGTAGGCATTGTCCTACGTGTGTGTGTGGACGGAGTTGTGACTCCGTGTGAGGAATTTGTTCGGGGTGTGTTCCCCAGTGTGTGTGTGTGTGTGTGCTGCTGTGGCAGCAGGTTGAGGCAAGGCCTCGTGTGTGTGTTTTGCTGTGAAAGCAGCGTGTGTGTGTTGGGGTTCATTCCCGTGTTGCTACATTTTGTAGCGTGTAGTGAAGCCTCACCGGTTTGGTGAGGGGTTGACGTAGGGAGCCCGTCGTGGTCTCGAACAACGTTAAAAATACCCGTGTCTTATGGTTTGATTATTGTGATTGTGTGTTCTCTATCCTATCTGTTTGTGCAATCGTGTGAGCTCGGTGAGATTGAGTGAATCTAGCTTAACCTGTTTAGATTAAATTACTCAATCTTGTATATTCCGATGTGTGCTAGTTGAGTTTTTAATTGGACATAGTTTTTAGTAGAAGGATCTATTCACCCCCCCTCTAGATCCATGTTCCTGCACTACGGGACCCAACAATTGGTATCAGAGCGAGGCTCTGTTGTCCCTAGATCTTGCGATCTATAGAGTGATCCTAGTGCATTCTACAATCATGAATTTTTCTGAACATATCTCAATGAATTGTTTGCCAATCTTCACTGGTTCGGATTTTGATTCATGGCTAGGTAAATTATGTGTGTTGATCAATTCTACTAATCCTAGCCTTTGGAAATTGATTTATCATGGTCCACACACATTACCTCTAGATGAGACCAAGTGGTCTAATCAGGATAAAATGATGCACCATGACAATGTTACTGCTTTGAGTTTATTGAAAGCTTATGTAAGTACTAACAAGTATCCATTTGTGTCTTCTTGTAGGACGACAAAGGAGCTTATGGACCGGTTGATCAAAGCTGAAGAAAAGGAAAGGCAAAAATGTCTCATGGCCGATGATGCTGATCAACAAAGTGATGAAAATGTAGAAGAGGTAAATTCTGATTCTGAAGAATTTACTCTTGATGATCTTGTTGAAGCTTATGATGAGTTGGAAAAATAATATAAGAAAGTCAAGTCAGAAAATAGAAAATTGAAAAAGAAATCTGAAAACTTGGTCCATGAAAATGGTTCTTGTGATAAATGTTCTGAGCTTGTTAACTTCAATGAACTTTTAGAGCATGATGTTGAATGTCACAAAGAAACCATTGCATGTTTGAGAAATGAAAATGCTGCCCTCATGAACATAATTGATCAATTGGAGAAAACTGAAAAAGATCTAAGAAACAAAATGGAGTCAAACTCTATTGATCATGATATTTGCAATGAATTGATTATGAATGATAAACTTGCAAATGAAAATGAAGAACTCAAAAAGGAGAACAGTGCGATGCTAATTCAAATCTCCCTGCTTGAAAGTAGATTGAAAAATCTTGAAAATCTTGAAAAAGGGAAATCTGTGATAGTTGATGAATCTGATAAGGTGCATGTGCTTGAACAAGAAATAGCTAACTATGAATTGCACATTGCATCCCTTGAATCTGAAATTGGTGACTTGAATGCATCCTTGTCGAAGTTTGTGAATGGGGAAGAGAATCTGAACAAGATATTGAGGACTAAGGTGAATTTCCAAAGAGAGGGACTAGGCTATAATCCTGTGAACAAAAAGAATTTTGAAAACAAAGTCTATACTTCATTTGTCCACAGTTCAAACATAGCCAGCACATCAAATGAGTCTCAAATCAAACTACTGCTCAAACAACAAAGAGAACAAATGAAAATCTGGAAAAGAAACAAAACTTGCATCAAAAGGCTAAAAGTGTTGTTGGTGTCACGATGAATGCTAAGAAAAATCATGTTGCACACACACATGCATCCACAAAGAAAATCTCATGTTTTTATTGTGGTGAACTTGGTCATATGATGCATGATTACTTTTTGATGAAATCTGAAGATCTAGATGCATGCAAGAAAATGAATGGCTTCACAAAGCCAAGAAAGTTTTTGAACACAAAAAGAACTTTTGATAACTCCTATGTTCATGCAAGAAGACCATTTGAAAGAATTGGTCCATTGAACTATTTGCATTGTGGAAGGTTCGGTCACATGATGAACAATTACTTTAGGTTGAAAAATGATAACATCTCTACAAACCCACAGAAATTTCATGCTCATCCTGATGTGAAGAAGAGAAATTTCCATGCTTATAATGATAACATTCATGCTAAATCACAGAAATTTGATTATCATGTTTATGAGAATTCTGTGAAGTCTCTTGGTTGTTGTCATTATTGTGGTGAGTTTGGACATACCATGCATGTTTGCTCCTTAATGTATTTTGATGATATGCATGCCCAAAAACTGTGGAAGGCACCCTCTAGAGGTGCAACTAACCATCCGGGACCCAAGAAGGTTTGGGTACCCAAAACAACCAAATGAGAACTCTTGTTGCAGGATTGCCTTGAGGCCAAGAGGAAGACGCTACGTTGACTTGGCCAGTTCTGGTGTGATGCCTTGGTGAACATGGGCTTGTCCCTGAGTTGATACTTGAAGCTCATCATTCACACTTGCAGCTCATAGGAGATTGTCTTGTGGAAGAAAAGCACTGAAATTGGCTTTCTCATTTGTATTGAGTTGAGATTGATATGAAATTGAGTTACTGATATTACAGGTTGAGAGAGAGAGAGTCGTATGTGATGAAAAGTCTTGAAGTTAGTTTCTTCATATGCATTGGCTTAATATTGACATGAATTGAGCTCTTTACAGTGCAGGTTTGATAATGACCATCAACCCTTGAAATCATGGAGAGAAAGAAAGGAGCTCAAGAGGACTTCAATGCCAGATTTGATCTACTTCCATTTCTTCTAGCTAATATCATTATATTTCTTGCAGGAGAGAAAGAAAGGAGCTTATTGATGCAGAAGACAACAAGGGGAATAAAGTAAAGAATCTGAAAATATTAATGAAGGTAACTCAGGACAAAGGTGAGAAAATAAAGTGTTTGGCTGAAGTTCCTTGATCTTGATGTTAATGCCATAACTTGACAGACAGTGATTTTGAAGGTTTGGATACCCCTTGGTTGTTCTTGACAATGTGGATAATGAATGTTTGGCTGAATGGTATTGAAACATCTAAGCAGTATATATGAGAGTGTAGCCATTGAATGCCTTTTGCTAAACCCCCGATGTCAAATGAGAATACATTTGTTTCTGATCATCATTTCAATGATTACATGGTATATAAAATGGTGACATGTGGAAGGGCAGGTCAAGCCTGTTTGAAAGCTATCACCATGCGTGAGAATATGTCTCCGCCCGGTACCATGAATCATCTATGCATATGGCATCCAACTTAAATGAATTTTCTGAAATCATGCATTGATTATGGGGGAGTTTTGCATGCTGAAAATTTTGAAAATGATGTTTTTCCATTCTCTCAGCATGATGATATTGTGTTTGTGGCTGAACATTTTGAGGACTGAAGTTGATCAATGTTCCATGATCTTTACCAATGTGCCACTCATCTTTCTGGATAAAAGCACAACTGTTTTCAAGAAAAGTTCACATGTGATGATCTTGATGCTTTGAATGAATTTTCTGAATTCTCTTTTCAGAATAAAATTGTGTCCTCACATTTTAACAATTGGTAATGCGTGTCATGCATTAGTTGCATTAGGTGCATATAGAGTGTCATGTGAAATCTGAAATCTTGCATCACATTGCATGTTTGCATATCATTCTCTGCACATCATTCACATAGTGCTTTTGGAAGATGAAGCTCATCGTGTGTCTTGTTGCATAGTTGGCATTTTCAGCATACATAAAGTGCATATTTTGAAATGCATCATTTTGCACATTTCATGTTGCATAAATGCCAAAATGAATACTTCCAACAATTGGTCTCATATCCTTGGAGCCAACATTTCAAGAACTGAGATTGCATATCTTTTCATTTTGTATTGCATATGCATATCTTCATCGTATGCTTGCATGTTATTATATGCTATTCAACCCCTTCCTTGAAACTTCTAAGACCATATACTTCATTGATAAATAATGTTGCATCTGAGTCTTAACAAGTGTGCTTCATGTAAAACTCTAAGGGGGAGCATTTCATGCTTATTGCATTTACATAGGGGGAGCTACACTATCCTGTTCTCAGTTAAATTTTCTCCATACATGTGAAATCAAATTCGTACACTTCATGCACTTTAATGTGGGAATTGAGTGTTGTTCATAAGGATATAGGAATTTCATTTCAACACTCTAAAGTAATTCAACTTGCTGCATGGATGATACGAGACAGTTGACGAAAAAGCTGCCTGCCTCCACATACAAAAAATGGTTGATATGAAAGGCAGGGCAATGCTAAGTCTCACTGAGTAAACTGGACACATGTCACCTGAGACGTGATGTGGTTCATTTCTGAAAAGTGTTGACTAAAGTATCTCTGTTCAAATGAGGTGACAAGGTTCAGTATTCTGAGTAACCGGGGATTCTGGCATGAGCTCCATGTGTCTTCTCGCGTAAAAAAGAATTATTTGAACCTGATCCTTCTTAGAAAAATTCAGATTGTCAGTGTGAAAATTACTGATGATATTTTGATGAGGTAGAGCGAAGCCTCCAATACGCTGTTCTCTAGCTTGAAATGCAGTCTGTGCCATTACTATTATGTTTACTTAAAAATTCGGTTATCCATATGGCTAAGATTCATACTCATGTTACTCACTCACACATGGTAATTTGATTTGATATGTATTTTGAAAATTTGATTAGTTGCTTGACCTGCTGTACGTCTTCTCTTATTTATCTGCACAATCCTCTAGGTGTAATCATGAGCATTCTGAACTTAATGACTCACTTGCACTTTTCCTACACATATCCCCTCACTGTAAATCACTTGGTATCACTTCTTGTGAAGGAGTTTTATTGCATGTATCTATAGATATCTGCTTGATTACATTGTATGCATTTCATGTCTCATCATTTTCATACATCCTGTTTCATGCATTTCACAAGAAAATAAAAAATCAAAAACTTGAAAATCAAAGTCATTCATCTAATATGTCAATGTCAAAGGTGGAGCTTTGCATGTGATCTTGTCTGCTTCAATCATCAGGACTTGCATGAGTCACTACCTTACTATGGGTGTATGAGTGCTTGTTTGCTTGCTTATTCTAGTTCTTATCATCCACCATTTCCAATTGCTGCAACTTGTGAGCATTTGCATATCGTTTTATCATCTTGCATACTACATGACCATATTGTCCACATTTGCATTTCCAATTTCAACAATTGGTATCCCACAGTTTTGCAATTAGTTCATGCATATCATGCATATTGCGCATATTAGTTCATGCCATCTTGCATCCCCCATCATGATCCCCATTTCTGATTATGTCAAAGGGGGAGAGAGAGCTTTATGAGAGAGCATTATAGCATAAATATTTTGTCATCATCAAAATGGGGGAGATTGTTGCGCATGTGATTTTGATGATTACAAAATGCCTTTGTTGCTTGGCCGTGTGCAGAATGGTTGTTCATGTCCTTGTTGCTTGACTTATCCTCTAGCCATACATATGTACTTTAGTAATGATTGAGATGCAAATATCATTGCTTGCCCCCAAGGGAATGATGTGTGGTTTGAGAGTTTGGATGATGTGGCTCCTTACTCTTTGAATTCCAAATCTCTACTATCATGCTATGGTGAATGATATTTGGAATTTCATGACTATGTGTATGAATGACTCAACCAATCAACAAGAAATGTGAACTCAGATAAAACAATGAGGTAAGTGTTGCTCTGAACTGAATTTGGAACTCATATGAGGATCTTAAGATGAAAATGTTATCAAAGCATTTATGTGTCTCATGCAAGTGCTTTCATGTTCATACTTCATGTCATTTGGGTCTCGGCCTCAAAACGAACTTCATATATTAATGCATGACCCATATATATTGATCTTGATCTAACATCTTGCTTTATCATGTTTTTCAAGATGAAAAATCATGGTGGATCTTCATGGGATTACGGTAATATTTAATTAATTATTTCCCATTGATTTGATGGTGTTTTTAGTGGTTTTTCAGGCCCAAACAAGAATGGGTCGACCCATGGGGTCGACCCTCTCAGGTTCTGTTCAAACAGAATCAAAACAGAACCATTTTTGTGAAGCTGCCTGAAAGGGTCGACCCCTGGAAGGTCGACCCCTGTAAACCAGAACCAAAGTGTTGTTCTGTTTGGGTTCTGGAAACCCAAGGGTCGACCCCTGGGGTCGACCCCTTGAATTCTGGAAACCCGAGGGTCGACCCCTGGGGTCGACCCATGTAAAATAGAACACAAAATCCGTTCTGTTTGGCTTCTATATGCCCGAGGGTCGACCCCAAGGGTCGACCCCTTCAGTTCCGACCTCCAGCCGCCATTTTTGACCGCCGTTTTCTTGCCCCAAAAGTCTTCCAATCCGAGTCCAACTTCTCCTAATCACTCCATAACTTGTGGGTCTTGTCCAAGGGCTGTCTCTTGACCATCCAAAACACTTATATACTTCTCTTTGGGTCACAAACCCTAAGGAGAGAGGTGAGATCCGATTTTTGGGTGTTTTGCTAACCCTTGTGTATGCAGGTTCGGAGTTGAAGCTCCCAAGCCCTCTTCCACCTTGTTTTGAGCTTATATGTGAAGGGAAGAACATCGATTCAAGTCCCTAATCGATCCTCTACTGGAAGCAACGTGGAGAATCAAGATACAAGCATCATCCATGCAAGAATCGATCATCTTTCTTCAAGAACGGTTCCTCATCCTGCAGAAGCTTTTCATCGAAAATCTGAGGGAGTTGTCTTGATCTTTCACTTCTGTGTTTTTGTTTGAGATTGCTCAAGGTCTTGAATGATTATCTATGAGGTGCAATATATATATATATATATATATATATATATATATATATATATATATATATACATGTTCATTTGTTCATCCATTGATTGCTATCTTATTAGTACTGCGTTTTCATCCTAAGCAACAAAGATGAACTAATGCCTTCCTTTCTCTTGCAGAAGAAGAAGGAGGAGTGGTACCACAAGGATGAGAGTAGAGGGGTTCATGAGGCTAATCAATTTTCTGATGTAAACAGGCTTGATTTGGAGCTTATCATTTCTATCTGTTCTTTCAGGTGAAGAAGAAATTAGAAGAAGGTAAAGACGTGCATCTCGAGGAGACGAAGAAGATGATGTCTAAATCATAATCATCCGTCAACAAGCAATGAGAATCAGTTTGTGCTGAAGAAGGGGGAGCCTTATACTTGATGCATACTTCTAGTTTTCATCTATAGAATTCGTTGGGAGGTCATAGCATATATATGTTTTGATTCATATACATTTGAGATAATACCTTGTGTGGGTGTTCGGAGAAGGGGATCTCCGAGTGTGTGTGTTGTTATATGTGTGCTGATTGTGCGGAGTATATCCGCATGTGTATTGTTGCTGGGAGTTTTCTCCCGTATGGTTGAGTAGGCATTGTCCTACGTGTGTGTGTGGACGGAGTTGTGACTCCGTGTGAGGAATTTGTTCGGGGTGTGTTCCCCAGTGTGTGTGTGTGTGTGTGTGCTGCTGTGGCAGCAGGTTGAGGCAAGGCCTCGTGTGTGTGGTTTGCTGCGAAAGCAACGTGTGTGTGTTGGGGTTCATCCTCGTGTTGCTACATTTTGTAGCGTGTAGTGAAGCCTCACCGGTTTGGTGAGGGGTGGATTTAGGGAGCCCGTCGTGGTCCCGAACCACCTTAAAAATCCCCGTGTCTTGTGGTTTGATTATTATGATTGTGTGTTCTCTATCCTATCTGTTTGTGCAATCGTGTGAGCTCGGTGAGATTGAGTGAATCTAGCTTAAACCTGTTTAGATTAAATTACTCAATCTTGTATATTCCGCTATGTGATAGTTGAGTTTTTAATTGGACATAGTTTTTAGTAGAAGGATCTATTCACCCCCCCCTCTAGATCCGTGTTCCTGCACTACGGGACCCAACAGTGTTCATACAGGCGTTGTTTCCTGGATCTTACAAATCCTAAACAAAATAAAACTCAAGAAATTGACGCCCATCTCTAGGGCGTTGATTTATTAACGCCCATTCTTGCAAGCGTCATTTCATATTTTTAAATAAGGAAAGTCCTTTATTTCCATAATTAAATACAGGAATTAACGACTGAATGGCTGTCGTCATTTCAATTAACGCCCCTCTTCAGGTCGTCATTTTCACCTCCGTCTCTATTTCGCCTGCTACCTTCCAATAGTGATCCTTTCCCCATTTTGCGATTAGTGTTCTATTGGGAAGAGGGATCCTTGTTGGAGAATCAAATTCCTTGTTACCATCCTATTGAAACAAGGATTTTTGGGGCTATAAATACCCCATGTGTTCCTCGCGCGCGACAGTTAAGAGGGAGTTAACAACAAGGGGGCTTGACGGGAGAACACTGTGAGAATTTCCACAGAGAGAAGAGCGTTTGTTCTTTTGCATAACTTCTTCCAAGCTTCTTCATCCACGGAGTCCTCTTCCTACAGGCGGCGTTCCTTCATCCTATAGCCGCTGCGACTTTTTTTTCTCCCTTTATTGCTGCACACACAACAGAAGGCCACCTTTTCTCTTATTTGTTTTATTTTTATTAGATCGCTCATCACTCTCTAGTTGCTCTACTAGAGATCTTCTCAGCACGTTAAGCTTGTTTTGCATCACTCGTTTACATCATTATTTGCATATCATAGCATCCATACTCCATACCTTGTTGCTCCTCTTAAGGGTTTAAACCAAAACAAACAAGGTGTGTTCATGCCCAATTTGCTTAATTCTATATTATTAGAGCATTGATACTACACATTATTTGGCAAATCCATCTCTTTACTTGTTTTGTGTGTTTTGCAAGGGTAATCAAACTAGAAACCCCCCCTTTATCGGCCAGCCGATAGAAGGAGGAAGGAAGGACTTGCAATTTCCCCGCTTCATACAAGGTACATGCAATCATCTTTACATTTTTGAGGCAACCACTCTGGCAATCACCCTCCTTAGAGCATCTCATGCTCTTTTTTTCTTTATGTGCCACATATCTTAGCACATTTTTTGCCCATTTTATTTTTATTTTAAATCTTCTTCTTTTCTTTAAAATGTCTATGTGACACGTTCACAAATAGCAGAAGGGCACTTTTCCCTTTTTAGTTTTCTCATCTCATATGCACATCTCTTTCTAGCTATCCTTGCTAGAAGTAATCATCATATATATTTCTCTGCATATCATACGTGCTTTGCATTCATAGCATATATCTCCCACCCTTTACTCCTCCGAGGGGTTTAAACAAAACACACCAGGTGTGTTAATGTTTATATTGCATAGTCCTCTTTATTGTGAGCATTGATACTACACTTTGGCTAATCCATAATATTTGCTTATTTTTACTTGTCTTACAATGGTAATCAAAGTAAGAACCCCCTTCATCGGTCGGCCAGTAGAAGGAGGAAGAAAGGACTCACAATCTTAACTGCTTCTTCACAAGGTACATGTGATCATCCTTTATATTTTTGAGGTAACCCCTCTGACGATCACCCTCCTTTAGAGTATCACATACTCTCTTTTATTACTTTTCCTTATTTCCCATCATATATCTTATCTTATCATCATCTTTTTTTAACATCTTTTAAAAAAATTAAATCTTCTTTTTTAATGTTTATGTGACACGTTCACAAATTGGCGATCACGGTGGGACTCTTGATGTTTTTATTTTGATTACCCCTCCTTTGGCACCCACGTGTGCCCCTCCCTTTGGCACCCTCGCGTGCCCCTCCTTTGGCACCCACATGTGCCCCTCCTTAGTGCTCCACGTAGCACACTCTCTTTGTGCACCACGTGCACACCTCCCACTGGATTAGCCAATTTTTAAACTGTCCTTAGCATTTTAAGAAGAAAATGTGATTTCTGTGAGCTTTTAGCTTATTATCTATTCTCTAGAACTGATTAGCGACTATTCTCCAGCCGCTATTTACATAATCAGTGACCACGTACAGAGGAGCTGTTTGTATCATTTTTGGCATTTTTATTATTTTTATAATCAATGCCCCTCCATAGAGGCGTCATTCACGCATTTAACGCCTAATTCCAAGGCGTCATTTTTCAGTTACTGTTGATTCTTCTTTCTGCGGTCACTGTTCACTGCTATTTGACGCCCCTACACAGAGGCATTATTCACATATTCAACGCCTCATACCAAGGCGCTATTTCACTTTACTATTCACTATTTACCACTGTTTACAGTGATTAGTGACTGTCACACAGACGCTGTTTATTGAGGTAGTGACTGCTGTCAGGTCGCCATTTTGTTCTATTTTCAAAGAACCTTGATTGTTACTGTTATCTTCACCTGTTGGCTGCATTTATTGATTATCATCTGATTATTATTGATTGATCTACCTGCATTAGCTTGCATTCTAGGGCATTTGGTTGAGAGACCTCCTCTCTCTACACTCCTAGGATTTCACACCATTTTCTTAGAATTGGAAGGACCCTCCATTGAGCATTCCGTCTATTTGGACTAGAAATTCCTTTTTCAAGGCCTCCGTAAGTCCCCGCACCCGTGGATTCCCTCACGGACGCCGGGCCGGTTGTACCATTTGAAGTACCCGAAGTTTAGTCAACCCATCCGTTGGTAAGGAGAGAGAAAGAACTTAGTTGACCCGGAGATTACACCCCAAACTTGAAACTAGGACCCACATTGAAGAGGGAGAATTGATTACACATTTAAAAATCCATCTTAATCTCAAAGAAAATCTTAAAATCTCAGGTTCATTACAACCTGTGTGAACAACTTGCTTGATTGGGTGATTGCTTCTTACTTATATTTTTTTGCTTGAAATATTTTCCTTTCCTTAAACATGCAACTTTGTTCAGGTAAAATCATTAACATGGCCAAATACGGGTATTCTTATGATGGTTATGAGGAGAGTCAATTTGACCCATCCTATGAGGTTCCCCCTCAAGATTCCACCCATTATGAGGGAAACTATGCTCCCTCCCATGCTTATTATTTCCCAAGTCCATGTGGTAGATACCACTACTCAAGAGGTTGAGCCTTCCTCCCAAGTTCAACCTACCACGCAAAATACATCTGGGGATGTTTCCCCATCTTTCAATCTTAATGATTTGATCCATGCTCTGTCTCAATTGGACGATTCCCAACGTCAGGCGGTCCAGGCTGCTCTAAAAGGGAAATCTACTCCTTCATCTTCAAACCCTCCTTAGGCCGCGGGTGGCCATTCATCCTAAAGACCAGGTGGTCTCACACAAGAATCCTTCGCGTCCATCAACTCCCATCATGGTCACGCCAACTCAACCAGTAAGCCACTCAGTGGCTAGGCCCCAATATCCTCCACCTCCCCAATTCTTAAGGATGCCTATGCCGACTCCGTTCCCTTCTAATCTGGCCCCGGTCGAGTCTGACACCAACACTATACTCATCCAGAAGATAGTTAGTATGGAGGAGCAGCTTAAGAAGGTCACGGCATCGAAGAATGCTCCGGAGATTGCTCTCCCCACTTTGCCGGTTTTCCATTTGCCTCCTTCCGAGATGTCAAATTTCCGGCGCTACAATGAAACGGGTAACCCGTTCATTCATTTGAAAGATTTTAAGTATGAGACGTCCTTCTGGCAAGATAATAAGATTTCCCTGGCCTATCTCTTTAGAAGATCCCTAGATGGTCCGGCACTTGAATGGTTCTATTCTTTGGAGCCAGCTGAAGCTAGTGATTTTGATGTTGTTCAACAGAAGTTCTTACAAAAATATAAGGACTGTGTGGGTTCATCTCTGTCAATCATGGATCTTGTTACTGAGAAAATGAAGCTCGAGGAGGACTTCATTCTATTTGCCGATAAGTGGAGAGCTATGGCTGAAAAATTGAAAGACACCCTTTCAGAAACGGAACAAGTCAAGATGATTATATCAAATTCTACTCCACAATTTTGTCACATTCTGGCCATGAATAGGCTGAACACTATGGAAGAGCTCTATGAGAGAGCAAGATACATACAAACCCAAATGAAAGATTCGCCCATCATGGGCATGTTCAAACAGAAACCAAGGTTGGTATGGAAGAACACCAATGTTAGCAATAGTGGTGGCACCACCGAGGGCACCGTGACGAATGAGCAGGTGGGCATGGTTGGCAACCCCGCACCTTTCCGCCACCCTAACCCAAGACCTCCACAACCTCGACAACAACTCCCTTTCTTTAATCTCGCTCCCCAAGTGAATATTCCTTCTCGACCCTTCCATCCTCCTCCACAAAATCAAGCCATCCACCCAAACCCACCAGTTCCTCAGCAATACCACAAAGTGCCGCCACCCACCAATTATGGCCCCCAGCAGCCAAAAAGACCACTAGGCCCCAAAAGGGCCCAATATCCGCCATTACCTGAAAGTCTTCCTGATATCTTTAACGCACTCATGGCCACCAACCTGCTCACCTTGCCAAAAGAAAGAACGGCCTGGCCTTTTAATGTGGATACTTCTCGGTATTGTGTCTTCCACCGACAGCCTGGTCACAATATAAATCATTGCTTTCATTTCAAGGATTATATCTATGATTTGAATGATCACGGTGGTATTAATTGAAATGAGATGAGGCAGTTTATTGCAACCTTAAAGGCACGAAGACCTCCTCGCCAGCAGCAGGCTCAGTAGCCGCCTCAGCAGCAAGTTCCACCTCATCCTCAACAGCAGCAAGCTCCCGCACCTCAACCGGACATGGGGATCGTCCAAAATCCATTGCCGGATCACCCTCCGAACCAGCAAGTAAACCCTGTTACTTCCTTCCATGAAGTGGAAAGAGGACAAGGTTGGGATGAAGAGAATGCCTCTGTCGAGGCCATAAATCAAACTCCAACTCAACCACCTCATCTGTTAAGAACACCTCTCCATCCGACACCTTCTCCCCAACCAGCCTATCCCCTTTTACGCACCACTAACCAAATTCCCTCCACTACCACTAATCCCTTACCGACTAGACCTCTCCCCATTCGCCCTCCATCATCTTCGACACCACAAAAAACTCCCCCACCTGTCACCAATTCCTTGCCTTTGCCATCTAGGCCACTCCTCATTCGCCCCCCACCAACACCTAATCCCTCCACTGCTCCCACCAGCCCACCGCCGGTAAGGATTACCACACCGCAACCCACAAATCCCTCATTTTTACCTAGACCCCTCCTCATTCGGCCTACTGCCCCCTCAGCCGTTCAGGCGCCCTCTACCCCTTCTACTATTATCCCTCCAGTTGTCACTACCTCTCAGCCAACAAGGTCCCTCATAAAAGTTCCTTCTTTGGTCACCCCTCCAGCATCCGTTAACCCCAACGTCCCATCTTCCTCATCCATCAACCCTCCACCTAACCAAAACCCGACAGCGGTGAAATCATCACAAACCATGGTGCTCCACAGTGGATGTATGTTCCATCGTGTATTCCCACAAAGGGAGTCAGAGCCCACACAGGGGCAAGAGGAACAGGAGCAAGAACAGGAATCCATACCGGGCACTCAGTATGACTTGCTAAAGCACCTAGACAAGACCCCGGCAAGAATTTCTATTTTAGAACTGATAAAAAGATCCACCATTCACCAGCAGGCTTTGAAAGAGTACCTACAGAAGGTGATGGTCAATGAGGACATTCCAGCAGAACAAATTACATCAGTCTTGACACCGGTAAGTGGTCAGCCGGCCATTATTTTTCATGAGCACGAATTAGCTCCAAGGCCAGCCAGGAAGTATGCCTTGTGCATCACAGTCGACATTAACAAAGTGGCACCTAAACAATGTTTAGTGGATACTGGAGCATCCATCAATGTGCTGTCACCAAGTACTCTGAAGATGTGCGGTACTCCAGACAATCAGATTCGGCCATCTATTATTACAGTGACGGATTATGATAATACAATGAAACCTCCTCTGGGCATGATTACTTTAAAAGTTGGGCTGGGTCCGATCTCAATTACAGCGGACTTCCACATTCTGGACATGGATCCAACCTTCAATGATATTTTGGGTCGCCCTTATATTCAAGAACTTGATGCCGTGCCCTCCATGAATCATCAATGCATAAAGTTTCCACACAAAGGGCGCATCATCAAAGTCACAAGCATGCCTATTTTGCTATCAGAGGATATATATTCAGCAACATCAGTACCTTCCATATGACCGGCTAATAGGCCTTTGCTATCAGTGTTAGATGTCACTGATCCGCGGTAGGATTTGCCTAGGCCTCCAATCACAACACCTGCATCGGCTTTGATATCACCCCTACCCTCCAAGGAGAAGAAAAAGAGGAATATGATAAACACCCCGGGGTGGAATATTTTGATGAAAATGGGGTACAGATCTGGCAAAGGCCTAGGTGTTAACCTCCAGGGCAGGGTAAAGCCCATTAAAAATCATAAGCTTATTCCCCGAGGTGGCTTACGATATAAAGGGCCGAGCAAAGAGGAATATGGAAAAGATGAAGGAGAGCCATGGGCTGTTATGACCTCCACTCTCAAAAAAGACCGACAGCCACTCACATGGACCTTATATACCCATTTTGTGAAAAGGGCTACTCAATATGACGAGCAGACCACATTGGTTACTTCGGTGTTAGACCATCAAGATGTGCATTCACGGCAGTTCGCTCGTCATCTGGCACCATTAGTCACTTATAAGGCCCTAGAATCTGTAAGGCCACTCAAAAAAAGAAAGATGGAGGATCTGGAATGTGAATGGTACCGTTGGTTTGATATGAATGACATTGTTATTACTTTAAGCCGCTTGTTGAACACCGTCTCACACTCAAGCCAGGATCTGTCCTGGTCAAACAGCAGTTAAGATGTTTTCACCCTCACATGGCATTAAAGATGAAAGAAGAGGTCGATAAGCTTCATAACGCCAGATTTATTAGAGTCATCCTCTATCCCAATTGGGTGGTTAACATCATCTCGGTTATGAAAAAGGATGGGAGAGTTAGAATTTGCATAGACTTCCGGGACCTTAACCACACATGTCCTAAAGATGATTTCCCCCTCCCTCACATAGACGTGCTGATTGATAACACGGTAGGGTACGAGACCCTCTCTTTTATGGATGGCTTCTCTGGTTACAATCAGATCTGCTTGGCTGAAGAGGATCATGATTAAACCTCATTCACTACGCCTTGGGGCACTTACTGTTATGTGGCCATGCCGTTTGGGCTCAAGAATGTCAGAGCCACCTACCAATAGGCCATGATGGCTATTTTTCATGACATGATCCATATTTTTATAGAGGTGTATGCTGATGATCTGGTAGTGAAGTCAAGAACAAGGATTGAGCATTCCGGGATTCGAGCCAAGGTCTTGCAAAGAGCATGGGAGTATTAGTTAAAGATGAACCCCAAGAAGTGCGTGTTTGGTGTTTCATCAGGAAAATTACTTGGATTCATAGTTAGTAAAAGGGGTATTGAGATTGATCCCAATAAGGCAAGAGAAATAAGGGATATGCCTCCTCCCAAGAATTTGAAGGAAGTTCAAGGATTGATCGGGAGGTTGTAGTTTATTCGTTGGTTTGTTTCCTAGCATTCACAAAGGTGTAGGCCGTTTTACGAGCTTACTAAACCGGGAGTCAAATTTAATTGGGATGACAAGTTTCAGGCAGCCTTTGATGGACTAAAGGATTATTTGGTCAATCCTCCTGTCCTGAGGCCGCCGGTTCTAGGCAAACCACTTGTTCTTTATATTTCTATCCTAGATGACTCCGTAGGTGCTGTCCTTGCGCAAGTTGATGAAGAAGGAAAAGAGAGGGCATCCTACTACTTGTCTAAGCTTCTCAACCATTGTGAGCAGAAGTACTCAGCCATGGAGAAGACTTGTGCTGCTTTAGTTTGGATAGTGCAGAAGTTGAAGCATTATTTCTTAGCTCACGAGGTTCATCATATTGCTCGCATAAATCCTATCAAGTTTCTCCTTGAAAAATATGTTCTCACTGACCGATTGGCACGATGGCAAAGCTTTCTTTCTCAGTTTGATACCATCTACATTCAGCAAAAAGTAATTAAAGGCTATGCCATAACAGAACATCTTGCTCATCACCCTCTCCCTAGATTTGACCATGTTCACTTGGAGTTTCCAGATGAGGAACTAATGTCCATCAATCAACCTAATTCGATGTGAACATTACATTTTGATGGAGCTCGGAATTCACAAGGAAAGAGGATTGGCATTGTTCTCCTATCACCTGAGGGTATCACTATTCCGCTTGCCTCTTAGCTTGCATTTCCAGTTACAAATAATATAGCTGAGTATGAGGATCTTCTGGCCAGACTGTAGGCCGCTCATCAATTCGGTGTTACCCAATTACGGATTGTAGGTGATAGTCAGCTTATTCTTCGCCAAGTGCTCATCAAATGTCGCACGCTCAATCCTAAACTTAAACCCTATCAGGAGCTGGCTTCTGCTTATGCCAAGCTTTTCACTAAACTAATCTTCATCCATGTTCCTCGAGATCAGAACATCCTAGCCGATTCTCCCGCTTCCCTTGCCTCCTCTTTGGTTTTCCTTCCCGAAAGGGACTTCCATTTGATCATTGTTCACAAGCGTCTTACTCCTGCTATTAAAGATCTAGCATTCCTTAGTATTAAGGAAGAGGTGCTCAAGAAGGTTAAGGAAAGGGGAATCATTGAGAACAAGGAGATCATGTTATTAGATCTAGAGGAAGAGCTGGATGATTAAGAAAAGCCGTGGTATTATGAGATTGCCAAGTATTGTCAGGATCAATCTTATCCTGAAGAGGCTACGGTTGAAGAGAAGAAAGCCATCAGAAGAGTTGCTTAGAGATATGCTCTGGTTGGAGGTATGCGCTATAGAAGAGGTCTCACTGGAGTTTTGCTTAGATGCCTCAACGATGATGAGTCTTGGAAGGTCGTGGAAGAGACACATTCAGGAGTATGTGGTGGTCATGTCAATAGCCAGATGCTAGGTAAGAAAATCCTTATATTAGGCTTTTATTGGCCCACTATAGAAGAGGACTGCTCAATCTATGTTCGAAGGTGTGTCATGTGCCAACTGCACGTCGATAAAATTCATTCTCTTGCTTCTTCACTCCATCCTATGTCCTCCCCGTGGCCTTTCTTCATGTGGGCTTTTGATATCATCGGACCTCTTGGTGATTCAAACCTCCTCACAAAACCGAAATCATTTATACTCACGGCCACAGAGTACGTCACCAAGTGGGCGGAAGCGGAAGCGGAAGCGTACGCGGAAGTTAAAGTGTCAACTGTCTGCAAGTTCATAATGAAGAATATCATTGCAATATTTGGCATCCCAAGTACCATCGTCACCGATAATAGGTCGCAATTCATCTCTCAAGAGCTTCAGGACCTCTGTAACAGGTATAACATTACATTGCATCATTCATCTCCTTATTATCCGTAGGGCAATGGCCAAGCAGAGGCAACAAATAAAACTTTGATCAAAATCATTAAAAAAACATGTGAAGCTAATAAATTCACGGATTGGACAGAAAAGCTGGTGGAAGCTCTTTGGGCCTACCGCACTTTTATTCGTACTCCTACTGGGCAAACCCCTTTCGCCCTCACTTATGGAATGGAGGCGGTAGTCCGTTATGAGATTCTTGTTCCTTCTCTTAGGGTGCAATTGGCCAAGGAGTTCTCTATTGTTGAACGACGTGAATCTCTCCTTGCTCAGTTGAAACTCTTGGATGAAAAACGTCTAGCCACCGCCGAGCATGCACACATTTATCAAAATAGGCTTTCACGTTTTTATCAAAAGAAAGTGATTGAGAGAAAATTTAAAATCGATGAAATGGTAATCAAAATAATCTTTGTAAAACTAGGAGGACCTCGTTCGAAACTCCAACCAAATTGGGAAGGGCCCTACGTAATAAAAGAAGTGTATCCTGGCAATGCTTACAAACTGGTTAATGCCGAAAGAGATGAACTGGCTCACCCTTGGAATGGACTGTACCTTAAAAAATACTACCCTTAAGTCCTTGAAGAAAAGAAAAGAAAAGAAAAAAGAAAGAAAAGAAAAAAGTAAAAAAGAAAGGAAAAGGAAAAAATGAAGAAAAAAAGGAAAAGAAAATATAAAAGTTGCAGGCTGGCATGGTGCATAGGTCGCGGGACTTGAAAAATCAAAATCCCTAATTCATTCTTCAGTTTTGACGGTTTAACCTGGGGTTAATACTTGCACACACTACTGTTTTGCTTTTAAACTCAAGCGGTTCAAAATTTGAGGAAAGTCAGAGCCAAACTAAGAGTGTAAAAACTCTACCTATTCTCTTCTCTTCGGTTCATGAGAGGGAGTACGAGTCAGGGAATGCCACCAGACCTACCCGCCGCCCTAGTAGGTGGAAGTCAGGGCCCAAAAGGGAACAATGCTGCAAAAGCCCAAGTATAACTAGGTCTTTATTTGTTTAAAAGGAAGGAAAAGAAAAGAAAAAGATGTGCAAAGTTACAAAAGAAAAGTATGTCATGAGGGCAAAGTCCCTGCAGGGAATACCCTAGTCGTAAGCATGCATGAATAAGGGCAAAAGGAAACAAGAATTTCCCTAAGCCAAAGACCGAACCCCAACATGCACTAGGGTAGGGGAGGGAAGCTTCCCGGTTCTCCGAAATCTCTCATGAGCCTCCTCAACTTATTCTTCATTTCCCCCTCTATGGTATGTTATAAGCTCAAGGGATGGCAGAGACCGACTAAGAAGGATGGGCCGCAAGAGGATATGAGTAAAAGCACAAGTCATTAAGCACGTTGACCCTTTGTTAAATCATTTAAGAATGATTAATGAATTTAAGATGGTGATTGTGTAAGGTTTCAAGACCTTTTGTACCATGCTAAGCCTCAAATAAAAAAATGATGATTTTTCAATAAACGCCTTCCTCTGAGGGCGTCATTTCAATAAGTCGCGTTAGTCTGCATGCCGTCAATTCAAGATAAAAAAAAACAAAAAAAATTAAAAAATATAAAACAAAAAAAATGGTTTTTTCAATTCACGCCCGCGCGAGAGGGCACCATTTATTTGAGTCGCGTCAGCCTGTATGTCGTCATTTTTAAAATAAAATAAAAATAAAAAAATAGTTTTCAATTAATGCCCGCACAAGGGGGTGTCAATTCTTTAATTAACGACTTTGTGTAGAGTCATCATTTAAAAGAAAAGAAAGAAAAAAATAAAAAAATGAAAAATGAAAAAGAAAAAAAATTCTTGAATTTAGCCCACTGCTTTTCCTTTTGCCATGTCATGTGCTTGATTGCATCCATGTGTGGGCATTCTTTATTCCAAGTTTGCATTTTCTTACTTGCGTGTTACATTTTCCTATATATTTGTTGTTTTATCTTCATTAATTAAAGGCTTGGTCCCTTGACCCGTCATCAAGGTCAAAATAGTGACAACCCCTTGCTTATTGAGCAAGGGGACAAGCCGAACAGATGAATTAATCTGTTTCTTTAAGTGTGAAATGCAGGCACATGGGAAAGAAGGAAGAAAAAGCAAACAAACAAACAAGACAAGTTCGCAAGTGCTCAAGTCGACAACTCAGGTAACATCAAAATCTCATATATATATATATATATATATATATATATATATATATAAATGTCTGAGTACAAAGCATGCAGGTGGAGGAGTACAAGTCTCTCTCTCTAACTCTCACCTCCACCCTCCTCTCTCCTACTCTTTGCCTCACCGTCATCTCGGCGACTGGCCTGTGGAGGGGGCATGGACCCCCGGGAAGTAGTAGAAGCTCGAGCCTACTCCTCTGCCACGTTCCTCTGTCGAGTCGAGGAACCTGCCAAGTAAGTCATGCTGGCGAAGGCACTCGAGTGTCCCGCGGCTCGCGCCTGCTCTCGGGCTCTCTGGAGGCGCTCCTATGTCACTCATAGCCGCTCCTGTACGATGCCCAGCTGCATCCTCAGGTCCGCGAGCTCGCGCTCACGCGCCATCCGCTCCTCTCTCTCGTGGGTCTGCTCCTCCCTCTCTCGGGTGCACTCCCTCCGCTCCACCTCGAGGAGGATCCTCAGCTCGGTCGTGTCTCGAGGCAGCTCCTCTAGCCGCCCCAACGCCTCCTCAAGCTCTGCGACCCGCTGGTCATGGATGGCAAGCTCGGTGCCGGCTAGGGTAACCCAAGTAAGCGCGTCCTGCAGCCATGCAACTTGCATCATTCATTCAATCATCAGTTTCGTATTCAATTCCATAAACATTTGAAATAAATTCTGTTGACTTACCCGTGCTACAAGGTCACGCTCCGCTGTCTCGGCCCGCGCAACTGCTCCCGTGAGTTGCTCCTCTAAGGCGGTGACCTCCGCACTCGGCCCTTCAAGCTTGAGGCCCCTTCTACACCTCCTGCTACCGTCCCTTGCTGGGCACACTACATTCATTAAAAATTGTCAGTGGCTGAACATTAATAAATCAGGAATCATTTGCATAAAGATAGTTGCACTCACCAAGGTCTCCAGGTCTGCCTGCGTAGTGGCAAGCTGGGCCTCCAAGCTGTGAAGATGGACTTGCATGTCCATCACTGCTACATCCCGCGCATCCTGCATTCATCACATATTAGTTGCATAATAGACATATATCATTTAAGAAAATAAAATAAAAATGCATTCATACATACCCCTGTGACCCTCATCTGGGGTCGACCGACGTAAACCTCCCAGTAGCACCGCAAGTACTCCAAACTGTCTACTGCCTGGGAAGTAACACGCATCCCGCCACGCTGCCAGTCAGCATACTGGTCTGGGAATCGGATCCGCCAGTCAGTCACTTTCGTGCACCCTCGGGTCTTTCGCCCAATCCCACGTGGCTCTCCAACCTCGACCCACTCCTAGTGCAGGCCCAGTGTCCTCATCGCCAGCCTGAGCCGTAACGGCTCAATCTCGTTTAGGCAATGAACCCAAAGCTCACGCCCAAAGCGAGGTCGACCCGCTAAGACCCAAGGCTGGCCCTCCTCAGTCATACCCTAGTAGGGTCTCCAAATCACCTGCATTCACATTATATCATTCATATCGTCTCATCATATTTCATAAAGCAAGAAATAAAAGAAAATTGCATCATATTTAACACACGTACCAGTGAGGCGGGGTAGTTGTGGAACTCCCGCCGAAGAACACGTAACTCGTAGAAGTGTGGTGCTCCTGTCACGAGCGACAACCATCACCGTGCTAGTGGGAAGGCCCCCTCATCTTCGGGTCGCAGGTCGGCTCGGCCCATCGGCATGTATAAATGGCTCCATACCTGCATCCATTAATTGCATCAGTAAACATAGATACGCATAATCGTATTCATAGCATTTAGATAAATAAACAAAAGGACATGCATACCTGAAGAAAAGGTGAGAAGCCACTGACAATCGTCTCTCGGCCTGTCCTCGTGGACAGATCAGCCATCAGGTGTGCCAACAGGGCGGCTCCCCACACGTACCTCCCGACTCCCTCCAGGTCCTCAAGGATGCCTAAGAATCGGCAGTTGATCACATCCCCCTTTGTGCTCAGCAACAGCCTCCCGAGCATCAAGAATAAAAATCTCCTCAGATCTTGATCTACTCACTCCCTCTGAGCCAGGTCCTGGCAGTAGGCAGCCCGGGCTCTCCCAATCAACCTCACTAAAAACTCCTCCACAGACTCTCTCTGTCTCTATCTAGAATCCCCTAATCCCATGGCTAGGGTCAGATCTGTACGGAAGATGGTCCTACACTCCCTCGGGGTCTCTGCAATCGTGTCCAGCCCTAACAGTCTTCGAGCTAGCTCCCCGTAATCTCGAAGGGTCACTCCATTGACAGCCTCCCCATCTACCCTCAGCCCGGTGATCCGGGCGATATCCTCCCAACTCGGCACCATGTGCCCCCAGGGCATCAAAAATGCCCGAATAGTCCTATACCACCTCTCTCTCAGGACCTGAATCAAAGGTAGGTCGGGGCGAATGGGCTCAATGCTAAGAAAGGGGCCGAACCCCATTGCCTCTACCCTAGCTCTCTAGAAGTCTGGTAACCCATAATATACTGCCCGGACTTAGACCAATGAGATCCGAGTCCGCATCAAGCCCTGCCAAATAGATAGAACACATAAATATATATGCTAAAAAGGAAATTCATCTCTTGTTTAATTTCTTCACTGATTCTAATTGACGACCACCACCTGGCCGTTATTTGATGAATTGACGCCCCTATAGGGGGGCGCTGTTTCTGAGGGTATTTCTGGGTGATAAAAATAAAACAATTGATGACCACCCTGTGGCCGTCATTCACTGAATTGATGCCCCTATGGGGGGCGCTATTTCTGGGGGTGTTTCTGTCCCCGTGGTTCAAAAAATATAAAAAAATGAATATGTCAAAAATGAAAAAAATGGCAGTTTCATGTAATGAACGGAAATGATAAATAAATATGGGTTTTTTAAAATAACGACATGGTTCAGGGCGCTATTTCTTTATTATCTATTTTTAGAAAATAAAAAGAAAAATGAATTGACGACCTACCTTAGGTCGTCATTTGAATTGACGACGCCTCAAGGGGCGTCATTTACTATTTTTTTTCTGGTTCATTGTCCCCCCTTCCCGATAGCTATGGAAATTGAAAAAAAATGGAAATAAAAAAAATGAATGAATGGCTAGGGTAGGGGACCTACCTTGCTCTGCTCCGGTGCCATTAAGCCTCTTCGCAGTGGCCGACGAAAAGGGGGAGCTTCTTCTTCTTCTTCATCTTCGTCGTCCCCGTCATCGTCTTCGTCGTCCTCATCGTCGTCTTCTTCTTCATCATCTCCATTTCCACCGTCCTCTTCTCTTTCATCCCCTTCTCCTCCTCCTTCAACGTTTTCTTCTTCTCAGTTGTGCTCCGCCGGTGGAGCGCCCTCGGCCGCCACGGGGGGAAGCTCCCCGCCGGTGGGCTGTTCTTCGTCCAAATCGACGACAGCGGGGGCCATAACCCGTTGTCGTTTGCCAGAGCCCGAGTCTCCACTTACGTAGGCCATGAGAATAGGGAATAGAGATGGGAATGGAAGAGGGAGATGGAAAAGAAGCAAGGTTACGGTTTGGGAGAAAGTAGCAGAGAAACGAGAGAGAATGAAGGAAGAAGAAGGTTGAATAACGGAAGGGAAGAAGAAAAATGGAAAGTGAGGCGGTTGCATTCGAAAATAATTGACGCCGTAATCCATGTCGTCACTTTGATAATTGACGCCCGTGTGCACAGGCGCTAATTTGTGGAATTTTTGATTTTTTGAAAATTAATTATAATTGACGACTGCATTCAAGGCGCTATTTCAAGATTTAACGACAGCGCACGATCAATTCACATTGCATGGGAAATTGTAATTATTGTTAGAGCAATGATGGGATGAATATGATTGATGGGACGAGTGAAATTATTATTTATGATTGACGATAAGGGGCTGAGGCGTCATTTCATTAAGGAGCGACCTGTCTCAAGGTGTTATTTCATGAAATTAAGGGAATATCTGAAAGTATTTGAAAGGAATCAACGCCCATTTGTTGGAGCGTCAATTAATCAATGCCCGTGTATGATTTATTATTTGGTTTAAGGAAATTGTTAAGATAATTGACGACGAGGTTAAGGGCGTTATTGGAGGAATTAGCAACTTGATAGCCGTCGCATCTCAGTACAGAAAGACAAAATTGAACATAATTAGGAAGATTTGATCATTCTAAATGCTTTCTCTGGCTCAATTAAGGAAGAATTTTTTATTTCATTAAAAGAAAAGCATCATTACATTTCAATGAGCCACTTTGGGTCTCAATCCCCTAAGAGCTATTACATATATCTTTCATTGCTCTTTATCTTCTTCAATCCTCTCCATGGGTTGGTGTAGCTTGTTGATCTTCCATAGGGCTTGAATTGTCACGCCCCGAGCCTTTATTACAGTGGAAGACTCGCTCGGGGAACATGAACAGCCAGCATGGTAAGTCTCTTGCAAGAAAGAACGATCAGAGCGTAAGGCAATCACACATAAGAATGCAATCGCACAATAATTACTCAAACTCCAACTTTATTTCATAATAATCAAATATTCAAATACAACCACTAATTCAACTTTCTTCATCATATTAGACTCAAAAAATAAGAAATTACAAAGACTCGATGTAAAAAAATGTAACTTCCTAAGTCTTCGCCCATTCTTTATTCACTCTCGGATCCGCTACTTGAACACTCCGAATCCGAACCCGACTCACTTCCATTTCCTGAAAAAATTAGAAATAGGTAATGAGCACACTTGCCCAGTAGGTATCTTCGCATATACATGATTAGCACTATTTAAGTAATTTAGCATTTTAGTTCTAAAGAATAAGGTAAAATCATGTGAATGCGATAAATCATGCGATCAAATCAAAGTAACAAGACGATCATGTAAGATAAGATGAACGAGTATGAACTAGCAAGAATGTAACAAGTATGAACAAGAATGTAGCATGGCCTTTCATGAATAAGAATGTAACGAGAATGTACTTTCACTTTTCACTTTCATAACCATAAAGGTTACACACGAGAACGTCAATCATGTAGCAATTCACTAGATTTTCACGAGTGCTCATGGATTTCACTTATTTATAAAGAAAGTACTCCCAGAGCAATGCGACACTAGTAGCATCATACCCCATGGTTTATAATAGTATGTTTCCGGTAATCAGCCGAGGGGAGTAGCATAGAGCCTTTGGACACAATCAGCGCCCGAACTACATCTTCACGTATAAATCAAGCTACTTCCATGAGTGTAACAATAAAGTATGGCCAAGAATGTAATAAGTTCAACAAGTTCATGATAACAATAATTCAATTGAATGAATGCTTCAATTTTAGAATATGAAAGATCAAGAATGATTTAAGACGATATTATGCTCATGGGAATAATTCGGTAGCATAACGGTACATTCGTTATCTTTCATAATTTAAATTAAGTTTCTTTGGACAATATGACAAGTTCTAGAACATCAATAATCCATCTAGGAACCTTAGAATATCAACCCATGGGCCAAACCTTGGGTTAAAGCACTCAAACATTGTGACGATCAAGGACTGGGCCGTTACATAACTTGACACTCCAGTGTTGGGCCGTTACAATGGTCTGAATCAGAAACAAAGAAATTAGACTCAGTTCAATGTGACGGTCGTTCATTGGGCCGTTAGATGAGCCTCACGGTCCAATCTGGATCCGTTACATATCAAAAACCAAAAATATTCGATAGTGCTTTCTAATCAATTGGGTTTTAATGCTACAACCAACTCGGCGTTCTAGTGAGAATCCCAGGCTCGCAGAGAATTACGGAGGCCTTAAAACAAGATTTCCTAGTCCATTGGAAGGAATATCTAATAGAGAGGTCCTCATGTTCAAGAATATGTTCCTATAGTGAAAAGTGTGAACTAATGGCCATATACCGGAATATATGCCATGTACTTAAAAAATGATTCTATTGATAGAGAGAGAATGTGTAGCAATGTGAAACCAAGATAAAACTCCATCAATAGAACATTAAAAAATAATGATTTAAATACAAAACTATAAAGTTAGTCAATGAAATTAACATATGCTTTAAAACAACTCAAGATGCTTTTAAACATGCAGCTTCTATTATGAACCAATTAATAAACTCAAAATCATATTAACAGGTCAAAACTTAGATAACTAGGCTTATTTATAAGTAAATTGACTGTTTTCCAATTCTATCTACAGTTCTCCTGACGGTCGAGAGTGGGGGCATCACAGTGCTTGTGACGATTTATCGTGGGGCTGTTAAAGTATTGTAACGCTCCATCTATGATCCGTCAGAGACAACAGAGCAACTTTTTATACAATAGAGAGTGTGACGACTTATCGTAAGGCCATTACAGTTTGTGACGGTCTAAGTATAATGCGTCAGAGTCCCTGCTAACAGTATAAAGAAATTAAAAGACTATGATTTGAAACCATGTCATATTTTGAAAACATTTAACTATCCCAATCATGACAAAACAAAGTAAAGGTCATCTAGATGCATAGGTTGCAGTGAATTGACAAGATAATATCTTTGATCTTTGATTAGGGCTAAGGATATGTATGTATGCATGAACCCACTAAAACATGAAATCCATGATCTATAGTGCATGAAATCAAGCACAATCAGAGGGCTTTTATCCCTAACGAGATTTTTTTGCCAATCATGTGAGAACCTACCGCTTAACTGGGCTTTAAACTTCTAATTTGATTCTGAAAGACGTGCCCTAGTTCTCCCTTTCCATTGAGTTTCCAACAACTTCACGCTGCTCTAACCCCTCGACCTCTTGACCTAAGGACGTGAAATTTTGAGGGTAAGAAGATGAAACTAAGGTGAACAAAACAGTTCTAAATAACCGAACTCTAATTACCTCGTTTAGACGTCCTAATCTCTTGATCTTCAGGGGTCTTGCGTTCAGTTTCCTAGGTTGCTAAGGTATGACCAGAAACTTTGGAAGCTTCAATCTCCTTGGTTGGTTGATCTCCTAGCATGAAATTTGGAGAGCTATTAGACTAATGTATTATAAACAAAAAGTTCTAAAGAACTTACCCGAAATTCTATCTCCTTACCTTGATTCTTTGCGAGCCAAAAGTAAGGGTCTCTCAGTTCAGAACTGGTCCTATTTATAGAGATTTGGCTAGGGTTTGAGGATTAGATCGATTCTAGAGTCCTTACTAGTGCTTAGATCGATCTCAGAGAGTCCTTTACATGCCTACTAATCCTCCTATCTCGATCCCTAATGGATAGAGTAGCAAAGATCCAATCTTTTTGCAAGTTCCTCCATTCACGGAACTGACAGAGGTGTAACGCATCAGGTCTAGTGCATTACATATCTATAGCGGTCGCCCGATAGACCGTTACATCAAATGTGTATAGAGTTTCAATTTATTAAAACTCTTTTATTCGTTTATCCTTCTAATTATCTATATAAAAGAGTATTTATCTTTAAAATTCGTGGATATGCTAAATAACCTTCTAGAATATGGGCCAAACTTAATGGGCTTGGTCTTTTAACCTTTTGGGTTTCAATTATCAAAGTTGGATTAATTACTTAACATAAATTGGGCCTTATAATGATTTATTTAATCTAATATTTATTTATTAATCCATTTTGGGTCTTTAAAATTCCCATAAAATAATTAAATATACCAAAAATAATTTATAAAAATTCTGGGGCCTTACACCCTCCCCCACTTAAGAAAATTTGGTCCCCAAATTTATAATATGAGTTTTTTTTTTTACGGAGAGTGTACGTATTTTAATGTATTAAGAATTAACGTAAGACGAATGGGTTAAGAGGGTACGTTTAATCATCTCACCTCCTTTGTCTAGAATGGCATTTAATCGACCTTGCTTCCCACGTCCGTTGTTATCCTTTGATGGTTGTCCGTTGATGAAAGGACACATGGGCAAGCGATGTTCCCGGCTTCCACACTTGAGGCAAGCGCCGAGATGCTTCCAACATTCTTCTGCTGAGTGCCCAAATTTTTCACAAAATGAGCAAGGTGCCACGGCTTGCTCCTTCTCTTCTTTAATTTTCTCGTTCTTTCCATTTCCATTCCTTTTTCCATTACCGTTCCCATTACGGGACCTCTTAATGTGACGATTTTCATCCTCATCCACTTCTTTCTCTTCTTGCCTATCATGTTTTCGGCTTGACCTCTCTCCTCGGAGCCTCTCCACCTTCTCCATGGTTCTTTCACATAGATGCGCTCTTTGTACCATCTCGGTATAGGTGCGGATATTCTGAGTCTCAGGTTGTTGGATAAATCCGGGTCTTAAACCATCCATAAATCGGTTGGCTTTCAATAAATCTGTGCTTATCAAGTGAGGAGCATAAGGTGCGAGCCGAGAGAATTGTAATTCATATTCTGCCACGGACATTGCGCCTTGTTTTAAAGAGGCAAATTTCATAGCCTTCCTCTCCTTTACATGCTCGGAGAAGTACTTGGCTCGGAAAAGTATAAGAAAACCCTCCCATGTATGAGGTGCATCAGCAGGTGGCATCGAAATAGATTTCCACCATGTACGAGCATCCTTGTTGAGTTGGAACGTGACAAGTCGAACTTTCTCCTGGTCGGTGCATTGTATGACCTCGAATATTGGATTCATTTCGTCGATCCAATTTTTTGCTTCATCTGGCTTAGAAGATCCAGAGAATCGTGGAGGATTTAAACTTCAAAAATTACCGTATAAGTTACCCCCGCCTGCCCTTCTACCAGCTTGGGCCACTGTTTGTAGGGCTTGAGTAAGTCCCGCAACAGTTTGCTGCATCTCGTCCCAGTTTATACGATGAGCCATTGAGAATCAAGGTACCTGAGAATCATGGACATTTTAGTTATTTAGAGTCGGGAAGATTTATCCTAAGATAATTTCTATATAACTATCTCATCCCGGGCTCTACCCAATCCTCACATGGGTATGAAAATCTCTTCCTTAGTTCATAGGTAGGGGTCCTAAAATCTTAGACTTATCCTACGACATGACTCTTCTCCCTAAGTCCTGAGACTTAGGCTCGGATACCAACTTAACTGTCATGCCCCGAGCCTTTATTACAGCGGAAGACTCGCTCGGGGAACATGAACAGCCGACATGGTAAGCCTCTTGCAAGCAAGAACGATCAGAGCGTAAGACAATCACACATAAGAATGCAATCGCACAATAATTACTCAAACTCCAACTTTATTTCATAATAATGAAATATTCGAATACAACCACTAATTCAGCTTTCTTCATCATACTGGACTCAAGAAATAAGAAATTACAAAGACTCGATCTAAAACAATGTAACTTCCTAAGTCTTCGCTCATTCTTTATTCACTCTCGGATCCGCTACTTGAACACTCCGAATCCGAACCCGACTCACTTCCATTTCCTGAAAAAATTAGAAATAGGTAATGAGCACACTTGCCCAGTAGGTATCTTCGCATATACATGATTAGCACTATTTAAGTAATTTAGCATTTTAGTTCTAAAGAATAAGGTAAAATCATGCGAATGCGATAAATCATGCGATCAAATCAAAGTAACAAGACGATCATGTAAGATAAGATGAACGAGTATGAACTAGCAAGAATGTAACAAGTATGAACAAGAATGTAGCATGGCCTTTCATGAACAAGAATGTAACGAGAATGTACTTTCACTTTTCACTTTCATAACCATAAAGGTTACGCACGAGAACGTCAATCATGTAGCAATTCACTAGATTTTCATGAGTGCTCATAGATTTCACTTATTTATAAAGAAAGTACTCCCAACTCAATGCGACGCCAGTAGCATCATACCCCATGATTTATAATAGTATGTTTCCGACAATCAGCCAAGTGGACTAGCATAGAGCCCTTGGACATAATCAACGCCCGAACTACATCTTCACGTATAAATCAAGCTACTTCCATGAGTGTAACAATAAAGTATGGCCAAGAATGTAATAAGTTCAACAAGTTCATGATAACAATAATTCGTTTGAATGAATGCTTCAATTTTAGAATATGAAAGATCAAGAATGATTTAAGACGATATTATGCTCATGGGAATAATTCGGTATCATAACGGTACATTCGTTATCTTTCATAATTTAAATTATGTTTCTTTGGACAATATGACAAGTTCTAGACTATCAATAATCCATCTAGGAACCTTAGAATATCAACCCGTGGGTCAAACCTTGGGTTAAAGCACTCAAACATTGTGACGGTCTTGTACTGGGCCGTTACGTTCACGTGACGGTCGAGCCTTGATTCGTTAGAATGACTAAATCCAGAAACAATAATTGGACTCAGTTAAATGTGACGGTCATACATTGGGCCGTTATATGGCCTGACGGTCCAATATAGATCCGTTACATTTCTAGAACCAGAAAACATCGATAATACTTTCTAATCAATTGGGTTTTAATGGTACAACCAACTCGGTGTCCTAGTGGGAATCCCAGGCTCGTGGAGAATTACGGAGGCCTTGAAACAAGATTTTCTAATCCATTGGAAGGAATATCCAATAGGGAGGTCCTCATGTTCAAGATAATGTTCCTATAGTGCAAAGTCTGAAGGCCATATACCGGAATATATGCCATGTACTTAAGAAAATGACTCTATTGATAGAGAGAATGTGTAACAACGTGAAACGAAGATAAAACTCCGTCCATACATCATTGAAAATCCATGATTTAAATACAAAACTATAAAGTTAGTCAATGAAATTTTATATGCTTTAAAATAACTCAAGATGCTTTTAAACATGTAGCTTCTATTATGAACTAATTAATAAACTCAAAATCATATCAACATGTCAAAACTTAGATAACTAGGCTTATTTATAAGTAAATTGACTATTTTCCAATTTTATCTACAGTTCTCATGACGGTCGAGAGTGGGGGCATCACAGTGCTTGTGACGGTTTATCGTGGGGCCGTTACAGTATTGTAATGCTCCATCTATGGTCCGTCAGAGACCACAGAGCAAATTTTCATACAACAGAGAGTGTGACGGCTTATCGTAAGGCTGTTACAGTTTGTGACGGTCTAAGTATGATGCATCAGAGTCCCTGCTAATAGTATAAAGAAATTAAAAGACTATGATTTGAAACCATGTCATGTTTTGAAAAGATTTAACTACCCCAATCATGAGAAAATGAAGTAAAGGTCATCTAGATGCATAGGTTGCAGTGAATTGACAAGATAATATCTTTGATCTTTGATTAGGGCTAAGGATATGTATGTATGCATGAACCCACTAAAACATGAAATCCATGATCTATAGTGCATGAAATCAAGCACAATCAGAGGGCTTTTATCCCTAACGAGATATTTTTGCCAATCAAGAGATAACCTACTGCTTAACTGGGCTTTAAACTTCTAATTTGAGTCTAAAAGACGTGCCCTAGTTCTCCCATTCCAGTGAGTTTCCAGCAACTTCACACTGCTCTAACTCCTCGAACTCTTGACCTAAGGACGTGAAATTTTGAGGGTAAGAAGATGAAACTAAGGTGACCAAAAAAGTTCTAAATAACCGAACTCAAATTACCTCGTTTAGACGTCCTAATCTCTTCATCTTCAGGGGTCTTGCGTTCAGTTTCCTGGGTTGCTAAGGTCTGACCAACAACTTTGGAAGCTTCAATCTCCTTGGTTGGTTGATCTCCTAGCATGAAATTTGGAGAGCTATTAGTCTAATGTATTATAAACAAAAAGTTCTAAAGAACTTACCCGAAATTCTATCTCCTTACCTTGATTCTTCGCGAGCCAAAAGTAAGGGTCGCTCAGTTCAGAACTGGTCCTATTTATAGAGATTTGGCTAGGGTTTGAGGATTAGATCGATTCTAGAGTCCTTACTAGTGCTTAGATTGATCTCAGAGAGTCCTTTACATGCCTACTAATCCTCCAATCTCGATCCCTAATGGATAGAGTAGCAAAGATCCAATCTTTTTGCAAGTTCCTCCATTCACGGAACTGACAGAGGTGTAACGCATCAGGTCTAGTGCGTTACATAGCTGTAGCGGTCGCCCGATAGACCGTTACATCAAACGTGTATAGAGTTTCAATTTATTAAAACTCTTTTATTCGTTTATCCTTCTAATTATCTATATAAAAGAGTATTTATCTTTAAAATTCGTGGATAGGCTAAATAACCTTCTAGAATATGGGCCAAACTTAATGGGCTTGGTCTTTTAACCTTTTGGGTTTCAATTATCAAAGCTGGATTAATTACTTAACATAAATTAGGCCTTATAATGATTTATTTAATCTAATATTTATTTATTAATCCATTTTGGGTCTTTAAAATTCCTAAAAAATAATTAAATATACCAAAAATAATTTATAAAAATTCTGGGGCCTTACATGAATTTTCTTGATCTCCTCATCATCTTCATTAGAACCAAGGTTCCTTCTCTTAATAGGTGGGTGGTGAGATGCTTCGTCAAAGTGATGACGTGGAAGGCCAGTTTGTGGTAGGCACCAGTGAGCATTGTAGAGGATGAGCTCGGTGGCGCCCACTAGATGAAGCTCCACTCCGGATGAGAGCCGTGTGCGGATGTCTTGAGTTTTAAGGAAGCCCGATGCGCATGTGAAGAGGTTTTTAGGCATAACCTTTAGGTGCTCTCTCCATTCCACTCTTTTCTTTACCTTTGGTACTCGGTTCACCACTCTCTCACATAATCCTAGTGAGCCCGTCATGTAGTGAAGTGGACTTCTAGAGAAAATCTTAGTTGTTTGTTGAGTTTCTTCACATGGGTCAAATTTCAAGTGGAGGTCTACCCAACTAGAAAATAGAAGTATGGACCCATATAGAGACCTCCCCATAGCCGCCGAGGTAAGCCCACTATAGAGATAGGCTAGCACCGCCGGTCCTATTCTCTCCCCTTCCCAAATGCTAGCAATAGCACTTTGTTGCTCTTCTTCTAAAAAATCCTCCAATGAAGGGAAAAGAAGTGCTCCCGCCAAGCATATCACAAAAGCTTTCATTACCTTCTCTAGTTCATCTTCCTTGGCTTGGTCCATCCTCTTGTAGACCCATGCCGCAATCTTCATGAGATCGATCCCCTTTGTAGCCTTGATTTGATTCACCATATTGGAGCTTGGAATTAGGCTTGATAGTACTCTTTGTGCACTCATGCTTCTTGTCATGTTTGTCATCTTCTCTTCATCTCCTTGCTTCATCCTCTTCAAGTCTAGGAGCATCTCCGTTTCCTCGAGGAGTATAGTGGCTTCAAAGGTAGAAAATAGGAAGGTATGTGTGGAAGGATGTCATATTTCTATGAGGGCTCCCATAGCGGCCCAATCTAGGTGTACATTGTCGTAGTGTTTGGCATGGGTCACTAAACCTAGAAGGTGCCATCTAGAGAGGTAAGCCCTCATGTCTAGGGAGAGTTTAGAAAGAAGGAGAGGTAGCCACTTGTTCTTGGTGAATCTTCTTGCCCCAGAATGTTTGGATAATCCTGAAAAAAGAGGAAAAGAAGAGAAGGAGAAAAAAAGATCATGATCAAAATTTAGGAAGAGGAAGGTGATAGAATAGAAGTCAATTTCAAATCTTGATACTTACTTGGTTCATGGAAATTCTTCCATTGATATGGCCTACAATTTCAAAAATTCTGGGAAATGCCACTTTGGATTTTTTTAAAGGTCGCTCCATCATCCTATCCATCTTAAGGGGAAGTTCTTCTTCTCTCTGTTAAGAACAAGTTGCTATTCCCTGTTATTGCTATTCTCTGTTGAATGTCTCGACGCTCAGCCTGATAAGTATGTAACAGAGAAACCGCCCCTTTTATAACTGTTGAAGCCCTGGCAGGCGGTCCAAGAGAGTAAACCAGGTTTAAGTCGGATAAGGTCTCTGGGGTTTTGTTTTCAAATGGGAAATGGGGCGCCGGAGGTGGCAGTTAATTAACGACATAGATATTGTCGCCATTTTGTTGAATCGCGACCCATTCGGTGTCATCATTTATTTAACGCCTTCTCACGTAGGCGTCATTTCCAGTCCTATTCCAAATTAAACATTGAAAGTAATTAGCGACACTGTGGCTGTCGTCATTTCGCTTTCTAGCGCCCCTATGCGAAGTCGTCATTTCCTGAAATTTATATTTTAAATTATTGAAGATATTTGATGAACTTACGCACTTATATCTTGATGCATTGATCATATCATGAATTTTGTTGAGCTAATGATCTTTGAGCGCAGAAAAGAACAGGTTATGCAGGTCTCAAGGTATTTGGATCTCTTTTGCGGTAACATCATTCCCTCCTTTGTATACTCTCTGTATGCAGTTTTACTATATGGTATCTACTATATATAGCATATTCTGATGAACCTCGAATTTGAGTTCCCCTTCATAAAAAAATAGTGATAATTTCAGGGGAGTCTTGATCACACGGATAGGCGTTTGGTCATCTAAGGTTTGGGACGACGGTTCCACTTTCTGAGTTGATACGTGGACAAATGGGCTTCGGCTTAGTGTCAGCTTAGAGATCTGGATTCTTGACCAAGTATGGATGGTTTAGCAATATTATCCTTGATTATTTTCTATTTTTTAGTTTGTTTTAATTTTTCTTTTAGCTCGACATGCATCATGTAGGACTTTGAGCTTTAATGTTAGAAAATCATCATATTAAGCCGGTAATGAGGGCCGCTTGCTCTTGATTTGAGTTGACATGAAATATTCCATTCAAAATCAAGTACTATGTTCTCTTTGTAGTCGCTCAGGCTGGTTCCTTGAAAGCATTCATTCATTGGATTCCTACCTCGCTTCACTTTATTTTTCCTGCAAACCCACCTTGGTTGTAGCACGTCACGTTGGCTAGTAACCGCTCTCCAATCATGTCTTTCCTTCCGTGCCCGCGTGCACATTTCATTTATTAGTTTAGTTCTTTCATCCAGTCGATTGTTGCTTTCTCGTAATCACCCAAGGTTGTTTCATTCATAATCGTGGAAAGGTTTCCAACGCTTAGTGTCGGAGGCGTGTCACATCACACCTTGGCATCTACTTTTCAATCCGTTCCTACTTCATTCCGCTAGTGGCACTTTCACTTCATTCCACCTCACTCCCTTGCAAAGCAGACGCCAAGGCGGGGCAACTGTAGACACGCTAAAATCGATACTGTGATTAGTAAATCTCATGTCACCACGTGATGCCCCAAAGTGGACTTCAATACTGACTTAATACAAAGTTTTTCTAATTTTTCTGTCCTACTTGTAATTAGTGACTGTTAGCAGGGCGTCATTTAATTGACGACTCTATGGGTGTCGTTATTTCAACAATTAGTGACCGCGCGCGTAGGCGTCATTTCTAGATTTTATGAATTCCATTTAAAACTAAATTCAATGAATTAACGTCTGCTTCTAAGGCGCTCATTAATTGACGACATTCCATGAAGGCGTCATTTCCTATTTTTAAATATGGAAAGTCGCTTATTTTATAAATTAATCCAGGAATTAGCGACTGCATGCGCGGTCGTCATTTCAATTAGCGACCACCCTGATGTCGTCATTCGGCTTCCGTGTCCGTCTCTGCTGCTGCTTCCTCGCAGGGAAATCCTTCTATCTTTCGATCTCGATCCTTTCCATGGGGGAAAATCTATATTCTGGAAGTTTATCCCTAGTTTTAATCCCATTAGAACTAGGTCTTAAGCTCTATAAATACTCTCCCTTGAAGGCCACCCACGAAAAAAAAGAAGATTTCTATTGAAAAAAGAAGAGTTCTAGCAGAGAGAGAGATTCCAGTTGAAAGGGAGAATTCTTGTTGAAGAGAAAGTGACTTTTGCTAACAAATCTTCCGCAGAGTTTTCTATTGAGTTTCCACAGCGGAGGTCATCCTACAGTGTTCTTCTCCGGCAGTCTTCTTCCTCCTACGGCGGCTGCTAGTCTCTCTGTTGTTCTCCCTTTACTGCTGCAGCAACAGTAGAAGGGCACTTTTCCCCTTTTAGTTTTCTCATCTCATACGCACACCTCTCTCTAGCTATCTTTGCTAGAAGTAATCATCATATATATTTCTCTACATATCATACGTGCTTTGCATTCATAGCATATATCTTCCACCCTTTACTCCTCCGAGGGGTTTAAACAAAACACACAAGGTGTGTTAATGTTTATATTGCATAGTCCTCTTTATTGTGAGCATTGATACTACACTTTGGCCAATCCATAATATTTACTTGTTTTTGCTTGTCTTACAAGGGTAATCAAAGTAAGAACCCCCTTCATCGGCCGGCCGGTAGAAGGAGGAAGAAAGGACTCACAATCTCAACCACTTCTTCACAAGGTACATGCGATCATCTTTATATTTTTCAGGTAACCCCTCTGGCGATCACCCTCCTTTAGAGTATCACATACTCTCTTTTATTACTTTTCCTTATTTCCCATCATATATCTTATCTTATCATCATCTTTTTTTAACATCTTTTAAAGAAATTAAATCTTCTTTTTTTTAATGTCTATGTGACACGTTCACAATGAGCACCTACAAGTTTGCCTTAGTGTTCCCACACAAGTGACTATGATATCAGTCACCCCTATCGCAGGAGCGGGCATAACTCGTACTGGTCTTATCAGACATTTGATGTCCTTCTCAAATATCCATTGACCAGGAACATTCAAGACATCTGTTTATAGAAGATTGATCTCATTATTATGATATCATCATGATTCAATCTCCATTGCATATGTCTATGGACTTCATTACGTAGTGCAAGCACGCGGCCAAAACATAATGAATAAAACGCCTTTAAAATAAAATGAACCAGAATGTATATTAACATACATGATTGGCTCATAGGCCACACATTTCTTACATTCTCCCACTTGGACTATAGCCAATCACCTACATGTAAATACCTATGGACCTTAGGTGACGCTCTAACACAATTTGAGATAAAGGTTTAGTCAAGGGATCTACTATATTATCATATGAAGAAATATTTTCTATAACTATATCTCCTCTGGCGATGATATCCCTGATCAAGTGAAAGTGCCTCAAAATATGCTTTGACTTCTGATGAGACCGTGGGTCTCTAACTTGAGTAATTGTGCCATTATTGTCACATAGTAACGGGACATGATCTAAAATGCTTGGGACTATACTAAGCTCTGAGATGAACTTCTTCATCCACTCCGCCTCCTTGGCCGCTTCAACCGCTACAATGTATTCGGCTTCAGTTGTCGAATATGTAGTAGTTTCTTACTTGGAACTTTTCCATCTCACTGCACCTGCATTCATCATGAATACAAACTCTGACATGGATTTACTATCATCCTTATCTGATTAGAAGCTTGAGTTAGTATATCCTCTAAGCCTCAAATCATCTCTCCATAAATTAGAAATACATCCTTAGTCCTTCTCAAATATCTAAGGATACATTTCACAGCCTTCTAGTGTTCTTCCCCTGGATCTACTTGATATCTACTTGTGGCACTCAAGGCATGTGCCAAATTAGGCCTAGTACATAGCATAGCATACATGATAGATCTTATTGCCGAAGCAAAAGAAACTCTACTCATGTATGCTCTCTCGTCCGATGTCTTGTGAGACATATCCTTAGCGAGATAAATTCTATGCCTCATTGCGATATGAGACCGCTTTTGAAATTTTCCATGCCAAACCTTTTGACAATGGTATCTATGTACATTGATTGGGATAGACCTAGCATCCTCTTAGATCTATCCCTCTAGATCCTTATCCCTAGTACATAGGATGCTTCGCCCAAATCTTTCATGGAGAAGTTCTTGGATAATCATGTTTTTACTATTGATAGCATTCCTACATCATTCCCAATGAGTAGGATGTCATCAACATAAAGCACTAGAAAGGTCACCACACTCCCACTGACTTTCTTGTATACACAAGGTTCATCTTATTCCTAACGAAGTCATAAAATTTGATTGTCTCATCAAATCTCATATTCCAACTTCGAGAAGCCTACTTCAAATCATAAATGGATCTCTATAGTTTGCATACTTTATCTGGATGTTTATATGGATGTAAACCTTCAGATTGTATCATATACACCTATTAATAAACGCCATCTTAGCATCCATTTACCAGATTTCATAGTCATAGTATACAACTATGGCAAGAAGAATTCTGATTGAGTTTATCATGGCAACTTGGTGAAAAAGTTTCATCATAGTCACCTCCTTATCTTTGACGATACCCTTTCGCTACAAGTCTTACCTTGTAAGTATCAATCTGCCCATCTGCACCGATCTTCCATTTGAAGATCCATTTATAACCAATATGTACTATACCTTTTGACAGATCTACCAAGTTTCAAACTTGGTTAGTATACATGGACTGAATGTCAGAATTCATCACTTCTTGCCATTTCCCAGAGTCAGGGCCACTAACGGCTTCTTGATAGGTCTGAGGATCATCATCCTCATTATAGTGTACCTATTGCTTACCATCAATGATATGTCCAACATATCTATCAGGCTGCCTTGGTACTCTATTTGACCTTCGAACCCTCTGTGTATATGATTGAACAGGTTCCTCAGTTGAGGGCTCATCAGTAGTGTTAATGTTGATTTGTGGTTTTGAAACTTTTTACAGATCTATCTTGCTCCCATTGTCTTCCTTAAGAAGATATTCCCTCTCAAGGAAGACCGCCCTCTTAGCGACAAACACCTTTTGTTCGTTGGGATGATAGAAATAATATCGAAAAGTTTGTTTTGGATATCCCACAAATCTACACTGATCTGTCCTTGATTCTACCTTATCTGGATCATGTCTCTTCACATGGGCTGGACAACCCCAAACTTTAACATGTTTAAAGTCTGGTTTCTTCCCTCTCCATATCTCATACGGAGTGGAAGAGACTGATTTGCTAGGAATCTTGTTCAACAGATATGCAGCGGTTTCCAGTGCATATATCCTCAAAGAAACTGGAAGTTTAGCATAACTCATCATTGATAGTACCATATCTAATAGGGTACGATTCTTTCTTTCAGATACACCATTCAATTGTGGTGTATAAGGAGGTGTTCATTGAGACAGAATACCATTATCCTTAGAATATTGTGTGAATTCAGTACTCAAGCATTCACCACCTCGATCTGATCAAAGTATCTTAATACTTTTTACTGTTTATTTTTCAACTTCATTTTTAAACTCTTTAAATTTCTCAAAGGCTTCAGATTTATACTTCATTAAGTATACATAGCCGAACCTTGAGAAATCATCTATAAATGAAATGAAGTATGAAAAACATCCCATGGCATCTGTGGACATTGGACCACATACATCAGTATGTGTGAGTTCTAACAAGTCCTTGGCACTTTCTCCATGTCCAGTGAATGGAGCTTTGGTTATTTTACCCATGAGACAAGATTCACAAGTTCTAAATGATTCATAATTAAATGGATCAAGGTATTCATTTCTTTACAACTTGATGATCCTATTCTTACTAATATGACCCAACCTATAATGCCATAGGTACACATGATTCGCACCTTTATCTTTAATTTTAGGAGACACATTTACAAGACATACATCATATGCATCGGGTCCCGCCTTGCCACCTCTGAAGTCACCATGGGCTGCGGCTGGGCGTCCTAGCCATGAGTTGGGGGCTGCTGCATCTGGGCCCTCGTTTGCTCAGGTGGTCTTCAAAAGCCATCTCGCCTTCATCTCTTCCTGTCGCCATTCATCCGCCTGCCTTCACCGACTCCGGTGAACCGGTAGCTTTTTTCACCCCCGACGAGATCCAGGCTTCATGCAGGCCCCTGCTGCATGCCATCATCGCTAAGACCCCCCAAGGGCATCCTCCTTTCCAAGACAACAGGGGCCATCTGGCCCAACAGTTTAACCTTCGCCAGGATTTTCTCATTTGCGCTTTGGACAACCGCCACCTCCTCATCAGGTTTCAAAACCGCGAGGACTTCCTCCATGTTCTACTCAAGGAAACCCTTTATGTCTACGGCAAGCTCTTCAAGTTCTTCTAGTGGTCCTTGGACTTCTCCCCAGACTCGGACTCCCCCCCCCTGGTTCCTATCTGGTTGGATCTCCCTTGCCTCCCGGCCAACTTCTTCCACGATGAGATGATTCGCTCCATAGTCGGGAGTATTGGGCCGGTCCTTAAGGTCGACAGGAATACTACCTGCCTCCTCCAAGCTCAAGCGGCTCGCGTTTTTATTCAGTTGGATGTCTCGAAGCCCCTTCCCTCTCGTGTTTGGGTCGGCTGTGGGGGAGGAGGCTCCTGGCAACCCATCGTCTTCCCCGACCTCCCATTGTTCTGCCACGGCTGTCGTCATCTTGGCCACTAGGTGGAGAAGTGCAAGAAGAAGCTGGTGCCCCCTGCGCCCTTGGGGCCTGCGGGCTCTGCTCCTAGCTTGCCATCCGTTGGTGTTGCCCCCGCGATCCACCATCCTGTGTCGTCTCAGGCATGGCAACCTATCCATGGTGGGAGCCAAGGCTCCGCTCCGCTCCTGTCTTCGTGCCCCCCTCGGCTTGCGGAGGATGGCCTCCTGGGTGTTGTTGCAGGGGACCCACCTCCGCCCACGCCGTCAGCTCCTATGGGTGCCGCTGGTGTCTTAGGCCCCCCCCCTGCATCTTCGCCTCCTTGCCTTGGTGATCCACTCCAAGTTCATCCGCCAGCTCCTTCTGCCGTTGTTCCCACCTTCGTGGCCCCTGCCACTGTTCTTGGCAGCCCGCTTGCATGCGCAAGGGATGGGGTGCCCTCGGCTGTGGCTCCCTCCATCGCCCCCCCACCTCAAATTGATGATTCTTGCATCCCTCCTGTGGCTACTTGGGTCTCTCAGGTCGGCACTAAGGTCACTCCTGTGGCACCCTCCGTCCAGTCCTTGGAGTCCCCATCTCCCCCCGCTGCCTCCCTGGCTCCTGTAGGCCTTCCTCCTCTTGGGCCAGAGCTCCCTTCTGCTGCTACTGGCTCGGTCATCGTCCCCTTTACTGCTCTTGCTCCACCGATAGAGCTCGACTGTTCCCATCCAGTGGAGGCCGTTGCTGGCTCTAGTCAGGCAGAGTTACCTCTGATGCCCCCCTCTGTGCCGGATTCTATTTCTAGTGGCAAGGCTCCTCTTTGTGCGGGTCCCACGGTCGGTGGTCTCAATGTGCCCCGGTGCCTTGTCGACCCGGTGGCTTGTCGACCCGCCGCTGCTACGATGGTCCTCGGCCTCTGGGCACCGGATGCTCAGCCCCAAGGCGGGCCCTATTTGCTTCCTCCTGGTCTCAATGCCGCTGCTGTGGCCTGGTCCCCAGGGCCGCAGCACCCCACCATGGCGGGTGGGGTTGCTTAGCCTGTGCCACCTTCCTCTACTCCAATGCCACCCCCCCGTCTCTCCTTTGCCCAAGCACTGAGTAAGAAAATCAACCGGGAGCCGCCCGGTTCGGTTGTTGACTCTGCTCCTCCCCCAGTTCCGATGCGTCCCGCGAATGCCGCGCCACCCTCGGTTCTTGGTACTGGTATCAAGCTCCCTCAGCCCGTACAGGTTCTCACCTTCCCCGGGCTTGAGCCGGCGTCAGGGTTGAGTGACTTTGCGATGGCTCATGCGGCTTTCGTGGGCAACCCTATCTTGGATCGTTCGCGGGTGGGGTCGAGGACAGAGGCCGGCCCGTCCCGGCGTTCCTACCGGCGCTCCAACTCCACTTCATCTTCCCGTGATCGGCAGTGCATTTTTGACGAGGCTCCTCCTCCTACCCGTCGCTCACTTCGGCTCCAGTCTGCCTTGGCGGCGCCCCCGCCGGTCCACTCTTCCATCTCCGAGGACCCCGATCACGATGGCTCGGACCTTGACACTCTTGATTGGCCAGGATCTCCAGACCATCAGCGCGGAATCCGTTCTTCGTCCTCATCCGACTCTGAAGGGGCTTTCGATGAAGATTCTATCTAGTTGGGGATGTGAACTTTACTTGTGCTGTGGGTCCCTGGGTTCTACGCCTTGCCTACGTCTTGGCCTTTTCTGGCCTCTTTCCTTTGAGGGCCTTTCGGCCTTGTCTCGTCCTGCCCCCCTTCGGGCGACGTTCCCCTCCCCTCCCCCTGTACCCTTTTCTTTTACTGCTCTCCTTAATGAAAACGCTTGCCTGGCGGCCGGGGTAGTGTGTTCATCTTCTTCCGCAATGAAGGGATGAACCCCCTCCCACCTCTACCACCTTGAAAGTATTTACTTGAGTTTAAAAAAAGTAAATATAAACCATTGAGCATATATCCTGAAGCAAACAATTTGTCTCCAAGATAAATAGAATAACTTTTATTCTCTAATCTCAATATATATCCATCTCTATTAAGATAAGAAATAGAAATAGTATTTCTAATAATAGTAGGAACATAGTAACAATCTCTAAATTCTAGTATGTCTCCTGAAAGTAACTCGAGCCTTGTTGTCCCCACAACTAATGCATCAACTTTTGCTCCATTTTTAAGCCTGAAGTCCGCATCTCCGTGATTCAACCTTTTTCTACTTCTCAGCACCTGTAAGTCATGGTAGATATGAGAAACACATCTAGTATCTAATACCCAAGATGTTGATTCTCTATAAGACAAGTTAAGGTCAATCATGAGAATACCTTTAGCTTTAGCAAGCCTTTCTTTTTTTTTCTACAAGATAAATCTTGCAATTTCTTTTCCAGTGCCCTTTCTTATGACAGTGGAAACATTGACCTTTGTCACTAGCCTTTGCCTTGTCCTTTTGAGCAACCTGGTTAGCCTTCATGGACTTCTTACCTTTGTCTTTCTTAAAGGCCTGCCCTGCTTTCCTTTTCTCATTGGTCTTACCAATACGCATGACATTTGGCTTCTCCTTTTGGATAGTGCCTTATTCATATTGAAGTTAATAATGAATTAAGAAAATGTCTCAGAAGAGACTAGAGGATGATGTCAATGCTTAGATCATTGTTCATAACAAAGGCAAGTGCATTGAGCCTCTCTATCCATTATATCATTTTAAGCAAATGAGTTTGCACAGAAGTGCCCTCAGTCATGCGGGTCCTGAACAGTTTCTTCGATCTCTCATATCATTCTATTCGACTCTGTTCCCCAAACAAGTCTTTGAGGTAGATCAGAATCTTCTTAGCATCCATATTTTTATGTTGCCTTTATAGGTCATTAGACATGGATCCAAGCATATAACATTGGACCTTGATAGAATCTTCCTTCCAATTCTCATATGCAAGAAATTCTTCTTCACTAGCATTTGCCCCAGGCTCAACAGGGTGTTCCTCATCAAGGACATATGCTACTTTTTCACACCTAAGGGCTATCCTTAGGTTTCGGAGCTAATCAGAATAATTGGGTCCAGTGAGCTTGTTGGCATCAAGTCTGCCATGAAGAGGATTAGCGGACAACATAGCGGCCTACCAGAAAATATAAAGATAATAAGTAGATGGTTCAAAAAAAATCTGGATACGGTCTTTAATCTAGATTTTGCTCCCACTATTTTTCGGCGAACTGTGCAACCCTCAATTACATAAAACGAGAGAGTACGACACTCTCTTAGTGGGGATCGGAATCCTAGGGACATCATGCATGTGACTTTGTGATAGCACAATAAATCGCATCATGTTCCTTAGGCAATCAACTCTTGATACTTGCAACTTTTGTAATATCCGATCAAATTCAGCCCCTAAATCATCCTGACCTTGTTGTAGCACAACAAATCAAGGTAATCTAGTTAAGTTAATCCATCATTATGTAGAAAGCATAGATCGATGTTATAACCCTTGCGGTAGCACAACAAAATTACAACATTTATCTATCTCTCTTAAAGGCATCATCATGCCATAGACTTAGATTAATCCTTAAATCAAATGAGCCTTGTGGTAGCACAACAAAATTGTTTGAAATAAGGATCTATCTTAGGTCTATAACGATGGTGAGCTACGTGATATATTCTTAATTAATAACTCACGTTTACAACTTAAATTTGCATAAGGGTATTTGAGACTTTCTTTTTGGTCTCATTAAATGAATATATGTGCTACATAAATATATTTTGATTTGGAGTATCATATATACTCATATAGAAAAGCATATCTAGTAGCACATACCACATATATCAAATTTATGTAAATATAAAAGATGGATGATCATGGACTTCTAATTCTAGTGTGGAATCATTGGAAGCAAATGATAATCCATATCCTATGGAGAACACAACAAGGCTGTCATCACATGCATTTGCTGAAGTTGTCTCCTCCAAAGGGCCCTCCCAGGTGGTCCACTCTCCTCAATAGGTCCGCTTCCAAAATTACATGATACAAATAAATAAGACACGTAGACCCATAATTTGTACATCAAATAATTATAAGAAACCTTGATTTATATCAAGGGGAGTACATAACAGGAGGGAGATAGAATGTACAACTCGGATAATGCGAGAGAGTGAGGGAGGGAGGCACGCAGGTCCCTTAAAATTACCACCATCACATCAAACATGCATCCAGAAATATCATCACATGATAATCCTAAGTCCATGATCATCTCATCACCCACCATGACACATCACATGCATTACATAGTGATAAACATATAAAATATTATCACAATATATATATATATATATATATTCAATATATATATATATATTGATAAAAGTTTTAAATAACCATTATTTTAATTAGTCAACAATAATATTCATAATATTATTGAAGGAAATAATTAACTAAACAATTTAGCTAATTAAAATTGTCCGAACAATCAGACACATGGCATTCCCTGTTATCAAAGCTAATCATCTCATAAACACCCAAATTAAATTAATTAGAATCAAATTCTAACATTTAATATACTATCATGCATTTAACAGAAATTGAAACATTTTAGACATGATAATCTGGATGTATTATTTTTATAATTCAAGTAATTAGTCATTAACAACTTAAAAACAAATTACTCAACCCATCCATGGCCAAACAGATCTTAAAACCCTTTTAAAACCTATTAAAAACCCTTTTATAGCCTTAATGGGCCTTTAATGGGCCGGCAGCTTTATGGGGAGTGGAAGGGGAGGCAGGGCGCAGATCCAGTTCGGCGGGCCCCCCAGGACCCGTAAAGGATCCGGGGTCCTTCTTTGCCACACGATCACAGGAGGGCGGTGGCTAGGGTTCCAAACCGTAGCTGTGCCACCACGTCGGAGGAAGGGGGGGGGGGCAATGCCGACATGTCGGCCACCGCGGGACCGCTAGACGGTAGCCTGCCACCAGCAACCGACGTCGGAGAAGATGCTCTATTTTTTTTTCAGCAAAATCTGGCAGCCACCCACGGCGAACAACTTTCAATCTCGGTAGTACAGGCGACAGGAAGGAGGTCACGACGGCCCGGTCGACTCCACGGCCACGAGCAAAGTTTTTTGCCTCTTCCTGTGGTGCTACGAAGCCGGTCACGACACAGGGAGGCCGAGTGCAGGCCAAGCATGCCCGACCATGCAGTGGCGTCCTCGACCTCGGTAGCCCATTGCAAGCACCTCCAACCGCCACTAATCAACCCCGACCTCCTTCCCCGGTGATCCGAAACTCCATGCCATGGAGTTCAACGCCCCCATCTCATGGGTTTTGCCATGCCTGCAAGAATTCGAGATTAAGCTTTGAAAATAGAGATTCGTACACATAAATTTGATTTCAATCAAGCTAGCAACCTGGCTCTAATACCACTGTAAGGAATTGCAGCAAGCATGTAGTGGAAACAAACGATTCCTCGATATATTGGTGCTGGGATTGAAATCAATGCAAGAGAAACCTGGATAGAAGAGAGATTCTTCACCTTTGCAAGGTTGCGAATCTCCCGCACGAATCTGTGGGATGTTAATAGCTCAGGTGCACGATCTCTTGAAGTACCCATGTTGTCCCAAAGGTTCTCGTATGGACAAGAAGGGGGTTGAATTGTCCCCGCCAAGCACGATGGTAATTTTAAAGTTTACGCAGCAAACTAAATAACTACTAACGTAAATGATGAACGAATGAAATACAAGCTATAAAGAAATTAATTCTCTCAAGCTTACCGTTCTCACACGTTCAACAAAAACAATGTAAACAAGCAAACCACAACCAACCACAATGCGAGACAGATTTTTAGGTGGTTAGGGACCACGGCGAACTCTCTACATCCACCCCTCACCAAAACGGTGAGGATCCACTCGCTTGAAATGAAGCGCACGGAGCTTCCGCTCCAAGAGACACGGAGACGACGTCTCCTACACGATCCACAATGGATCTAACCACAAACACAAGCTGCAACACTGCAGCACAATGATCCACTACCGTTCGTAAACGGTTCAACACACACACAAAGTCGGAGTTCAGAAAAATGAAGGATATGTTCAATACATGCTTGTGAACCAAAGGAAAATGACTCAAATGAATGAAAACAAGATGAAGAAGTGAATCCCCAAGAGTAGAAAGGGTTTTTAGAATGTCTTCTCTAAGCCTCAAGTCGGAGAGTGGTCGGACTACGGCAATTCGAGCATCCTCTTGTTCCTCTCGTTGATCCGCTCCTTTATCTCTTCTTCCACGATCTCCAAAGATGATTCGTTGGAGATGAAATCAAGCTTGCAAGAGCCTCTCCTTCCTTTCCCCCTTTCTTCACCTACAAGACAAGAGAAAATAAGCACATTAGGGTTCACCAAGACCAAACTCGGATTTCTCATTCATATATATAGGAAACTTACGCAAAGACCCAAATACCCCTCCCAATATGTGTTAAAAACACTCTAATATGTTTAGGAACCATTTGGGGGTATTTTGGTAATATTTAGAAAGGTTTTCAATGGGTTTTAATCGGTTTCGCAAAGTCCGTCTGAAAGGGGTCGACCCATGGGGTCGACCCTCGGGCTTCCAGAGGCATAAACCCGCAGGCAGAAAAACTCAGTACCCAAGGGTCGACCCATGGGGTCGACCCACACTATGTGGGTCGACCCCATGGGTCGACTCCTGCACACTGAGTCATAATTTTGGTTCTGTCCGAACCAGAAGCTTCACGGGTCGACCCCAAGGGTCGACCCATGCCAGTATGGGTTTCAAAAACTTATCAAATCACTAAAAATACATGGGAAAATAAATGTTTAGATGTTACCAAAGTCCCATGATGATCAAACATGATTTCTTATCCTGAAACACATGATGAAACAAACTGTTAGATCATAATCAACATTTGAGCATCAAATTTGACATTTTGAGCTTGTTCATCCAAATAAACTACAACAAGCACACTTCTCCAAGATTTTGACTTCCATTCTCAACCAAAAAAAGTGTTTGACAAATACAAGATCATGGAGGCTTTAATTATGCAAATGACATTCTTGAACCTCCCATATGCTCAACACAAGAAAAGCCTCAAATGAGGGATATTCATTTGCACATGAGTGAGCATCTTTGTTGACCATTTTAAGTCCTTCCAAAAATATGAAAAAAATGATTGTTCCATTTAAAAACCATACACTCACACAATCAAATAGGAAGTATTATTCCATCACATTTCAACATCAAAATGTAACCAAATGTCATTATAAAGCACATGCTCTTCTAAACACACAATGTTTTGAATTCGTTAAACCACACACAATGTTTTGCTCTCACAAACTCACAATATTTGTTATCATCAAAACTAGGGTCAAAAATAATGTGAGAACACATACCCAACAATCTCCCCCTTTTTGATGATGACAAAACATTGCGATAATCTAAACATTTTTCTCCCCCTTTGGCATGATCAAAAATGGGGAACAGAAGAGCTGGAGCATTTTGCATGAAAACCAACCATATCAATGAAACGGGATACTCACGCACGCAAGCAAGCAAGCATGAGATACAAGCATGCATGTACATATGTATATCTCCCCCTCAATGGGATAGAAGGATACGAAAAGAGCATTTGATTCAAGTCATAGTGTGGAGCATGAGGCATAGTCAAAAAAGGTAGTGCATGCATATGTTAGAAGCACTGTATAAGCCATGATAAGAACAGATTCAAGCTATACAAACATCACAAAAATACCCAAGTGAAATATGTGAAAATGAGCAATGAACTTCAGAAATATATGAATATTGGCAGAATTTCTAGAGAACACTAGAGGGTTATTTCCTTTCTACAATTCCATTTAGATTCTTGACTTTTGGTAGCTTCGCACAACCCCCTTATTCATTTTTTTATTGGATTTCACCATTCGGCGTGAGTCACCTCATGTGTCTCAATGGGGTTTCTCGGCTACTAGGATTCATCACAATTTTGAATCTTGTGGATTTTAGCTTCATTTTTTGACGCGAGTTTCCTCATTTGTTTCAGTGGGGATTCCCGGCTAGTCAGTTCCACTTTCCACTTATTGAATGGGGTTGATAGCTTTTTCCTCACGATTCTCTTCATTTCCATGTAGAAATTTTATTTCCCTTAAAGTGTTGAAAAGAAGTTCTGAAATCTTTATTAACTAAAGTCATATGCATCATCTTGTGCAAGGTGTGTGGGTAATTGCTATGTATGTAGAACATGAATTTGTCATACTATAGCTATGACTCCCCCTAAATGTATGCACAATTGGAAATAGTTCATCCTCCTTTGTATATGTCATAATTCACAAATGATAACAATCAATGCATTTTATATAACAAGGAGGTGAAGTCTTAGGAGATTTTCAAGAAATGATTTTCTAGAAGTATATATACATGCAAACAAGCAAGGATAGTGCAGTATGTACAATCATGGCATGCAAGTACAATCACTCATTCAAACAACAAATTCCAAGTTCTCTCATTATTTGAGTGAATTTTTCAGGAGTTAAGGGTTTTGTGAAGATGTCTGCAAGTTGATTTTCTGTATTTACATGGATAAGTTCAAAATGACCCTTACTTACATGATCTCGCAAGAAGTGATGTCTAATCTCTATGTGCTTTGTGCTAGAGTGCAAAACAGAATTTTTGGAAAGATTTATCGCAGAAGTGTTATCACAAAGAATGGGCGTGTCATTCAAAGAAATGACATAGTCAACTAATTGTTGTTGGATCTAAAGCACTTGGGCTGCACAACTACCTGCCGCCATGTACTCAGCTTCGACAGTTGACAATGCCACAGTATTTTATTTCCTAGAGGCCCATGAGAGCATGCAACCCCCAAGAAATTGACAGTACCCGCTTGTGCTCTTACGATCCACTAAACACCTAGCATAATCGGAATCCGTGTAAGCTACCAAATCAAAAGTGCAGCTATGTGGAAACCAAAGACCAAAATCCATAGTGCCTAGCAAATATCTGAAAATCATTTTGACTGCTAACAAGTGTGAGTTTCTAGGATCAGATTGGAATCTTGCACACATGCAAACACTAAACATGATATCTGGCCTACTAGCAGTCAAGTACAATAAGGAACCAATCATTCCTCTAAAGAGTTTCTGATCGACAGACTTATCTTCTTCATCTTTATTCAATTTCACTGTTGTTGACATAGGCGTCTTGTATGGCTTTGCATTATCAAATTTGAACTTTTAGATGAGCTCCTTTGTGTATTTCCTTTGATTGATGAAGATGCCATCTTTTACCTGCTTCACCTGCAAACCCAAAAAATATGTCAATTCTCCCATCAAACTCATCTCAAACTCTCCCTGCATCAATTTTACAAAGTCATCATTCAATGAATCAGAAGTGGCTCCAAAAATAATGTCATCAACGTATACCTGAACAATAAGCATGTGTTTATTATTACTTTTAATGAAAAGAGTTTGATCGATATTACCTCTCTTGAAGCCATTTTCTGAAAGAAAAGTACTTAGCCTTTCATACCATGCACGGGGGACTTGTTTCAGACCATAAAGTGTTTTGTCAAATTGAATACATGGTCCGGATGCTTCTCATCTTCAAAACCCGGTGGCTGCTCAACATAGACGTCCTCCTTCACTACACCATTCAAAAAGGCACTTTTAACGTCCATTTGAAAAGGTTTTATGTTCCTAGAGCATGCGAAGGCAAGTAGTATTCTAACAGCCTCAAGCCTTGCCACGAATGCAAATGATTCATCAAATTCAATTCCTAATTCTTGACTATAGCCTTGGGCTACAAGCCAGACTTTATTCCTAATTACCACCCCTTGATCACTAAGTTTGTTTCGAAAAACCACTTAGTTCCTATCACCGGGTGGTTCTTAGGTCTAGGCAAAAGAAATCACACCTCATTCATTTGGAATTGGTGTAACTCCTCCTGCATAGCCAAGATCCATAAATTATCATTTAATGCTTCATTTACAGATTTGGGCTCAATATCAGAAAGAAATGCAAGATTATCAATTTCTTCAACTTCCCTGATTGAAGCCCTTGTTCTTACGCCTTGTTCCACGTCTCCTATGACATTGTCTTGTGGATGGTCCTTGTGGAACGTCCATTGCTTGGGAAGCTCTTCATTTTGGGCTGGAGCTTCATCATTTTTGTTGCTCGACTCTGCTTGATCCACATCTTGATTTTCCTTGTCTTTCTTTTCTTCTCCATCTTCATGCCCTACATCAAGAAAATGATTATCTTTGTTAGACATTCTTAATGTGTATTCATCAATGATAACATGAGGGATTTCCTCTACCACAAGAGTACGTAGATTATATACTCGATATGCTCTAGATGATAAGGAATAACCAAGAAATATATCTCTATCACTCTTTGCGGCAAATTTCTCCAAATATTCTTTAGAGTTATTCAAGATAAAACATGGAGAACCAAAAGGTTTAAGATATGCAATGTTATGTTTCTTACCTTTATACAGCTCATATGGAGTTTTCTTGAGTATGGGTCTTACCATGGCACGATTGATGATGTAACAAGCCGTGCTCACTGCCTCGGACCAAAAATACCTTGGAAACCCATTTTCAGAAAGCATTATCCTCGCCATCTCCACGAGCATCCTATTCTTTCTTTCCACGACTCCATTTTGTTGTGGGGTTCGAGGTGCCGAAAAGTTGTGTGTAAACCCATGTTTCCTGCAAAAACCATCAAAGTCATGGTTATCAAATTCTCTTCCATGATCACTTCTAATTGCTTTAATTTGATACCCCTTATCAGTTTATAAGTTCCTACAAAGATATTCGAACTCCTGCAAAGCATCATTCTTATGGGTTAAAAATAATATGCAAGTGAATCTTGAGTAGTCATCTACAATAACAAACCCATAAAGTTTCCCTCCAAGACTGTGCATCCTAGTGGGACCAAATAAATCTAGGTGAAGAAGTTCAAGGGGTCTAGTGGTGGTGACAATGTTTTTGGATTTGAAAGACACTCTTGTCTGTTTTCCCATAGCACATGCATCACAGATTTTATTTGCATCAAAATTCAGTTTTGGTAAGCCTCTTACCAAATCTTTTCTAAATAGTTTAGAGAGAACACTAAAACTGGCATGACCAAGTCGTCGATGCCACAACCATGCATCATCTGATTTATTTGCAACTAAAGAAAGATTTTTATTTTGAGAATTTTCAAGATCAACAGAGTAGATGTTTCCATCTCTAACACCAATGAACTTTATTTCATGAGACACCTTATCTACAATGGAGCAGTGTGTGTTTTCAAAGATGACTTTGTGACCCTTGTCACAAAGTTGACTGATGCTAAGCAAACTGTGATTCAAACCATTCACAAGCAAGACATCCTCAATGGATTGATTTGAATCCTTACCTATTCGTCCAATTCCCACAATTTTACCTTTATCGTTTCTGCCAAAAGTAACCAGTCCACCATCCTTTTCCTTCAGGTCTGAAAAGAGTTCCTTATTTCCTGTCATATGTCTGGAGCATCCACTGTCTAGGTACCATTTGCTCCATTTGGCTCTTAGACAGACCTGCACAATCAAAACAACTCTCAAGTTGATTTAGGTACCCAGACAAGCTTGGGTCCCGAAGTGTTAGTCCTACTATGAGAGAAATGCATTCTATTTCTTCTTTCAAAATATTCATCATCAGCCTTCATCAAATCACAAACATACATTGAGTGGCCAACATTCCACAATAGAAGCATGTGACATTTGGCTTTGTAAATCGACTCCTATGCATGTAATATTTATCAACAAAAGAGTTCATGCATGAGTCAACATGATTAAAGCCATATGAATCAAATGATTTTTGAACTTTGTTATTCACAAATGAATTTTTCTTTGTGGGTGAGCGTCCCACAACAATTCTCTCATTCCTGGCATTTTCATTGCAAGCCTCACCATGTTCAATAATTTTCTCTTTTCCTTTCAATTATTTTTGAGCAACATCTTTCAAACTTTTCAATTCAACATGCATGGTTTCGAAGTTGGTTTCCAACTCCCTTTTTGATTTCTCACATTCACTCAATCTCAATTTCAAATCATCCAACTCCTTAGCCAATTGATCATTCTCATTTTTTGATTTTTCAACATTTTCATATGCATGATGTTTTTCTGCCTCCAAACACTCTAGTTCATCCATATACAAGGTTAGCTTAGATTGAAACTCTTCTTTTTCTTCCTTGAATTTTTCAATTTGCATTTCATAAAAGCTACACCTATCACATGGATTAGTAGAGTTGAACAAGTCACAAAATCTCTTCATCATTTTCTTAACATCATGTTTTGATTTCTTGTACTTCTGAAACAAATCCACATAAGCTAAATGCCATTGTTCAGGGATAAAGTTTATTTACAATCGGAGTTTACCTCAGAGTTGTCCTCATCCGCCATAAAGCAAAGATTTTGGAATTGCTCGCCCAATCCTTTCTTGTCACCTTCGGATCTTGAGCTATCCAAGTCCTCATCACTCCATGTTGCCTTCATTGCTTTGCCTTTCTTTTGCTTGTCCTTGTTCAGCTTCTATTGGAGCTCGGGACATTGACCTCTCATATGCCCAGCCTTCTTACATTCATAACAAATGATTTCTTCCTTCTTGCTCGATTCTCCTTTCTTGTTGAAGTTTCTCCTCATGAATTTTCTGGGAAGATTTCCATCTCTTCTAGCTCTTCTGAAATATTTTCGGACATTCCTTGTTACAAGATCCATCAATTCTTCCTCATCGTTGTCCATAGATGAGCCTCCATCACTGTCTTGCGACGATTCTGGGTATGCCTTCAATGTAATGGATTTCTTCTTCTTGTTCTCCTCCTCAGCTGGCTTCATGATGTTGATTTCATATGTCATCAATGATCCGATGAGTTGATCCACCGTGAGTGTGGTGAGATCGTTCGAATCTTCGATGACGGTCGCCTTGGTGTGCCATGGAGGTGTGAGGGACCGCAACACCTTTCTCACCAAATCTTGATTAGAATACTCCTTTACCAAAGCCTTCAAATTATTTGTTATCTCACTCAGCCTTGCATACATTTCCGAGATGTTTTCCTCGGGCTTCATAGCAAACAGCTCATATTCTCGCACCAATATATTTGCTTTTGTTTCCCGAACTTCTGAAGTGCCTTCATAGATGACCGTGAGTTTGTTACACATTTCTTGCGCAGATGAACACATAGAGATTCGTGAGTACTCATTAGGATGTATTGCGCACTGAATAATATTCATAGCTCTATAATTAGCACATGATTTCTTAATATGCTCTTCCTCCCATCCATCCTCATTGGGAGGTAACACATAGGGACCTTTGTTAATGACCTTCCAACTATCATAGTCTTGTGCTCGCATGAACACAATCATCCGATTTTTCCAATAGGGATAATTAGTCCCATCAAAGAAAGGAGGTCTATGAACTGAATGTCCCTCGGGGAGCATTCCCTTGTTGGCCATACTAGGGGATCTTTTCTCTACAACCGCGAGGTTGTCCTAAAATCATAGACCTCGCTCTGATACCAGATTATTGTCCCAAAGGTTCTTGTATGGACAAGAAGGGGGGTTGAATTGTCCCCGCCAAGCACGATGGTAATTTTAAAGTTAACGCCAGCAAATTAAATAACTACTAACGTAAATGATGAACGAATGAAATACAAGCTATGAAGAAATTAATTCTCTCAAGCTTACCATTCTCACACGTTCAACAAAAACAATGTAAACAAGCAAACCACAACCAACCACAATGCGAGACAGATTTTTAGGTTGTTCGGGATCACGATGGGCTCCCAACATCCACCCCTCACCAAAACGGTGAGGATCCACTCACTTCAAATGAAGCGCATAGAGCTTCCGCTCAAAGAGACACGGAGACGACGTCTCCTACACGATCCACAATGGATCTAACCACAAACACAAGCTGCAACACTGCAGCACAATGATCCACTACCGTTCGCAAACGGTTCAACACACACACAAAGTCGGAGTTCAGAAAAATGAAGGATATGTTCAATACATGCTTGTGAACCAAAGGAAAATGACTCAAATGAATGAAAACAAGATGAAGAAGTGAATCCCCAAGAGTAGAAAGGGTTTGTAGAATGTCTTCTCTAAGCCTCAAGTCGGAGAGTGGTTGGACGACGATGATTCGAGCATCCTCTTGTTCCTCTCGTCGATCCGCTCCTTTATCTCTTCTTCCACGATCTCCAAAGATGATTCGTTGGAGATGAAATCAAGCTTTCAAGAGCCTCTCCTTCCTTTCCCCCTTTCTTCACCTACAAGACAAGAGAAAATAAGCACATTAGGGTTCACCAAGACCAAACTCGGATTTCTCATTCATATATATAGGAAACTTACCCAAAGACCCAAATACCGCTCCCAATATGTGTTAAAAACACCCTAATATGTTTAGGAACCATTTGGGGGTATTTTGGTAATGTTTAGAAAGGTTTTCAATGGGTTTTAATCGATTTCGCAAAGTCCGTCCGGAAGGGGTCGACCCATGGGGTCGACCCTCGGGCTTCTAGAGGCATAAACCCGCGGGCAGAAAAACTTAGTACCCAGGGGTCGACCCATGGGGTCGACCCATGATGTGTGGGTCGACCCCATGGGTCAACCCCTGCACACTAGGTCACAATTTTGGTTCTGTCCGAACAAGAAGCTTCACGGGTCGACAACAGGGGTCGACCCATGCCAGTATGGGTTTGAAAAACTTATCAAATCACTAAAAATACATGGAAAATAATGTTTAGATGTTACCAAAGTCCCATGATGATCAAACATGATTTCTTAACCTGAAACACATGATGAAACAAGCGGTTAGATCATAATCAACATTTGAGCATCAAATTTGACATTTTGAGCTTGTTCATCGAAATAAACTACAACAAGCACACTTCACCAAGATTTTGACTTCCATTCTCAACCAACAAAAGTGTTTGACAAATACAAGATCATGGAGGCTTTAATTATGCAAATGCATTTATGAACCTCCTATATGCTCAACACAAGAAAAGCCTCAAATGAGGGATATTCATTTGCACATGAGTGAGCATCTTTGTTGATCATTTTAAGTCCTTCCAAAAATATGAAAAACATGATTGTTCCATTTAAAAACCATACACTCACACAATCAAATAGGAAGTATTATTCCATCACATTTCAACACAAAATGCAACCAAATGTCATTACAAAGCACACGCTCTTCTAAACACACAATGTTTTGAATTCGTTAAACCACACACAATGTTTTGCTCCCACAAACTCACAATATTTGTTATCATCAAAACTAGGGTCAAAAATAATGTGAGAACACATATCCAACAACCCACATGAGCACTCGAATCAGACGGGCTCCTCTCCATGATCTCCACGCATCGACCAGACCTCAATTCCACCATGCAGAACAAGGAAGAAAGAGAGGAGAGAGGGGTACCCCAAGGAGAGAGAGAACCAGAGAAGGAGGGCGGGTAGGGGCAGACTCTATTGCTTGGCTCAGGGTTTTGTCCCATCGATATTATTTATAGAAATTTGGCATTTTTCATAAAAACCCAAATACTTTCTATAAATCACAACCCATCTCGTCTGAATAGTACTCTTATGTGTGTGACCCTCTAAACACAAATATCAGTTCGATTTTCATGCCCACTAAGCCACGAGCCCATTCTTATACTTATTTAAATTAATTAATTATACATCATCACATGATATACAATTAATTTAATTTTAACTTATGGAAAATCATATAATTATTATTCAACTAGGCATTCAGACCATGAACAACACCAAGCACTACCTCATGATCCCAGAAGATATAAGGGGAGCTAATCACAATAGGACCTTTCTGTTGACAGATACTACACTGTAGCGGCTGGAATCTAGTTCCTATGCCATGTACCACACCTTTCTATTTATTTGTTGGTGGAGATCGTCCGGCACTCGTGGAAGCCTGCAATCACCAGAAGGAAGTGCGTTAGAAGGAGCACTGGGCGCTATCCCAGGAGATAACCCTCCGATGCTTAAGTCAGCAATGGCTTTAGTAATGAATAGAGAAGAGTAGAAGAGAAAGTGGAGAGGGAGGCCGCTGTACAAGATCTGAGAGATGTGTAGACCCTCTAGACGAGTGCTCGCCGGTCCTAGTGGTCACTCGGATAGTGCTCGCTGGGTGGTAAGGTCGTTCAGGAGGGGATTCTCTTCTCAGGGAATGAGCAGTCATGGCCTCTAAAGTACCAAGGCGTGTAGCTCTCCAGTTAGCTTCTCTGTAGGCATTTTGTTAGTGAGATTCACCGTGGGTTGTCCTTCGTCGGGTTCCCTTTTATAGGGGGTTCTCCGGGTGGAGATGGTCGATCCCTTAACAGGGAAGGGCGTTCGTCGTGGGATAACATTCCCCGTAGCTATGATGGGAGTTTCTCATTGAGGGTTGGTGCTAGTGGAGCGTGCTCGCCCTTAGTGGAGTTATTTCTCGCATCGTGGGGGGTAACAGTCGGTCTCTAGAGGCCTATCCGACGGTCCTTCCGCCCTGATTAAGGCCTTTCTTGTTGTTGAATCCAAGGACTATCATCCTGGGCCATTCGCTATGGGTCGCGGCCATTGACCGAGGCCTGTTAGGCGTGTTGTGGACCGCAAGTTGAGTTGGGCTCGGTGCAACTAGACCTTATTTGATCCGATCCAGATTTACCCTCCTCACTAGTCTCCCACTCTCAAAGGTCGAGCACTTTTCGGGCACTGAGAGCTGAGTCAGAGAGGGTATACCGAAGCTAGCTCCGAGGAGAGTCTCCTCATATTTTTTGCTTGGCGCGCAAAGCGTGTTTGGTGGTGCCAGGCAGTGCACCCCCTGTCTTCATGACGTGGGCTCTTGTCTGGGAGCACAGGTTCGAACAGGCGCCTGAGTTCGGCGACCGTACCGTGACAGAGGTGGACGCCTTTTCACCTACCCTTGTGCCTCGAAGTAGCCATTCGCCTCTGACGGTTATAAGAACTGTCATAGGATGTCTTTTTGAACCCTGCCTGCTGTTTTGTTGCCCGTCACGCTCATCGTCTCCTTCCTCCCCGTTTCACCTAGTGAGGGTTTTTCTCCTTTTCTTCTGCTTTCTGCGATCATGGTGTCACGTAGGAGGGTTCCAAGTGTCGGGTCCAGATCTTCTACAGGGGAGGCGGGAACTGGTCGTTGGGGTGCTCCAAGTACCTCAGGTGCTGGCCCAAGTCACCCTCGTTCCCCTCCATTGGTGGCGTATAGAGTCATCCACGGACTCCGACAGGCTTTTCAAATCCCTGCCAATTTTGACATCATTTTTCCACCTTCGATGGTGACCTAAGGGACCGCCCAACCGGCAGCCTTTTAGTCCCCATAGAGTCTTTTAGGGCTGGGTTTCGCCTTCCTGTCCACCCTTTCGTTGAGTCTGTCCTGGAATGTTACGGTGTGTCTCTGGGGGCCCTGTCTCCTAATTCTTGGCGCGTCTTGTGCAGCTTTGTCTACGTCTACCGCCGGGCCTCAGTTGATCCCACTTACTGGCTTTTCCGGTACTTCTATAGTTGTCAGGCTTGTCCGGCTAAGCCATCCTCCTATTCTTTCAAGGTTCGATCAAGTAGGGCCTTAGTCCGGGTTACATCTACGGTGTCGAATATCAAACGTTGGTCCGAACGCTTCGTCATCATTGCCAAGGCCGGGGGGGAGCATGTAGTGCCCCAGAATTTATATAATTTTTGGATTATAAATGGAATTTTTAAGAATTTATTAGGAAATTATAAGGGCTAAATAGATTAATAAATGGATTATTGAATTAATAAATGGGGTATAAGGCCCAATAGTGTTAAATAATTAATCTAACCTATTTAATTAAGACCCAAAAGGTTTAAGGACCTAGCCCATTAAGTTTGGCCCATATTCTAGAAGGTTATTTAGCTTATTCACGGATTTTAAAGGATAAATATCCGTTAATTAGATAATTATATAGATAAAACGAATAAAAGAGTTTTATTAATTTGAAATTCTGCATACGTTGGCTGTAACGGTGTATCGGGCGACCGCCATATACATGTAACGTATCAGGACTGGACCGTCACACCCTGTTAATTCCGTGAGTTGAAGAACTTGCAAAAAGATTGGATCTTTGGGATCCTATCTGCAAGAGACCAAATTAGGAGAACATGTAAGGTTACTAGTGACTCTTAGGGATCAGGATCTGGCGAACTAAGGACTCTAGAATCGAACTAATCCTCAAACCCTAGCCAAATCCCAATAAATAGGACCCAGTTCTGAACTAAGCGACCCTTACTTTTGGCTCGTGAAGAATCAAGGTAAGGAGATAGAATCTCAGGTAAGTCCGTTAGAACTATTTATTTCTAATACTAAGGTCTAACTACTCTCAAAATTTCATGATAGGAGGTCGAGTATCCAAGGAGTTAGAGGCTTCCAAAGTTGCTGGTACGATCTTAGCAATCCAGGAATCTGAACAAAAGTCCTCTAAAGATCAGAAAAATAGAGGAGCTAAACGAGGTAATTAGAGCTAAATGCTTTAGAACTTCTTGTTCCCCTTAGATTCATCTTCTTAACCTCCAAATTTCACACATTTGAGTCAGGAGATTGAAGAGATAGAGCGACGTGAAGTTGCTGAAAAACTATAGGGAGAAGGGAACTAGGGCGTGTCTTGAAGACCCAAATTGGATGTTTAAAGCCCAGGGAAAAGGTAGGTCATCTCATGAACAGCAAAAAGATCTCGTTAGGGATAAAAGCCCTCTGATTTGACTTGATTTCATACATTATAGATTTCGAATTCCATGTTTTAGTGAGTTCATACATACATACATGACTTTAGCATAATCAAAGATAAAAGACATCATCTTGTTCATTCACTGCAACCTATGCATATATCTGGCATTTACTTCGTTTATCATGACCAGACTAGTTAGTAATTATGATTCTTCTTGCATGGACATAGTTCCTTATCTTTACTGTCAGCAGAATTTCTGACGGATTAGGGTAGGACCGTCACATGACTTTAACGGCCATACAATAAGCCGTCACACTCTCTATTGTGTTTAAATTATTTTGTTGTCTCTGACGCACCATAACAGGAGCGTTATAATACTGTAACGGCCCCACGATAAACCGTTACAAGCACTATAACGCTCCCATTCTCGACCGTCAGAGTAACTGTGTTCTGTCAACTTGAGACAGAATAAAGAACAGTCCAAATATAGATAAGCCTAATTATCTAAGTTTTGATCTATTTTCATGACTTTGAGTTTATTGAACGACTTATGATAGGAATTGCATGATTACAAGCATTTTGAGTTATTTTAAGTTATGTTAATTTCATTGGCTAAACTCTATAGTTTGTTTTTAAATTATGATTTTAAATGATGTAAAGACAGAGTTTTTATCATGGTTTCACATCATTACACAGTCTTTTCCTATCCATTGAGTCATTTTCTTTAAGTACATGGCATATATTCCGGTATATAGCCATTAGTTCACACTTTGCACTATAGGAACATATTCTTGAACATGAGGACCTCCCTATTGGATATTCCTTCCAATGGACTAGGAAATCTTGTTTCAAGGTCTCCGTAATTCTCCGCGAGCCTGGGATTCCCACTAGGACGCCGAGTTGGTTGTACCATGAAAGCCCAATCATTAGAAAACACTATCGAAGTTTTTTGGTTTTTGATATGTAACAGATCAATGTTGGACAGTCAGGCTCATCTAACTGCCCAATAAACGACCGTCACAAGTACTAAGTCCATTTTTACTATTCGGATTCAGACCATTGTAACGACCCAATACTGGAGCATCACGTTATGTAACGGCCCAGTCCTTGACCGTCACAATGTTTGAGTGCTTTAACCCAAGGTTTGACCCACGGGTTGATATTCTAAGGTTCCTAGATGGATTGATAATGGTCTAGGACTTGTCAAGATACTTAATTTAATTTATGAAAAATAAGGAATGTACCGTTATGCTGCCAAATTATTTCCATGAGCATAACATAGTATAAGTCATTCTTGATCTCTCATATTCTAAGTTGAAGGTTCATTTATTGATTATTGTTCTCATAAGCTTATTGAACTTATTACATTCTTGGCCACACTTTATTGTTACATGCGTGAAAATAGCTTGATTTATACTTGAAGATGCGATCGAGCACTGATTGTGTTCAAGGGCTCTATGCTAGTCCCCTCGGTTGATTGCGGAAACATACTATTATAAACCATGGGGTATGATGCTACTGGCGTCGCATTACACTGGGAGTACTTTCTCTATAAATAAGTGAAAACCCACGGCATCATAAAATTTCTTGTACATGACTTTCTTGCTTGTTACATGATATTCCATAGAAATTCACCAAATACTTGCTCATAAGCAAAAGATGTTTGGATGATGACTATGTGGTCTTGATAGTACATTCTCGTTACATTCTTGTTCATGAAAGGCCATGCTACATTCTTGTTCATTCTTGCTACATTCTTGCTAGTTCGTACTTGTTCATTCTATCTTACATGATGTCTTGCTACTTTGGTTTAATCGCATGATTGATCGCATTCGTATGATTTTACCTTATTTCTCTAGAGCTAAAATGCTAATTACTTAAACATTGCCAATCATGTTGATGCGAAGATACCTACTAGGCAAGTGTGCTTATTACCTATTTTCAATCTTTTTTAGGAGATGGAAGTGATACGAATTCGGATTCGAGTTATACAAGTAGTAGGTCCGAGAGCGAATGAAAGTCATACCCGATTGAGAGAGAAGACTTAGGAAAGTCAATATTGTTTAGATCGAGTCTTTGTAATTTCTTATTTCTTGAGTGTAGCATGATGAAAATAAGTTAAAAAAGTGATTGTATTCGAATGTTTGATTTGATTATTAATGAAAGTTGGAGTTTGAGTTAATCATTGTGCAATTGCATTATTCTTATGTGTGATTGCCTTGCGCTCTGATCGTTCTTGCTTGCAAGAGGCTTACCATGCCGACTGTTCATGTTCCTCGAGCTAGTCTTCCACTGTAATAAAGGCTCGGGGCATGACAGTGAAGTTGGTATCAGAGCCTAAGTCTCAGGACTTAGGGAAGGAATTTTGTCATAGGTTAAGTCCAAGGTTTAATGACCCCTACCTATGAATTAAGGAAGAAATTTCCATACCCAAGTGAGAATTGGGTAGAGCCCGGGATAAGATAGTTAATTAGCTTTAAGATTGATTTTCTTCCAATTTCACGAGAAATAACAAATTGTTATATTTCTCTCAGGTACCTTATTATTACCATGGCTCATCGCGTAGATTGGAATGGCATGCAACAAACTGTTGCCGGCCTTACTCAGGCATTACAAACCATGGCGTAAGCTGGCGCAGGGGCAAGGGCTGGCGATTTACATCGTAATTTTTGGAGTTTAAACCATCCGTGTTTCTATGGTTCTTCTAATTCGGATGAAGCAGAGAACTGGATTGACTAGATGAACCGTATATTTGATGTCATCCAATACACCGATGAAGAGAAGGTGCGTCTTGCTACCTTCCAACTTAACAAGGATGCCCGTACGTGGTGGAAGTCGATTCCGGCACCTCCGGCCGATGCACCTCATACGTGGGATGGTTTTCTCACTTTATTCCGTGCCAAGTATTTATCTGAGCATGTGAAAGAAAGAAAGGCTATGGAGTTTGCCTCTCTTCGATAGGGAATGATGATAGTGGCCGAATATGAATTACAATTCTCAAGGCTAGCACCTTATGCACCGCATCTAATCAGTACCGATCTATTGAAGGAAAATCGGTTTATGGACGGGTTATGTCCCGGTTTTATTCAGCAGCTTAGGACCCAAAATATCTGTACTTATGCGGAGATGGTTTAGCGGGCATACTTATGTGAAAGGACCTTAGAAAAGGTCAAAAAATTGAAAGGAAAAGAAGAAGAGTCCATCCGACGATCTGATCGGCGTTATAAGAAAGAAACGTTCAGCATCACGGAGCCTCATAAGAGCCGTGATAGTAAGAAGAGATCCAGGAATTGGAACGATGAAAGTTCCCAGAAGAACAAGAAGATTAAGGAGGAGGAGCAAGTCGCCACAGCTTGCACTTTTTACGAAAAGTTTGGCCATTCGGCTGAAGAGTGCTGGAAGCGTCTCAGCGCTTGTTTACGTTATGGAAGTAGGGAGCATCGCATGCCGGATTACCCCCTTATGAAGGACTAGTCATCTGGTGGTGGATGCAGGAGGCAAGCTCACCTCAATGCCATTCTAGAAGAAGAGGAAGCGCCCAGGGATGGTGGGCTTATGGAAGGTGCTCTTCAAATTTGTTCCCATCCTGCATTTGTGCTGTTTGATACTGGTGCCTCTCATTCCTTTATCTCCACTACTTTTACAAAAACATTACCAATTGCATCAGTTCCTTTACCTTCAGATCTTGCTATTACCACACCCTTAGGTTCTGGAACAAAGCTTACCAACTATTATCCTGATAGCGAAGTGATCGTAGGTCATAATCTCCCCGCAAACTTAGTATGCCTTGACATGAGAGGTTATGATGCCATTTTAGGGGTAGATTGGCTTGTAGATCATGATGCTTATATCAATTGCAGAAATAGGATTATAACCTTCCGAAAATCTAGTCTTCCAAGATTTTCTTTCCTTGATATTAGATACAAGAAACACCCCACTATCATATCCTCACTTCAAGCTTGCAAACTTATCTCGCAAGGATGTGAAGTTTTTCTTGCTTCTGTCATTATTACGGAGTCCAAGGAAATTATCATAGCAGACATCCCTATTGTAAATGAGTTCCCAGATGTATTCCCATCCGAATTACCCAGTTTACCACCCGAGAGGGAAGTGAACTTCACTATTGAACTCATTCCAGGAGCAGCACCTGTTTCTATAGCCCCTTACAGGATGTCCCCCACAGAACTTAAGGAACTAAAGAGACAGTTGCAGGAACTACTAGACAAGGGTTTTATTAGACCTAGCACATCCCCTCGGGGTGCGCCAGTTCTTTTTGTCAAGAAGAAGGATGGCTCTCTCAGGCTATGCATCGACTACCGACGACTGAATCAACTCACAATCAAAAACAAGTATCCGTTGCCGCGTATTGATGAGCTCTTCGATCAACTTTCGGGAGCAGAGTATTTTTCTAAGATTGACCTCAGATCAGGTTATCATCAACTCAAAGAAGAAGACATTTATAAATAAGTTTTTCGAAGTGGTTATGGCCGCTATGAATTCGTGGTAATGCCGTTCGGGTTAGCGAACGCCCCAGCATCATTTATGCAACTTATGAACAGTATTTTTCAACCATATCTGGACCAATTTATCATCGTCTTCATCGATGACATCTTGATATATTCCAAGATAAAAGAGGAACATGAAGAACATCTGATGATAGCTCTGCAAACACTTAGAGAACATAAATTTTATGCAAAGCTTAACAAATGTGAATTATGGCTCAAGAAAGTTTCATTCCTAGGCCACATTATTTCAAAGGAAGGTATCATTGTGGATCCTTCGAAAGTCGAAGCTGTCAGAAATTGGAGCCAGCCAATGACTGTATCAAAAGTACGCAGCTTTCTAGGTTTAGCTGGTTACTATAGAAGGTTCATTAAGGACTTCTCAAAGATTGTAGTTCCTTTAACAAGACTCACAAGAAAAGAAAATCTTTTTGTTTGGTCCAAGGAATGTGAAAAGTGTTTTCAAACTCTTAAGAATCATCTTACTACAGCTCCCATTTTATCACTACTTGTGGAAGGTGGTAGATTTGAAGTATATACGGATGCATCTTGCATTGGCTTGGGATGCGTTCTCATGCAAGATGGAAAGGTAATATGTTATTCCTCAAGACAATTGAAACATCACGAGGAAAATTATCATGTGCATGATTTAGAATTGGCAGATGTTATTTTTGCCCTAAAAATTTGGTGCCATTATCTCTATGGAGAGAAGTTCACGGTCTACTCAGACCACAAGAGCTTGAAATACTTATTCTCTTAAAAAGAGCTAAATATGAGGTAGAGGAGATGTTTAGAATATCTCAAAGACTTTAATTTTGCTATTCAATATCATCCTGGCAAAGCTAATGTTGTAGCTGATGCACTCAGTAGAAAACTAATGGGAATGCTATCAAGTCTTATGATTAGTATGACTAATCTTATTCTTCAATTTGCTCATTTGAATTTAGATATTGACACAAAGGAAGAAGATTGCTTCATGGCTAATATCCGAGCTCAACCAACATTAATAGAGGATCTGGTCAAGTTGCAAAATGATGATCCTACGTTACTAGAGATTAAAGCTAACATAGATCAGAGGCCGGATTTCTCTGTTTCCAATGACGGAAGATTACTATTCAAGGGCCGAGTGTGTGTACCAGATCGTGAGGATACGAAGAAACTGATCCTAGAAGAAGCACATAATTCCAAGTACACTATTCATCCAGGAGGTATAAAAATGTATTAAGATCTTAAAAGAAACTTCTTGTGGCCCAATATGAAGAGAGAAATAGCTAATTTCGTGTCCCGTTGTCTCACCTGCCAACAAGTAAAAGTAGAGCATTTTAGACCCGCAGGTAAATTACATCCTTTGAATATTCCCGAATGGAAATGGGAGAGTATAGGGATGGATTTTATCATGAGTTTACCTAAGACCAGAGGAGGACACGATGGTATATGGGTAATCATAGACCGATTGACTAAATTTACACATTTTCTACCAATAAAAAGTCGATGGTATGTGGATATTCTAGCAGCATTATACATAAAAAAAATTGTCAAATTACATGGTGTCCCTATCACTATTATATCTGATAGAGATCCTCGATTCACATCACATTTCTGGAAGGGTCTACAAAACTCACTAGGGACTAGATTGAACTTTAGCACAGCATTTCATCCTCAAACAGATGGTGAGACGGAAAGAACAAATCAAGTAGTAGAAGATATGCTCAGGGGTTGTGCTATCGATTTTGGAGGAAGTTGGCATGATCACTTGTCTCTGGTAGAATTTGCATATAACAACAGTTATCAAGCCAGCATACAAATGGCACCTTTTGAAGCGTTATATGAAAAAAGTTGTAGATCACCTATTTGTTGGAACGAAATAGGGGAAAGGCGATTTCTAGGCCCCGACCTTATCAGGGATTCTACAGAAAAGATCAAGCTCATTCGAGAAAGACTACAGATGGCACAAGATGGGCAAAAGTCTTATGCTGATAATCGAAGGCGCAACTTGGAGTTTCAGGTGGGAGATCACGTGTATCTAAAGATTTCTCCAGGTCGTGGTATTCGAAGATTTGGCATCAAAGGAAAGCTAACTCCTAGGTTCATTGGGCCATTTGAAATTCTTGATAGGGTCGGTGATGTGGCTTATAGACTAGCTTTACCTCCACAATTAGCAGGAGTTCATGACGTGTTTCACGTCTCTGTGCTAAAAAAGTATGTATATGATCCTGACCATGTTATCACTTATGATAATTTGGAAATTCAGAAGGACATGACGTACGAGTAAACACCAATAAAGATTCTGGAACGAGAAGTGCGTCAACTAAGGAATAAAGTTATTCTTATGATCAAGATTCAATGGAAGAAAACATGGCCATATGAAGCAACATGGGAAACCGAAGAAGCCATGCGGAAAAGATTCTCAGAATTATTCAACTGTAAGTACACTCTCCACAATCCATGTATTGAATTTGGGGACCAAATTCTTTTAAATGGGGAAGGGTGTAGTGCCCCAGAATTTATATAATTTTCAGATTATAAATGAAATTTTCTAGAATTTATTAGGAAATTATAAGGGCTAAATAGATTAATAAATTGATTATTGAATTAATAAATGGGGTATAAGGCCCAATAGTGTTAAATAATTAATCTAACCTATTTAATTAAGACCCAAAAGGTTTAAGGACCTAGTCCATTAAGTTTGGCCCATATTCTAGAAGGTTATTTAGCTTATTCACGGATTTTAAAGGATAAATATCCCTTAATTAGATAATTACATAGATAAAACGAATAAAAGAGTTTTATTAATTTGAAATTCTGCACACGTTGGCTGTAACGGTCTATCGGGCGACTGTCACATATATGTAACACATCAGGACTGGACCGTCACACCCTGTTAATTCCGTGAGTTGAAGAACTTGTAAAAAGATTAGATCTTTGGGATCCTATCTGCAAGAGACCTAATTAGGAGAACATGTAAAGTTACTAGGGACTCTTAGGGATCAGGATCTGGCGAACTAAGGACTCTAGAATCGTTCTAATCCTCAAACCCTAGCCAAATCCCTATAAATAGGACCCAGTTCTGAACATAGCGACCCTTACTTTTAGCTCGTGAAGAATCAAGGTAAGGAGATAGAATCTCGGGTAAGTCCTTTAGAACTTTTTATTTCTAATACTAAGGTCTAACTACTCTCAAAATTTCATGATAGGAGGTCGAGTATCCAAGGAGTTAGAGGCTTCCAAAGTTACTGGTATGACCTTAGCAATCCAGGAATCTGAACGAAAGTCCTCTGAAGATCAGGAAAATAGGGGAGCTAAACAAGGTAATTAGAGCTAAATGTTTTAGAACTTCTTGTTCCCCTTAGATTCATCTTCTTAACCTCCAAATTTCACCCCTTTAAGTAAGGAGAATGAAGAGATAGAGCGACGTGAAGTTGCTGAAAAACTATAGGGAGAAGGGAACTAGGGCGTGTCTTGAAGACCCAAATTGGAAGTTTAGAGCCCAGGGAAAAGGTAGGTCATCTCATGAACAACAAAAAGATCTCGTTAGGGATAAAAGCCCTCTGATTTGACTTGATTTCATGCATTATAGATTTTGAATTTCATGTTTTAGTGAGTTCATACATACATACATGACTTTAGCCTAATCAAAGATAAAAGACATCATCTTGTTCATTCACTGCAACCTATGCATATATCTGGCCTTTACTTCGTTTATCATGACTAGACTAGTTAGTAATTATGATTCTTCTTGCATGGACATAGTTCCTTATCTTTACTGTCAACAGAATTTTTGACGGATTAGGGTAGGACCGTCACATGACTTTAACGGCCATACGATAAGCCGTCACACTCTCTGTTGTGTTTAAATTGTTCTGTTGTCTCTGATGCACCATAGCAATAGCATTACAATACTGTAATGGCCCCACGATAAACCGTCACAAACACTGTAACGCACCCATTCTCGACCGTCAGAGTAACTATGTTCTGTCAACCTGAGATAGAATAAAGAACAGTCCAAATTACTTATAGATAAGCCTAATTATCTATGTTTTGATCTATTTTCATGACTTTGAGTTTATTGAACGACTTATGATAGGAATTGCATGATTACAAGCATTTTGAGTTATTTTAAGTTATGTTAATTTCATTGGCTAAACTCTATAGTTTGTTTTTCAATTATGATTTCAAATGATGTAATGACGGAGTTTTTATCATGGTTTCACATCATTACACAGTCTTTTTCTATCCATTGAGTCATTTTCTTTAAGTTCATAGCATATATTCTGGTATATAGCCATTAGTTCACACTTTGCACTATAGGAACATATTCTTAACATGAGGACCTCTCTATTGGATATTCCTTACAATGGACTAGGAAATCTTGTTTCAAGGTCTCCGTAATTCTCCGCGAGCCTGGGATTCCCACTAGGACGTCGAGTTAGTTGTACCATGAAAGCCCAATCATTAGAAAACACCATCGAAGTTTTCTGGTTTTTGATATGTAATGGATCAATGTTGGACCGTCAGGCTCATCTAACGGCCCAATAAACGACCGTCACAAGTACTAAGTCCATTTTTACTGTTCGGATTCGGACCATTGTAACGGCCCAATACTGGAGCGTCACGTTATGTAACGGCCCAGTCCTTGACCGTCACAATGTTTGAGTGCTTTAACCCAAGGTTTGACCCACGGCTTGATATTCTAAGGTTCCTAGATGGATTGATAATGGTCTAGGACTTGTCAAGATACTTAATTTAATTTATGGAAAATAAGGAATGTACCGTTATGCTGCCAAATTATTTCCATGAGTATAACATAGTTTAAGTCATTCTTGATCTCTCATATTCTAAGTTGAAGCGTTCATTTATTGATTATTATTATCATAAGCTTATTGAACTTATTACATTCTTGGCCACACTTTATTGTTACATGCGTGGAAATAGCTTGATGTATACATGAAGATGCGATCGAGCACTGATTGTGTTCAAGGGCTCTATGCTAGTCCCCTCGGCTGATTGCCAAAAATATATTATTATAAGCCATGGGGTATGATGCTACTGGCGTCGCATTACGCTGGGAGTACTTTCTCTATAAATAAGTGAAAAGCCACGGCATCATGAAATTTCTTGTACATGACTTTCTTGCTTGTTACATGATATTCCATAGAAATTCACCAAATACTTGCTCATAAGCAAAAGATGTTTGGATGATGACTACGTGATCTTGATAGTACATTCTCGTTACATTCTTGTTCATGAAAGGTCATGCTACATTCCTGTTCATTCTTGCTACATTCTTGCTAGTTCATACTTGTTCATTCTATCTTACATGATGTCTTGCTACTTTGGTTTAATCGCATGATTGATCGCATTCGCATGATTTTACCTTATTTCTCTAGAGCTAAAATACTAATTACTTAAACATTGCTAATCATGTTGATGCGAAGATACCTACTGGGCAAGTGTGCTCATTACCTATTTCCAATATTTTTTAGGAGATGGAAGTGATACGAATTCAGATTCGAGTTATACAAGTAGCGGGTCCGAGAGCGAATGAAAGTCATACCCGATTGAGAGAGAAGACTTAGGAAAGTCAATATTGTTTAGATCGAGTCTTTGTAATTTCTTATTTCTTGAGTCTAGCATGATGAAAATAAGTTGAAGAACTGATTGTATTCGAATGTTTTATTTGATTATTAATGAAAGTTTGAGTTTGAGTTAATCATTGTGCAATTGCATTATTCTTATGTGTGATTGTCTTACGCTCTGATCATTCTTGCTTGCAAGAGGCTTACCATGCCGGCTGTTTACGTTCCTCGAGCTAGTCTTCCGCTATAATAAATGCTCGGGGCATGACAAAGCAGCCATCCGAGCGACTGACGTTTTGCTCACGGTCTTCGGCCCATCTAGGTGGATAGGATGCCTATCCTTGACGCCCGGGAGGCGAGGGTGATTGAATGCCTTCTTCAGTATCCCCTTCCTACTGTCGATGTTGTGCTGACTCCTGCGGTGCTACGGGAGCTGGGGTTGAGCCCCCCATTGCCTTGGGGTATTGCCTTCGCTGTTCCACTGGTTGAGCTTTATCATTTTCTTTCTTGGACTAATGCCTTTTGTGCTATCTTGTAGGGGCGCGAGAGTCATTTGAGTTGTGGTATGAGACAGTAGAGTTGCCGCGTTGCGCTCCTGCCCCTGCTGACCATATAGAGCCAAGCACTGATCAGGTGACCGTCGCCTCTCCCCAGGCAGCCATCACTCTAGCACCGGGGCGTCTGCCGTATCCTCTTCTCGTTGCTCTTCCAACAGAGGGTTCCTCTGCTACTCCCGCGTTCAGTGGTGGGTCAAGTGCTCAAAGGGACATCTCCGAGGAAGTAGCTAGCGCCGCTGAAGTGGAATCCACTATGCCTAGTGGTGGGCGCGTCCAGGCAAACATGGGAGAATTAGCGGTGCTGGACATCATGCGCTGCCAGGGGAAGAGGAAGAGGGGACCTGCTACAGTCTGGAGCCGTACTCCACCACCGTCACAATCCAAGGTTCCTCCTTCGCCACTGTTGCAGCCCGAGGTTCCTCCTCCGTCACCATCGGGGACGGAGCCCGTAGCCGTCCCACCCACGCTCGTTCCGAAGGGGAGAGTGCCTGATAAGGGCAGGGCGGCCGTTTCTGATGAAGCTGCTACCCCCCAGTCGCCCAGAACTGTCCTGAGCATCCACTTCCTGCCGCTCGAGGAGACCATTCGCGGGTTGGGAGGACGATCGGAAGCCCTTTCCCTTTTGAACAAGAACGTGGGGAGGCACGAGCTCATGGGAGTGTTTGGGCCCGAGGCCGAGGAGGAGCTGACGGACCTGGCCATGAAGGAAATCTGCTCGGTCGCCAGGGCTCTTGGCCTGTGGAGGTACCATTTTATTGGGGTCGCGTAGGAGCTGCGGGCTGCTCGGGATGAGCGGAAGGGGATGGGGGCCCTCTGCGCTCAGTTCCAGAGAACCCACACAGCAAATGAGGTAGGGCTCGCCAAGCTCAGGGAACTGGTTGAGATACAAGAGAGGGCTCTGGTGAAAGCCGCAATGGACTAGGATGTCATCAGTGCTCGAGACCAAGCCATTGAGGAGTCTCTCCGGGAGGTGTCTAGCTGAGTGGAGGCAGCGGAAGCCTAGCTGAAGGATCTTGGGGCCGTGGTTGATGCCACGGAGGGCAGAGCTAGGGAGGCGAAAGTGCAAACTGAGAGCTTGCGCTCGTCGCTTGCTACCGCTAGCGCAAAAGCCGTAGAGTGCTTTTATTCGTCCTTGGTTTACCAGGACGAGTTGAACATGGCCGCGCTCAAGGTCTTTGGTCATGCTCGAGACCTCAGGTTTCAGGAGGGCTAGTCAGCCACTCTGGAGGCCGTAGTCGGTGACTTGGGTGTTCCGGTTTCTTCTCTACCTCCTCCGCTGACGCCATGTGGCCCTGAAGCCTATGAAGGTGACAAGGAACTTGATGGCGAGGAGCCAAGTGTTACGGAGCAACTGGGGGAGCCAAGCACCATGGGGTGTGTAGGCAAGGGCGTCGCTGACTTGACTGTTGACGCGCCAGCTCCTAAGACTGCCGCTGGGGTGAGCTCCTGAAGGGCGCTCGCCATCCTTTGTTTCCTTTCATTGAATTTTTACTTTTTTTGCTGGGGCGGTTGTTCCATTATTTTGTAAGCTTTTTTTCCTGAAATTAAAAGTTTCCTTTCTTTCGCAACCTCTGGAGCCGCGGGAGCTTGCCATGTGTCTTGTTTTTTTGATTTACCTTGAGATCTCCTGGGGATACAGAACGGCGCATCGGGGGCTACTCTGAGAGAGCGTGACCCTCGGGATCCATCGCTTCGATTTCTATGAAGTTGAGAAGGCAGTGAGTCCCCTCCTCTTTCTGGGTACTGTGCTTCCCTCTATAAGTAGTGGCCCCCGTGAAGCCTCAAGGCCATCTTTGGTTCACCGCGCTACAAGGAAGGGGTTCCTGCAGGATGTCGTCGGAGCAGTCTGGTACTTCGTCTGAGGATGAGTCCTCGCAAATTCTCCGCAAGCGCCTGCGCCTCCGACGGGAGGCGTTGCCAGCGCCGTGGCCAGCGTGGGGGGAGCCACGAGTGAACCGCAAAGGACACGCCTATGAAGAATACCGGATGGGCTATCTGGCTGGTTGGCGAGAGGCCTTGGAGAAGGTCAACTGCTTGTACTCGGGCAAGGGAATTCTGTCCCCTGACCTGGATAGGTTCCGTCCCTTAGGGGACGATAAGTTACCTTGTAGTTTTCCTCCTTGCTTATGAATAAAGCTTTTCTTTTGCCATCCTCTTCTTGTTTCATGGTGTGTGTTTGCCTTTTCAACTATCTTCCTTGCTTTACAGGCGTATGATGAGACGCCTTCTGCCACCGGGGGGAGGTGTCTCATGTTTGTAAATAGTAATGATAGTGGGTAGGTGTCAGCTACCCTAGTCACAACAGTGCCATATGAATAGTAAAGTGCTGCTGTTGAGATATTGATTTTGGAATTAGTTTAAGTCAAGTCTAAGATAACAGATCAGTTGTTTGGGAAATCCTCTTTTGGAAACACTGATTCTTTCTACAAGCTGAAGGCTGCAAGCTGCTGGATTATATAGAAGGATGTTAGTCTGCTGCTAGACATTTAAGGCTAAGCCTTTGGATGTTTGGGATTCGGCCCTAAGTCTTAACCTTGCTCATGTGTGGCCTTCATTCATATCTCCTTGCTCATCTTCTTCTTGATCTACCCTCATCCATGTTCTCATCTGTTCTTTATAATAAATTCATAGACTGTGTCATTCAGGGGGAGTAAAATCTGAAATCTGTCAACTTTACTAATCTTCGACAGTTAACTACTAAGATCACTCTGAACTAAGAACAAAATTGCTGATCTTAACTGAAGTGTGATTTTCTATTTATGAAGATTAAATCTTATCTTAAAATACTCACAATTATCCTTGAATGAGTCTTCAATGGTCTTAAAATAGTCTAAATTGGAATAGCTCAGAAGATTGACTAAAAATTTGGAAGTCATTAGTAATAGGTCAATCTGATAGAAAATATGATGTTTATATGGTCCTTAGACCAAGTTTTAAGAAAATTCTGTTAAAAGGCCAGGGAATAAGCCATTAAATGAAAAAAATGAAAAAATGAAAAAGGCAGAGCAATGACTCATTTTCTAAGAAACTAATCAACTAGACCAATGAGGTCTAGAGATTATATCATGAAGAAATGGTTAACTCTGTTCAGAATATGAAGCATAAAGCTCAACTGCACTGAGTAACCAGGGGTTCTGGTCTTTGATCAACATGTATCCTTGAGTAAAAGGTGTGGTAAGACTGGAATGCTCAATCAAAAAATTATAAAAGATCCAATGAAAAATATGGTTGACTCTGAGCTGTTATCAGTAAACTAAAACTGATTTAAGTTCAATATAAAATGGATTTCTTTATCAGTATTGGCTAATGAAGATGGCAAGTAAGATTAATGGTTTATCTGATTGGGTAGTGTCCTTGATAAAATTGTTTTATTTCCATTGATTTTGCTTCATAGGAATAATTTGTGAAGATTCATATTATAAGATATAATCCCATACACCGGAAATCACATAGAGGCGTAGAAAGGCATTTTCTTTAAGGGTAAAGGGTATTCTGGGTATTGACTGTTGAAATTGGTAAAGTCGACAGTATCTCATATAAAATACTCAACCCTACTATATTGTCTATCATACCCTCTTCATTCAAGCAGAAACTCCTTCCCGCATTCGTGATTTCCTCGCTCGTGCCCAGACCATAAGCCAAGCCTCTCTAGTTTCCCATTCCACGTTTCTTCTACTCGTTCTTCTACCCTTCGTCCTATACTCCTCTCTGCGTCTACCATATTGTCACCGGATGCCGAGACCAAGGGAAAGAGGAAGGCGATGGAGGAACATCACCCAGAGGAATCTACGCCAGCAGAGACTACAGAGGTTCTACCAAAGGAGAAAAGATCAAGGATAACACTCGATGAAGATATCAGTCTCGCAGTGCTTAAGGAGAAGTCAGAAAAAGGGAAAGAAAAAGTATTGGAAACTCCCTCCAAGCGGCACCAGACGCCTGCTACTGAAACAACTCTTAAGGAGGTTAAAGAAGAAGATGATCCTGCTAGGTCATCTTTACAAGCTGCATTAGTATTGGAAACTGGAAAGATTATGTTTCCCTGGTATGTAGATTTTCATGACCAGGAAATGATTTCAAAATATCCTGAATTTGTTGAGTTGTTTAAATTTTAAAAATGGAAGAAGTTTCTGGGTAAGCATAGGGTTTATTACCCTAGACTTGTTGCAGAGTTCTACAATAATCTAAATTTTGATTCAGTACAGCTCAAAATTTGGACTAGTGTCAATGAGACAAAGATTGAAGTTTCTAGGCATTCCCTCCATAAAACATTTAGAATTCCAGAAGAAGGGATAGTATAAGGAGAATTTAAATACAATCATCATGAGGCTTACTCCCTTCTCACAGGGTTGCCTAGTAACCCCAAAGATAAAAATCAGGCAAAATTGACTCAGCTTAATGCGAACAAGTTCTCTCCTTCAAAGAGGTTATTTCACCACATTCTCACAACCATGATAAAACCTCAAATTGGAGGAAGAGGAAGGGTAACTAAGTCTCAGAGGTTTATACTATTTTGTCTGTTGAAAAAGATCAAGATATGTTTAGTAGACATAATGATTCAGATTATGGGTACATTTAGAGAGTCTAGGATAAACTTACCTTATGCTGCCCATTTGACTGCCATGTTCAAGAAAATGAATATCTCCTTGGAGAATGAGTCTTTTAAAGAAATTCCCAAGGTGAATGTATATAATATGGATTTCATATCCAAATTCATGAAGTTGAAGTCATCCTCGACAAGTCAAGTACATGGACAAGCTGAAAAGGAGGTCCCAATAGTGACAAAAGGTCAGCCTCAAGCTGAGGTTGAGCAAGTAAAGATAGTGCCTCAAGAACAACTCCAACCTATTCTACATAGTATCATTGCTGAACAGTCCCTACCGCCACAGGGTGAAGGTCAGTCAGAACAATCTCATATGGAAGTACATTGTCAGGGGGAGGATCAATCTCCAACAGATGAACAAGTACCTGATCAGTAGGTACACAATATTGGTGAAATAGAAGTTGTTGGTGAAGGAGTTCATGCAGTGCAACAAATGGAAGTAGACACAGATGTAGTTCCTGTAGTGCAACATCTTACAGATCTACAGTTGGAACAAGAAGTTCATGAGCTGAACTTGACTGGTGAACAAATTATGCAGCAATTGGATCAGCACATTGATGAGCTATTTGATCATTTTGGACAGCAGCCTTAGCAACAAGTTGCAGATGATCAACTTGAACAAAGAATTGTGCAGCAAAGAGAGGGAGAGGGAGATCTTCAGGAAGAGCAAAGAGAGGTAGAAGTCCAGGAAGAGCAATCCCAAGAAGCCCAAGAAGCTGAGATAGTAGTTGAACAGGAACAATATCTAGGTCTTGCTCCTATATATGGACCTCATCATGGGCCAATTACTACTTTTGGAATTCAGCCTCCCTTGTCTCCTGAAGAACCATTTATCCCACTCGAATTTCAACCCTCCAGTTCAGGTGGACATGACTCGGGATCATAGATCACAGAGATGTTTACCACATTGGTAAACCTTATCATGAGTCAAGGTAGGACAATGAATGCACAGTTCATGCACATGCATTCAGCTATTCAGAGACTTGATGCCAGAATGCTTCATTTAGAACAGACTATGGATAGTCAATGGATAAAGTTTGTATATGACAAACACAAGTCTGACTTAAAACTGCATGGTGTCTTGGATTCTTTACTGACAGTGTGTCAGAAAGCTGGAGATATTTTGGGCAAACTACAAGACACTCAGACTACATCCTTTGTAAAGCTCACTCAGACTCTTGTCCACTCATATGATATTAAGATAGAGTTAGAGCATGTAAAACTTCAAATGACCTTGCTTCAAGGATAACAGAAGGCTCTGACTAAGAGAATTAATGCCATATATGGTGAAGTACATGGCAGCATGATACAGATTGGGAATATCTATGAGAAACTGGAAATAGTTCATGCACAAGTTCAGATGATAGCCAGCAGCTTCAAAAATGTTGTCACTGAATAGGCCACCAGTTCCTCTACATTTATGGCTGACATATACAACCAGCAGACTTCCCAATAAGACAATCTGGGCAGCATGACGTAAAATTGGTTTATGGATATGACAACTACTATCAAAGAGCTTCATCACTTAGTTAAGCAGAATTACCAGAAAGTGATGGCAAAATTTGCAACCCTCAGAACTAAAGTTGACAGAATTCTATTTCGAAGGGCAATACCTCTGAGGGGTAGTTCTAGCAGCACACCACCCAGAGGAAGAGGAAGCTTCAGAGGTACCAGTTCTGGCCGAACAAGCCCTGCTGATGTCTAAGGGTCCTCCAATTATTTTTGATAATGACAAAGGGGGAGAAATTTTGGTCATGTATGACAGCTCATAGTCTGGGGGGACAGATGCTGATACTAAAGCAGATGTTGAGATGTTGATAGTTGCTGATATGGTTCTGGTGTTTCTGATGTTATTTGATGTAAAAATGCTCTGAATGAGAACTTGTGTATAATGAGATACTCACTCAACCATCAATTTATCTTTTCTTACTGTACACAGAAATGTCATTACTGCATATTGCATATTTGTGTTGAATGCTACTCTTGCTATGCATGTCAGTGAATAAATTCTGTGAATGATGATTAACAACTTTTGATCACACCTGGTTGAGTGCTCACGAATTGAATGAGTGTGTGAAGAATGGCTGTCTAATTCATTGTCTGTTTTAATCATACATGACTCATAGTTGTCATCATCAAAAAGGGGGAGATTGTTGGAACCCTGGTTTTGATAATGACATTCTATGAATAATGTTAAGACTAAAATGAATGAACACTTCAATCATATCTGTTGTGTGTCTTAGCATCTGAACACAGGTCGTTGCATAATCATTCAAGATTACATGTAGGTCTGTGCATATTTGGGTAAGATAGCATTCAAGATTGATGCATTTTCTGTTTTGTACATATTGGGGTCGAAGCACACTCTGCCTCATGCCATATGAAGTCGGTGCACGCCTCTGTTTATACATATCTACCTTGGTCTTACTAAGGTTTGTGCATAGTTCGTACGTCTGCATATAAAGTCAGTGCATATTTACTCATGATGCGTATACACGGTCAGTGCACATCTTTGTACCATGCATATTGAAACATCTTTGTACCATGCATATGCAAGACCAAAGTCGATGCACTTTTCTCTCCCTTATTCATATTCAAGTCAGTGCACATTTGCCTTGAGCTAAAGAGGGTCGGTGCACATCCTTCATAAGGCAATACAAAAGGTCAGTGCATATGCACACATATAGAAGAACAAGGTCAGTGCACGTTCTGCCATTCGCATAATAAGGTCGATGCATTCTTTGTTTTTCTGTGCAAATAGTCGGTGCACATTCTGTGTGAATGCACACAAGATCGGTGCAGGTTTTGTCTCGCGCATGTGAAAGTCGGTGCATCCTCTGCCTTGTGCAACATAGGTCCGTGCATGTTTTACCTTAAGCACATAAAGGTCAGTACAACTTTTTGCATTGCGTATATCTAGGTCGGTGCATCTTTTGATATACGCATGCAAAGGGTCAGTGCACATTTTGTTCTCATGCATAAAAGTCAGTGCATTCTTTGCATCTTACATATTAGGGTCGATGCATGGTTTTATCATACGCATGAAAGGGTATGTGCATATCTTTGTCTTATGCATACAAATGTCAGTGCACGTCTGCCTAATGCATGTAAAGGTCTGTGCGTTCAAGTCTATGCATTTTTGTAATCGGTGCAAGTTTCATCTCATTTATATAATAAGTCTGTGCATGAATGTCCTTATGAACTCCTCTAGCTCACAATGTATTCGACTAAATGCCTTTACTCTAATTGGCAAGATTATTGGAATTTCCAAGTCTCTATGATTGAAGCACGTGATCCAAGGGCTTTTGATCTTAGCCACGTGTCCTTCTCTCACCAACTAGATCTAACACGTGGACTTCAATCAGCGCACTTTTGCTGGAGTTTCTGGGCAGGAAACGTGTGTTCCATGCACCCAATCTTTCGCGGCATATAAATTGAGGCTAGATTCCTCAGACTGATATATAGAAAAGTACAAGAAAAAGGGGATTGAAGGAGCAAAAGAGAGAGAGAGAGAGAGAGAGAGAGAGAGAGAGTTGCTAAGCGACAGAGAGATCAAGATCATCGAGAAGAAGAAAAGGAGAGAAAGAAGTAGAGTATCGTACTTTTGATAGAGAAAAGTGAGACAGAAAGAGAAGGAGAAGAAAAAAAGAAGAAGAGGGAGATTACGAGATTGAGAAGGTTCTGAAGACCTGTTCTACTAGATTGTGGATCAGATCCAAAACAGTTTGCTCCTGCGTGAGCATTTTGATTTATTTTCACTGTCAGCTTTCTGATGCTAAATCTTTTGGTTTTTCATTTTCATTTTTCATACTCCTTGTAAGTTATGTATCAGCGGTGGCTAAGCTGTAAGGCCCAGCGGATCAAGCTGTTAGGCAGCGGTGGCTAAGCTGTAAAGCCCAGCTGTCAAACTGTTAGTCAGCGGTCAAGCAAGCTGTGAAGCTCAGCTGTTGTTGGCAAGCTGTGAGGCCCAGCCGTTCAAGCTATCTGGCAGCGGAATCCACACTCTGGTTGGAGTGTGGGGTAGATGTAGGTCCTGAGGACTGAACCACCTAAAAAGCTTTTGTGTACTGTAGTTTGCTTGCTGAATCGTCAACCGATAGATGTATGCTAGGCTTGCTTCTATCTACGGTTCTGTCTGAAAGGATTTTGTGTACACGCATGTTTGTTTGGGTTACGTCAATAGCATAGACTTACTTGGGATTCTACATTTTACAGTTCATATGTTCGATCTAGTGCTTCATTGGTTTTCATATTCAGCAGAGCTTAACTGATTTTTGTTCCGCATAAGTTTAAAGTCTTTAGTTTAAGTTTTAAATTGTTCAAGTTTTTAGAAGGGGATTCATTAACCCCCCCTCTGAATCCTTGTTGCACCATTGTCATCCTAACAAAGAGTAGTAAAGCCCCAATCCCTAACTTGCCTAGCACCACTGACCTTGGTCAAGAAGATGAAGCACTCTGGCCAACACTTGATATTGGAGACAGTGGGAGAGAAGTATAGGAAGGTCCTCTTGCTCCGAGCCCGGAAGTAATAGGTGAGAACATCAGAGGGAGGACAACGCTGAGTGCTAAAGAATTGGAGGAAGAGCCAGAGAGTAGAGGTGGCGTTCATCTGATGGCAACTATATGCAAAGACACAAAGGATGCGCCAGAAGTTGGGCGACAGTTGCCTTGGCTCCAGACCGTAGAAATAGAGGATCGACTCAAAGAGAGGGGGGACATGAAGGTGGAAACTAGCCTTGAAGGCTTCTATTGATACACTAATTCCCCCAAGAAGGAACCCCCTTAACTAATCATCTACGGAGAGGAAGAAGATGTTGATATCCACTGGGATTTGAAAGGTCTCCCTAAGACTGTAGACCACCCAGTAAGAAACATTGAAATAAGGAGGACAAGGGCTAGGTCAAGCATCTGAAGTGCTTGAGGCACCGCCACGGTTGCTCTCTCCCTCGCCAAAGAAGAGCCGGCTAGGATGAGCTTCCTACGAGGCACCATGAGTTAGAGTGAAAGAGTAAGAAGGAAAAGAGCCTCACCAAGACACTGAGCAAGTAGCAAGGAACTACGAGCACCAGCGTCAGAGAAGAAGAGTGTAGAGGTGCCTCTTTAGGTGTCTTTTGTGTAAGAAATGTGTGGCCTATGAGTCAATCATGCACGTTAATATACATTCTAGTTCATTTTATTTTAAAGGCATTTTATTCATTATGTTCTGGCTGTGTGCTTGCACTACGTAATGAAGTCCATAGACATATGCTATGAAGATTGAATCATGATGAGATTATGATAATGACATCAATCTTCTATAAACATATGTGTTGAATATTTTTGGTCAATGGATATTTGAGAAGGACATCAAATGTCTGATAAGACCAATACGAGTTATGCTCACTCATGCGATGGGGGTGACTGATCTCATAGTCACTTGTGTGGGGACACTAAGGCAAACTTGTAGGTGCATATTAGGGAATGAGTTCACTGAACTGATCCAATTGAGAATCCCTGGATGGTCATTATACCTAGCTGTCAACTAGGGTATTCTTATGTTGCAGTAACACAGTTGGTCCTTAGACCTGAGTCACCAAGGATGTCTTGCATGAGGACTGAGGTATCTTGATCACTGACTTATGGATCTTAGTCATAAGTCTTGTATAGTTAGTTGCTTAGACAGAGTGGAAGACTTGTGAAGGCAACGGAGTGAACAACAAGGAATCAGTCACTCTTGGTATATAACGAAATAGTGAATGCCCTGTAGAACCATACTAAAAAATGTCTGGCCAGGTGGTAACTAGAAAAGGAGTTTAATAGTTATGATTATCATGAGTATTGGGTACCAACTAGACAATACTTAAAGGGTTTGACAGAATTACCATACCCTTGTATTGTTGGGCATTGGATGAGTAAAGGACTATAGCTGTGTAGTGAGGAGGGTAAATCTGAATCGGCCCAAATAAGGCCCAGTTGCACCGAGCCCAACTCGACTTGCAGTTCACAACGCGCCTAACGGGCCTCAGTCCATGGCCGCGTCCCATAGTTAATGGCCCAGGATGACAATCCTTGGATTCCACAACAGGAAAGGCTTTAATTTGGGTAGAAGGACCACCGAATAGGCCTCCAGAGACCGACTATTACCCCCCATGATGTGGGTAACAAGTCCACTAAGGGCGAGCACGCCCCACTAGCACCATAAGATCCGACCAGGAACCGGCCGGCCCTGGGGTAATTGCCTCTCAACGGGAAACTCTGGTCATAACCGCGGGCAACGTTATCCCACGACGCACACCCTTCCCTGTTAAGGGATTGACCATTTCCACCAGGAGAACCCCCTATAAAAGGGAACCCGACGAAGGACAACCCATGGTGAATCTCACCAATAAAACACCTACAGAGAAGCAAACTGGAGAGCTACACGCCATGCTACTAGAGTGGCCACGACTGCTCATTCCCTGAGAAGAGAAACCCCTCCTGAACGACCTTACCACCCAGCGAGCACTCGCTATGAGGGTCTGCATGTCTCTCAAATCTTCTACAGTGGCTTCCCTCTCCACTTTCTCTCCTACTCTTCTCTATTCATTACTAGAGTCATTGTTGACTTAAGCATCGGAGGGTTGTCCCCTGGGGTAGCGCCCAGGGCTCCTTATGATGCTCTTCCTTCTGGTGATTGCAGGCTTCCGCGGGTGTCGAACGATCTCCCCCAACAAATAAATAGAAAGGTGTGGTACGTGACATAGGAAGTAGATTCCAGCCGCTACACTTTTTGGCACTGCCTGTGGGAATCTCGAGCGAAAAGCCATGGCACCACGTGGGAGTCTTCGCAACTCTAGTAATTGAGGGTGTGGTTAGCCCAACTACCATCGTAGATCACAAGAAGTCTCTTCTACCTATCCATGCCAAGAAGTTACTCCAGGCGATCTCGATGAGATCTGACAGCAGATTCAAGCCCTGACAGGACTATGTCAGGAACTCTTGAACCTGCCTGCGGACCCCCAGCACGTTCTGCTCGAACGGTGGCAGAACGAGAGGGTCCAGACTGGGGACAATTCCCACCAAGTACGGGAAGCCTCCCACGCCTATATTGCAAGGACCCGACGATCGCGCAGCTCGCCCACACCAAGAGTGCGCAGCCCATTGCACTCCAACGTGGAGATGGATCGCCGGCTCCAACACATCTACGAAATTGAGGACAAGGTCCGTTATCTGGATGAAGTCCTCCTTGCTGCCAAGACTCGCGGCCTCATCGACGACGACCAGGACTTCCATGCACCCTTTTCTCAGGAGATCATGGAAGCACCCATCCCGCCAAAACTACAGTTGCCGTCATTTACCTCCTACAACGGCACTACCGACCCGGCCGACCACATGCACAGTTTCGAGTCCCACCTGGTCTTCCACCGGGCCTCGAACACTGTGAAATTCCTGGCATTCATCACAACCCTCTAGGAGAACCCCCGGGCCTGGTTCGAGTCCCTACCGGCCGAGACTATCGCCTCCTTTCAGCAGTTGAAGAAGTTGTTCAAGGAGAATTTTATTGGCTGCCGAAAGGTAGCCAAATCTGCGGTGACCCTGCTCACCCTGAGGCAGGGGCGCAAGGAAATGCTTTGGGACTTCGTCTCTCATTTTTTAGCAGAGGCGCTCCGAATCCCACGCCTCAACATCAGCATCGCTACTATCGCACTCACCCAGGGGAGGCGGGACTCCATCCGGCGACGTGCGCTCGGAGTCGAAGCCCCGACGACCCTCACCGACCTCCTCGCCCTGGCACAGAAACATGCAAGGTGTGAGGAGAACACTGCGGCCCTAGGCCGCATGGCCGGAACAAATCGATCTGACTGGAAGAGGTCCGCTGATTCACCTCGCGAGGGATGGGGCAAGTAGGAGCGACGGGACCGAGATTGTCGCGACTGCCCCGACAACAAGGAAAGGGGCCAGTATCGCAACTACACGCCCCTGACGACTCCTATCAACCAAATCCTAATGGAGATCTGTGAGGAACCCTTCCTCAAGTGGCCTCCCAGGATTAAGTCGGACCCGAGCACGAGGAGTAAGAAGAAGTACTGCCACTTCCATCGCGACCATGTCCATGACACAGTCGATTGCATAAACTTGAAGGTTGCCATCGAGGACCTGATCCGGCGAGGGCTCCTTGACAAGTTCATTGCCAAGGCCACAAAGAAGCGACAGCGCGAGCAAACACCCCCGCCCCTCGACAACCGACCAAACGGAAAAGAAATCATGATGATCTCCGGAGGGCCGGCCGTGGGCGGGGATAGCTCCAGAAGATGACAATAGTACATGTCCGCCATCAACACCATAGAGCAAGGAGACAGCAGTAGGCGAGAATCTGCCGCCCGAGAACACCTTAAAGATCCCATCGTCTTCTCAGATGATGACTTATATGATGTAACTATCCCTCACTCTGATGCTCTGGTGATGCGGGACAGACACTCGAACCTGGGACTATAGCTCGCGGACGTCCCTATGCGAGGGAAACGCGGGATCTACGCGGTTGAGAAATTGGCAATGAGTCTGGTAGTCAACTCTCTTTCGTGCTCGGATCGGGTCACGGGATGGGTTTCTCTCTCTCTCACCGCAGTGATAAAAATATCATGCTAGATTAACCTATCACTCATGCAATGGCAATAGAATACATACAAAATAATCAAAATGCGAAGAGAGGAGCGGACACGATACCTCCACGCTGCCAGGCGTGGGGAAGACGGTCCCGGCCGAAACTCGTACTCCCAGTATAGCAATACCCAATAATTACAGAAATGAATTTTAAGGCCCACTCCACGCAGGGAGGTAACGGGCTACACGTGGGACCCGGGAGTAGAGGGTTCGGGTTGACGGGCAGCGATTTGGACAGCTCCGGCGGTAACGCGTACCAACGAACGTGGGGCCCACGTCCTGGGCAGAGGCCGATCGGGCCGGGAGTGGTACCACTGTGGTGGGGAGTCCTGGAGGGATGATCCTGAGGAGGGGAACGCGCTAGTTCGCCTTGTGGAAGGCGAGGCGGCCCGACTAGGAACACTGTTGCTTGCTGCCCACGAACTTGTCCTACTGTCACAACACTACGCGACCCGGCGAGAATAGCTGCTACGATCAGACCTGAGCTCAGAACGACGTAAGACTAGCGCCATTTGAAAGCTCTCTTAGAGATCTACAACATGGGGTTGTCACAGAAATTTTAATCTCTCTGTATGCTCCGTGGCTTAATTTACAACAGACTAGCTCACAGAACTAGATCAGACAAGGTAGAAAATGGATCTGCCTGAGAACTTGGTTTGACCGAAGATCAAACGGTAGAGTTTGGATCTGAAATTTTTATGGATGGTAGATGGCAAGGTAAGGAACACGGGGGTATATTTTGTGTAATTTTTGGAGGTTGCTTGATATGGGAAATGGATTTTCTAACAGGGGTGGGTCGGATCTAAACTGCACAGGACAGAACAGATTTAGGAAAATGCAGTGATTTTTTGGACGGGAAATAAAATTCGTAAAATCACAAAAAAAAAATTGGGGATGAAGGCTTCAGTGGACAGAACTCCCAATTCAAATTTCAGCTCAATCTGAAATCGAAAAGGGGATGAATGTGGCGAAGAGGTAGCTTGCTGGAACACAGATCTGCATAGAGATAGAATCTATAGATCGGGGGGAATAAATGATAAATGAAGGTAAACAAGGAAGGAAAAATGTGAATTTTTTTGTGGAGGCTGGGGGGAACGTGGGGAACTCACCCTCAAAATCTCATATCGATCTGACCTGGGGATTGGGAGGAAGAATTCCGACACCAGGCTATTGTCCAGGGGTGGACAGAACTCCGACGGGTTGGAGGTGGTAGTGCGACGACGGCTCGAACGGCAGCGGCGGCAGAGCTTCACACTCAGAGATGATATACCAATTGGAATCCACCAAGTTGTGTAGGGAATCCACCCTAGAAACCACAGCAATCTAACTGGTAGAGAGGGGAGAGAGGAGGGGCACCCTTGGGCAATGCTCTTGGCAAAAATGCTTAATTCATCATTTAACTCTCAAATGACACTATACACATCATTATATAGAGCATAGCAAGGGGTGTGGGGTTGGGAATTTCGTGGGAGAGGGGGAGAGGGAGAGGGGGTTCTCCCCCTTGACCAAGGGACGAGGGGGGAAACCAAGGGGGGACAAGGAACCACCAGTTTTTGAAAAATAAGGGGATGGGAGTAAAAGTGTGGTAGGTGGCTGCCTACCCTTGGACAAAGGAAGGGGGACGCCCCCTTCCAAGCCACCTTCCCTTCTTCACATTCACACCTAGCATGCTAAACCCCTTGACTTGTTCACATTGAACCCCCTTTGGACCATTTAAGGCCCAAAACCCATTAACTCTAGCCCATTACCTAGCCTAGCCCATTTGCCATATAATAAGACAATTATCCAACATGTACTACAATAGGGCCCAACATGGCCTAAAGAAATTTGAAATAAGCATGATGGCTTGGCCGCTGCGTCTACGTCCTCCGCGATCGAGCTAGGTGGGCCCCGACGTGTCCTCGTCCACCGGCGCGTATTGCGGCATGTGTCCGCACCAATTCTCCCCGGGTGGGAGGAACTCGACCCCGTCGAGTAAGGGGTGCGACTGTAGCACCCCCAATAAAATAATAGAGAGATTAAACTTCTTCCTAAAAGAATTTTACCTAAAGGCCTTACATAAAGAACCAAATTTTATGAGGACTATTATATAAATATACAGGCCAACATTACTTTATGCCATCATGGGTAGTACGTAGTGAACTTCTTCCTAAAGAATCCTACATGGAGGCCTTATATAAAGAACCAAACCATAAGAGGACTATTATATAAACGTACAAACCAACTTTACTTTATGCCAACATATGGGTAGTACATAAGTGGGGTTACCTTTTTCAAAACCAAATGAATGGACATCCCTTACCTGGGCGCCATTCACCAAATTGAAGCCCCTTTGGAAAGGCGCCATTTACCTTCTTGGGCCCTCATCCAACACCATTATTATATGCACGTGAAGGGCTGTGACTTCCCAAAAACCAAAGGAATGGACGCCCCTTTGCCAGGGCGCCATTCACCTAAAAGAAAGCCCTTATACAAGTTGTCATTTAACCCTTGGGGCCACCATCCCACTACAATATTAATATATATATACACACACGTGAAGGTGTCACAAGCCATAAAGAATGGACGCCCTCATGCAGAGGCGTCATTTACATGAATAGGACCACCTAGATTAAGGGACATCCCCTTACAAGGGCGTCATTTCATCTATGTTTCTAGAAGGTTGAGGCACGAACAACCTCATTTAGCTGGCGAAGCACCATGTCTAGTATCTTGTTCCCCAACCGGACCCGCAAAGCAATAAACCCATGCTCTGCATTGGTAATTAGATTTCCTATAACTATTCCCCTCCGTAGCACTGGCAGAGGCTACTGCCATCATCAATGTTGAAGGAGCGTCTTCTTCCCGCAGTCTACGTCCTGCTGCGATCCTGGAGTGGCTTTCTTTATTCTGTACCTCATAATCACATCAAAAGGTAGGTGTTCTCAAGATCTGGCCTAACTAGTAGCTAAATAGGTTAACGTAACATGCATGCTTAGAGTTAGAATAACTCATCTTCCATGCTATATTACCCGGCTTTATCGTGATCAAAAATGACCAAGTATATACCATGTTACATAGATTTCTAATAGCCTGTTACACCTGTTATATATGGTTTTGTACACAATCTGTTACAATGATTTTATGAGTTTTGAACATATCCTACTACACTAGTTTTACAGCCTTAAATAATCATGTTTTTGCCTTAGTATATAACCTCTGTTACCTGAGATACATACATGTTTTAAAAACTCGTAAAGAGCAGCCCTTAGGTGAATAGCGCCCCCAGCCAGGGCTCCATTTCCTGAAGGGGTGCCCCCAGCCAGGGCGCCATTTAATTGAAGACACAATGCAGTGCCGTCAATTCCATTTCTAGCAATTTCCAGTAATTATTAATCAACTCATTCAAAAATCCATAACTATTGAACTAAACCATCAAATTCTTGCATGAATATAGTTCTATGGTTTTGATATTTTTCCCTACCTATCCATGTCCTTAATTCCTGATTCGGAGAAACTCTGAAAATATGATCAGTAACTTGTATCTCAGAATGTACCTCTCGGATGCGAAGCATGACTCACCTGATAATGGCTCAATTGGTGACTCTCCGCAGTGACTTCAATTAATTGAAGACACTACAGAGGGGCGCCAATTGACTAGAGCCTTTATATCAATTAGCGACACCCAGAGGGGTCTTCAATTAAATGAAGACACCTGAGAGGGGCGCCAATTCCATTTTTGAGAAAATATAAACACAACATTAGAAAATTCATATCTATAAAACTAAAACCCAACAATTTTGCATGAGAATGTTTCTGAACTCCCGAGAATTTTCACTACCTGTTCATGTCCTTACTTCTTGTTTTCGACAAACTTTTACAGAATGAATAGTGTTTTGAGTCACAGAACGTACCTGGCTGGTGAAAATCACCTAATGTAATTGGCGCCCCAAGCTAGGGCGCCAATTCATTGAATATCGGCACCCAGGAAGTCTTCAATTAATTGAAGACTCTCTGAAGGGGCGCCAATTTCATTCTGTATATATATATTTCTGAAAAATGAAAATTTTGAAAGACTGGTCAAACCCCAGGCGCCATTTACATGAAAGGGGGGTCAACCCCCAGGCGCCATTTACATGAAAGGGGGGCCAACCCCAAGGCGCCAATTCCCTGAAAGACCCCCTGACCCCAGGGCGCCAATTACCTGAAAGAGGGGCTACCCCCAATGCGCCAATTGACTGAAAACCTGCCTAACCCCCAGGCACCAATTCAGTATTAGCAGCTTCTGATTCATGATCTGTCTCGTGGTTTGTACCGACACAACCCTAATTCATTTTCTTGTATATTATGAGTCCTTGAACTCCATTCCATGAAAATCTACCTTGTGTATATCCTACAATGGCAACACTTGAAACTCCATATTGGCTATAAATGAGAGTGGATGTCAAAAGTAATACATGAAATGTTGTGCATATAGGGCCCAGTCTAGTCCTTGGAGGAGCACCCGAAGGTACTTGTGCCCATGGGAGTTTATTGAGCATGGTGTTTGGCATTGCACCGAAGTACTTGCTTTACTTGCGTGATTTGAGACACTCCACAGTTACTCTCTCTCTACTTGCTTGACTTGACTTGCGTGGCCCGGAATGGGCGATACTTGACTTGCGTGGCCCGAAAAAGGGCAAAATACTTACTTGATTGAAATAGCCAATTCTATTGACACGTACTTGATACTACTTGCTTGAACATGGACTTTTACTTGCTTGAACATGACTCTTACTTACTTGTACATGAGTTCTTGCTTGCCCGAGAAGTGTCATCTACATCTATGAAGTTCTTGATATACTGCTTGTCAAATACTTACAATCACGTGATACTTTCTTTATACAGTTCTTGATCTCTTATTGTTCATCATGCATAGATTTACCTGTATACCTAATTTTTTTACTTGTACGTTATGCATAGATATACTGGTAATACATGTAAACTATAAATCACTTAAAGATTGATCGAACTTCAGATGTAATTCCTACTGAGTGATTCGCTCATCCAGTTACTTCCTAACATTTTTTAGGTAATTCGGATAGCGACATCCACCTGAATGGGAAGGAGACCGAGTGAAGAGTGCTAGAATCACCGCCCGTTGGACCATCAGCTAGTCGCGTCTTTTGAATTTATTTGGGTCCTTACCTTGTACTTCCGGTTATGTCAGTTTAGTTGTCTAAACCTTGTTAAGGCATGTAGCCTAGTGTTTGGATTTTTAATTTGGAATTTGTCATGGACTTGCTTTATCTTCTTTGGTTAATCAGATAATTATCACTTTGGACTATCGGGATTACTTAGATTTTATTAGTCTTTTACGCACTCCGTAATTATGTATGTCAAAAAATTTATCGCTCTAATGACATGATCTATATAGACACGTGACGCATCTGAGCATCTTCCGCGCTCGGGACGTGATAGTCTTCGTGGTATCAGAGCCTAGGATTTTATTTTCCTAGGTAAAACCCGAGTCCAAGTATAGTTTGTACCTTACCCGGTGAGATGGATAGAGCCATGGGTTACGTTCTATAATGACTTTTGACCTTATAAACAAACCTGATATTTATTACTCTTCAACCATTTTTTAGGATCATGGCCGCTGAAAGAGCACAATGGCGCAAGATGCAACGCACCGTGCAAGGCCTTACACAAGCGCTACAGCAAGTGGCGCAAGGTGGTGCTAACCGTAGAGCTGGTGATCTCCACAGGAGTTTCCATAACATGAACCCACTAAGATTCATGGGTTCGTCCGACCCCGAGGATGCCAAAAATTGGTTAAAGGAGATGGAACGAATTTTTCGTGTGATGCAATGCACAGACAAGGAGAAGGTTCTACTGGACATATTCCAACTGGAGCGGGACGCTCGATATTGGTGGGAATCCATAGAAGTAACACTGCCAGAAGACCATGTCACATGGGATGAATTTGCAGAGCATTTCAACAACAAGTACTTCTCCGTCCATATCCAGGAGAAGAAGGCCGCCGAATTTGCCGCACTGAAACAACGGGGCTTAAAAGTGGCCAAGTATGAGGCCCAGTTTTCAAGACTGGCTAGGTATGCACCTCACTTGGTGTGTACAGAGAAGATGAAGGCTAAAAGGTTCCTCAACGGGCTTCGGCCCCACTATATTACACAACTTGCACCGATGGACATCCAAGTCTACTCGGAGATGGTTCGGCATGCTCAATTGCTCGAAGATGCCACTGAATTATCTGAAAGGATTCAAGGAAGGGACAAGAAGGAGCCCGTCACAAGCCCATGAAAATTCAAACAATCCTTCAATAAGAAGCGATTCTTCATGGGAGGGGAGCCCTCCAAGGAAAAGAAATTCTAGAAGAACGATAGGCCATTCTCCACCGCCATACCCACTAAGGAGATTTGCAAGTATTGTGATAAAGCTAGACACAAGACCTAGGAATGCTGGAGAAAGTTAGGAGCTTGTCTTCGATGTGGGAGCCGAGAGCATCGAATCCCAGACTGCCCATTGATGAAGGAGCAAGCCACTAAAGACGAGAAGCGTCCGGCAAAGGAACAAAGCCGTCTGCAAGCCCTCCATGAAACAGAACCAACAGAGGGCGGAATTGTGGAAGGTACTCTAACTATTTGTTCCAAAACTGCTCAAGTTTTATTTGATACCGGAGTAACTCATTCATTTATTTCCAAGGATTTTGCTGCTTCATTTTCTAAGAAACATGAACTGTTAATTTGGTCATATCTACACCTCTTGGGAATGAGTCTGATATCACTTATCACTATCCAAACTGTGAAGCGATGATTAAAGGAAACAATTTACCTACTGACCTGATATGTCTAGATATGAAGGGTTATGATGTCATACTAGGCACCGACTGGTTATCCACATACCAAGCAACCATAGATTGCCGACATGGCAAGGTAACTTTGGTGGATTTCCTAGAGCTGGTTTACATTAGCCCTCGGGCTAGGTCACCTCTTTTATCAGCCCTCCGAGCTAGTAAACTTATGAGTAAAGGATGTATGGCTTTCATAGTATTCATGATTACCAAGGAAGTCGAGGTTATTAAACTTGAAGACATCCGTGTAATTCGGGATTTTCTCGATGTTTTCCAGAAGAATTGCCTGGCTTACCCCCGGAAAGGGAAGTGTCATTCACAATCGACCTTGTCCCTGGTGTTGGTCCTGTTTCCAAGGCACCTTACAGAATGTCCCCTGCTGAGCTGAAAGATCTAAAAGAGCAGCTAATGGAGTTATTGAAAAAGGGTTTCATCAGGCCAAGTACTTCCCCATGGGGAGCACCCGTGCTGTTCCTCAAAAAGAAGGACGGATCGATGAGACTATGCATTGATTATCGGCAGCTAAATCACCTTACAATCAAGAATAAGTATCCGCTACTGAGAATTGACGAGCTGTTTGATCAATTATCTAGAGCTACATATTTCTCAAAGATTGATCTTCGTTCTGGTTACCTCCAACTGAAGATCAAAGAAGAAGACATTCATAAAACTGCATTCCGAAGTAGGTATGGGCATTACGAATTTACTGTTATGCCTTTCGAACTAACAAATACCCCCACAGCTTTTATGCAGTTAATGAACAGCATATTCAGGCCTTACTTAGACCAATTTATTGTGGTCTTTATTGATCATATTTTGATTTATTCAAAGTCTGAAGAAGACCATGAAGAACATCTCAAGAAGACATTGCAGATATTGAGGGAAAATAAATTATATGCCAAATTTAGCAAGTGCGAGTTCTGGCTCGAGGAAGTATCCTTCTTAGGCTATATAATATCGAAGAACGGAATTTCTGTTGACCCATCAAAGGTCGAAGCCGTGAAAAACTGGGAACGACCCACAAATGTAACAGAGATTCGAAGCTTCTTGGGTCTAGCTGGTTACTACCGGCGTTTTATCAAGGACTTCTCCAAGATTGCTGTTCCTCTGACCAGGTTAACTCGTAAGGAAGTGCCTTATGAGTGGAATGAAGACTGTGAAAAGAGTTTCCAAGCTTTGAAGGATATCTTGGCCACTGCTCCAGTCTTATCATTACCAATTGAAGGAGAGAAATACGAAGTATATACCGATGCTTCTGGTATTGGCCTCGGATGTGTATTGATGCAAAATGGAAGAGTCATTGCATACTCTTCTCGACAGCTCAAGAAACATGAAGAGAACTACCCGGTGCATGACTTAGAGCTGGCCGCAGTGGTGTTTTGAAGATATGGAGATACTATCTCTATAGAGAATAGTTCACTATATACTCCGATCATAAAAGCCTCAAGTATTTATTCCCCCCAAAGGAGCTAAACATGCGGCAAAGGCGTTGGCTCGAATACCTCAAGGATTTCGACTTCACTATACAATACCATCCTGGTAAGGGTAATTTCGTAGCTGATGCCCTTAGTTGAAAGCCGAGAGCAATATTGACCAACTGTATGATACAAGATTGGAAGTTGCTGGAGAAATTCTCTGAGCTTGATATCAGCACAGATGAGAAGAACATGTGTTTTATTCTATCGCATATGAGTCTACATCCAGATTTGCTACCTGAAATCAAGAAGCTGCGGGAAGAAGATCCCGCACTAGTGGAGATAAAAGGTGAGCTGGACGAGAGACTTGATTTCAAGTTGGCACCTGATGGTAGATTACTATTTCATGAACGGACATGTGTGCCCGACTGTCCCGAATTGAAGAAGAAGATTGTTGAAGAAGCTCATCGATCGAGGTACACGATCCACCCTAGATCCACTAAGATGTACCAAGACTTAAAATGAACTTTCTGGTGGCCTAACATGAAAAGGGAGGTAGCAGACTTTATATCTCGTTGCCTTACATGCCAACAAGTAAAGGCGGAACATCCGAAACCCGCTAGAAAATTGCATCCGCTAGATATTCCCAAGTGGAAGTGGGAAGATATTGGCATGGACTTTATCATGGGTTTGCCCAAGTCTAGGGGGGGACATGATGGAATTTGGGTAATCATCGATCGTCTAACTAAATCGGCCCATTTCTTACCCATCAAAAGTCGATGGTCAGTCGATGTAATTGCTGCCCTGTATATTATGGAGATGGTTAGATTGCATGGAGTTCCCGTGTCAATTGTATCCGGTCGAGACCCACGCTTTACCTCTCATTTCTGGAAAAGTCTACAACATTCTCTGGGGACGAAACTCAACTTCAGTACTGCTTTCCATCCCTAGACAGATGGACAGACCGAAAGGACAAATCAAGTTGTGGAAGATATGTTGAGAGCATGCATTATAGACTTCGGCGGAAGTTGGGATGACCACTTATCCCTAGTCGAGTTTGCATATAATAATAGCTATCAAGCCAGTATACAAATGACACCTTTTGAGGCACTGTATGGCAGGAGTTGCCGATCTCCAATATGCTGGGATGAAGTTGGTGAAAAATAAATTCTAGGCCCAGATATGGTAAGAGATTCTACCAAGAAGATACACCTCATTAGAGAAATGTTAAAGATAGCACAGTCCAGGCAGAAATCTTATGCTGACAACAGATGACGAGATCTGGATTTTCAAGTTGGAGATCATATTTTTCTCAAGGTATCTCTCGGCCGAGGTATTAGAAGATTCAGTGTTAAGGGAAAGCTAACACTAAGGCTTATTGGTCCATTAGAAGTGCTGGAAAGAGTAGGCGAGGTGGCTTATCGCATCGCCCTACCTCTACAACTATCAGAAGTGCACAACGTATTCCATGTTTCTATGCTGAATAAATACGTGCACGATCCTTTCCATGTCATTGACCACAATGACTTAGTGATACAAAAGGACCTTACCTACGAGCAGAAGCCAATGAAGATCCTCGACCAAGAAGTTCGAGTTCTAAGGAACAAGACGATCCCTATGGTGAAAATCCAATGGAATCAATGCTTAGAACAAGAAGCATGTTACATATATTACCGTGATCCAATGGCTTTATCGTGATCAAAAATGACCAATTATATACCATGTTACACATATTTTTAGTAGCCTGTTACACCGATTATATATGGTTTTGTACACAATCTGTTACAATGATTTTATGAGTTTTGAACATATCCTACTACACTAGTTTTATAGCCTTAAATAATCATATTTTAGCCTTAGTATATAACCTTTGTTACCTGAGATACATACATGTTTTAAAAACCCATAAAGAGCAGCCCTTATGTGAATAGCGCCCCCAGCCAGGGTGCCATCTCCTGAAGGGGCGCCCCCAGCCAGTGCACCATTTAATTGAAGACACAATGCAGTGTCGTCAATTCCATTTCTAGCAATTTCCAGTAATTATTAATCAACTCATTCAGAAATCCATAACTATTGAACTAAACCATGAAATTCTTACATGAATATAGTTCTGTGATTCTGATATTTTTCTCTACATGTCCATGTCCTTAATTCCTGATTCGGAGAAACTCTGAAAATATGAACAATAACTTGTATCTCAGAATGTACCTCTCAGATGCGAAGCATGACTCACTTGATAATGGCTCAACTGGTGACTCTCCGCAGTGACTTCAATTAATTGAAGACACTGTAGAGGGGTGCCAATTGACCAGAGCCTTTATATCAATTAGCGACACCCAGGGGGGTCTTCAATTAAATGAAGACACCTCAGAGGGTCGCCAATTCCATTTTTGAGAAAATATAAACACAACATTAGAAAATTCATATCTATAAAAATAAAACCCAACAATTTTGCATGAGCATATTTCTGAACTCCCGAGAATTTTCACTACATGGTCATGTCCTTACTTCCTATTTTCGAGAAACTTTTACGAAACGAATAGTGTTTTGAGTCACAGAACGTACCTGGCTGGTGAAAATCACCCAATGTAATTGGTGTCCCAAGCCAGGGTGCCAATTCATTGAATAGCGGCACCCAGGAAGTCTTCAATTAATTGAAGACTCTCTGAAGGGGCGCCAATTTCATTCTGTATATATATATTTCTGAAAAATGAAAATTTTGAAAGACTGGTCAAACCCCAGGCGCCATTTACATGAAAGGAGGGCCATCCCCTAGGCGCCAATTCCCTGAAAGACCCCCTGACCCGAGGGCGCCAATTACCTGAAAGAGGGGCTACCCCCAGGGTGCCAATTGACTGAAAACATGCCTAACCCCCAGGCGCCAATTCAGTATTAGTAGCTTCTGATTCATGATCTGTCTCGTGGTTTGTACCGACACAACCTTAATTCATTTTCCTACATATTATGAGTCCTTGAACTCCATTCCATGAAAATCTACCTTGTGTATATCCTACAATGGCAACCCTTGAAACTCCATATTGGCTATAAATGAGAGTGGATGTCAAAAGTAATACATGAAATTTTGTGCATATAGGGCTCGGTATGGTTCTGCAAGGAGCACCCGAAGGTACTTGTGCCCTTGGGAGTTTATTGAGCATGGTGTTTGGCATTGTACCGAAGTACTTGCTTGACTTGAGACACTCCACACTTACTCTCTCTCTACTTACTTGACTTGACTTGCGTGGCCCGAAAAAGGGTAAAATACTTGCTTGATTGAAATAGCCAATTCTATTGACACATACTTGATACTACTTGCATGAACAAGAACTTTTACTTGCTTGAACATGACTCTTACTTACTTGTACATGAGTTCTTGCTTGCCCGAGAAGTGGCATCTACATCTATGAAGTTCTTGATATACTGCTTGTCAAATACTTGCAATCACGTGATACTTTCTTTATACAGTTCTTGATCTCTTATTGTTCATTATGCATAGATTTACATGTATACCTAATTTTATTACTTGTACGTCATGCATAGTCATACTGGTAATACATGTAAACTGTAAATCACTTAAAGATTACTCGAACTTGAGATGTAATTCCTACTGAGCGATTCACTCATCTAGTTGCTTCCTAACATTTTTCAGGTAATTCGGATAGCGACATCCACCTGAATGGGAAGGAGACCGAGTGAAGAGTGCTAGAATCACCGCCCGTTGGATCATTAGCTAGTCGCGTCTTTTGAATTTATTTGAGTCCTTACCTTGTACTTCCAGTTATGTCAGTTTAGTTGTTTAAACCTTGTTAAGGCATGTAGCCTAGGGTTTAGATTTTTAATTTAGAATTTTTCATGGACTAGCTTTATCTTCTTTGGTTAATCAGATAATTATCTGATGTGACACCACCTTGGGGTGATAGTCACAAGACCAAATCTTCCTCGGACCTAAGTATGCAAGCACAACCAGAAGGCTAAGAAGCCTACGTAAGCGGACCTTCGTATGGCGCACACACTCAACCCGGGGGTAACTCGGGGATGCCGAGTCGAAGAAGTGGGACAAGACCCTTGCTGGTAGAGGGCCAGCAACATCCAAGGTAAACCTCCCCTTGGGGAACGGATATCCATCTCAATGAGTCGGCAATGGCCAAAGGGCGCGGGTCACTCACTCACACCCACGGTGGTCGCACAAAGATGGTGGAGCCTTAGGATCGGGCGCTCTCTCCCTAACCGATGGCGCACTTGAAGAATATTAAATGAACAAGCATAAATGAGAGCAAGGGACGAGTTCTCAGCTAGCCGGTTTGAAGAAACCGACTCCGGTCGGAGACGGGGGCGAGCGGGGAGGCGAGGGGAAGCACCCGCACGCCGCGTCGACGAAGCTTCAAACCTGCGAGTGTAATTATTACACGAACTACCCCCATGCAAGGGGGGGGATCTTGGGGTGGGGATTGTGTGGTTACAATCAAAACTACCTCCGCGCAGGGAGGGGCCTTCAGCCGGCCAAGGTTGGTGGTTGGATGGTGGAGTGGGGATTGGGGGTTCCCTCTTGGAACTAGGGGAGGGGAGTAAAGAAGGTGGTGGGAAGTGGAGAATCCTTAATGGGGTAGGTGGGAGGGTGGAGGTGGTTGGGAAGTGGAGGAGAAAGAGAGGGGGGCGAACTATGGAGAGGGAAAGAGAAAGAGAGAGAAAAGGTTGGGTGGGGTGGGGAATCTCTCCCCTAGGATTTCTCACCCACTATTGGAATCACTCCACTAGAACTAAATTTGAACTCTCAATTGGAAATTTTGCATTGATTCATTACCTCAAAATGGAGAGAGTGGGGTCCTATTTATAGGGATCCCATAATTTACAATAAGACCCTGACTTTTGACTCAAAGATGAATAACCAAGGGGGTAGGGGGCGCCCTTGGGCCTAGCCCAATGAAATGGGCCCAATAGAAAACTAAACAACCTAATGACACTCAAACTTAGGGAAATAAACCAAAGACCTAGATACATGACTCTAATAAAAGGGAAATTACAACGATATGACTCAATAAAAATAAAGAAATACAACATTGGACTCATAATAAAGGGCTAGACCATGACGTACGCCTCTAGGGTGACGTGAAGGGCCGTGAGTGCCAAGACGGATGGTGATGACCCCATCATTATCACTTTGGACTATTGGGATTATTTAGATTTTATTAGTCTTTTGCACACTCCGTATTTATGTATGTCAAAAAATTTATCGCTCTAATGACACGATCTATATAGACGTGTCACGCATCCAAGTATCTTCCGCGCTCGAGACGTGACAGCGGCTGCTCATGTGGCTCCGGCGGATTTATCATCGACCAGGTAGCGCGGAGTATGCTCCACTCCAAGTAATCGTCACATGCTCATCCCATATATATTCGATATGCATAGGCTACTGTGGGAAAGAGACTTGTGGTGGACACTCCGGGGTGGGGTCACTCTCAAAGGAAGGAGACATCTCAATGACTCACTAGGAATCACTGCTAAGTCCCTTTATGTGACTAGATCCGAGACATAGAATGGTAGACCCGATCCCAAATTCTGGCAAGTTTACAACGTACGCATTGGATCCGACTTGCCTTGCACTCAAAAGGGACTGACATCACGAGCTGACATTAGACTGACTCGACTCGACGCAAGTAGACTCACTATGCACTCGACAAATGTACGTATAGACTCCTAACAAACCACACAAACAACCCACACAAAGAAGAAAAAAAATAGACTCATGAATGACCCTCGACTTAATGCATAATGCGGTATACTGGCTACTGAGTATCTGGGAGGTCTAGTGGATCCCCATGGACATCCTTCTCATCATGAAAGAACTCGTCAGCTAGGTCCTTCTCGGCCTCATAGCTGACTGGCACTAACCCTAAGGGTGAGACTTCTCCAACCCTTTGGTCCCCAATGACCAGAGATGTACGTGTGGGACATTGACTAGCGATGTGGCCAAACCCATGGCAGCGATAACACTACTGTCGTGACCCACTAGTCTCCCCAATAAGTGGTTCCTTACCCTTATCTTCTCGATGGATTGGCGGTGTAGGCAACATAGGGGGCAGTGTGGGTGCCAGAAGATGGGAAATGGGTGCTGAGGGGTGGGCAATGGATGCCGGTGGTTGGGATGGAGTTAGATCCGTTGGCGGGGGAGGACGAGGCCTTGGAGCGAATTGCTCCTGACGGGCGGGCTCCTGAGGTCGAGCCATGGGGGCTCTCGGATATGGGCCTAAGGAGCTACGGGGCTCAACACTATGAAGAGGGACGGGGCCTGACTGTTGGGTAGACTCGAACTCTCCCTCAAATTGCTCCAACTCGAGAGCAACCTGATACGCGTCTTCCAGCGTGGTCACATTGCGGCGAAAAAGCTCATACTGATAGTGGGGCCGCAGACCACGACGGAAGCGAGAAATAGGCATGGAGCTCTCCTCCGTGACACCACATCACAGAAAATACTCATCAAATTCAGTAATATACTCGGAGATGGACCGGTCTCCCTGACTAAGACTCTGCCACCTATCGATGAGTCGCTGATGGTATGTGGCAGGAAGGTACTTTTGCCGAAGCTTGACCTTCATCTCACCCCATGTCTCAACCTGGGGCTCCTGCCGATGAAACAACAGGCTCTCTACGTTCTTCCAATAGGTCTGAGCCTGTCCCATTAGCTTCATGGTAGGGAATCGGACTCTTTGACGGTCCGTCATATCGAACCAATCGAAATACCGATCCATGCCGGACTCCCAATCGAGATAGACCTTCGGGTCTAAGGATCGGTCAAAAGTGGGAGGGTCCGCACGAAGGGTCCTGAGGGTCCGCTCATCCTCCTCTAAATCATGGTTCCATCGTTGAACACGACGGTCATGACCATATTCCCCATTTTCATTCTCGGACTCATAATCAACCACCTCGGGGACTTGACGCCCCCTATCATCTACCCCTTGAGCCCTAGGAGCAGCAGGTGGCTGAACCGGCTCCTGTTGACCATGTGTCGGTGCGGGGTGCACCTCAATTGGGGGTCCCTCTAGGACGGCTACTCTCCCTACCAGACCGTGAACAGACTGGTCCGACTCTTCGGCCCTATCCTCTAAGGCCTTCACCCTTTCTTCCAAATGTGTGCCTTGACCGTCCACTCGCATACTCAATCCTTCCATCTTATCCACTCGAGCACTCAAATCATCCATTTTTACCATAATAGCTCGAAACATGTTGACAACCGATGACGCATCGGGACTAGGGACTCAGGGATCTGCCATAGGTAGTGGTGGTGGTGAGTATTGGGTACCCCTACGAGTGGGGATGCAATGGACATGGGGGGTTGGAATGCACCGACCAAGGCAAAGTGATGGACCTAAACTCCAATATTCGATACGTGGCGGAGATTTGATCCGAAGATCGCACTCACGCAAGTGTGCTACCATCCCAATAGGAGTAACCTATCGCTCCAGAGGCATCTTTTGATATATCGAATGAAAAAATGCAAATGCAACCTTGGACCAACTTAGACTATCTCTAGACTTAAATGACTTTTTTTCTTGTTTTGAATGAAAGACTACCCTAGACTCAACCTTCCGCTCTGATACCAATTTGATGCGGGATGAACATGCAAACCTGAGACTCAAGCTCGCGGACGTCCCTATGCGAGGGAAACGCGGGATCTGCGTGGTTGAGAAACCGGTAATGAGTCGGGTAGTTAACTCTCTTTCGTGCCGGGATCGAGTCATGGGACGGGTTTCGCTCTCTCTCACAGTAGTGATAAAAATATAGGGCTAGATTAACCTATCACTCATGCAGCGGCAATAGAATACATACGAAATAAGCAAAATGCGAAGAGAGGAGCGGACACGATACCTCCACGCTATCGGGCATGGGGAAGACGGTCCGGTCGAAACTCGTACTCCCGGTACAGCAATAACAAATAATTACAGAAATGAATTTTAAGGCCCACTCCACGCAGGGAGGTAACGGGCTACACGCGGGACCCGGGAGTAGCGGGTTCGGGTTGACAGGCAGCGATTTGGACAGCTCCGACGGTAACGTGTGCCAACGAACGTGGGGCCCACATCCTGGTCAGAGGGCCGATCGGGCCGCGAGTGGTACCGCTGCGGTGGTGACTCCTGGAGGGACGATCCCGAGGAGGGGAATGCGCTGGTTCGCCTTGTGGAAGGCGAGGCGGCCCAACTGGGAACGTTGTTGCTTGCTGCCCACGAACCTGTCCTGCTGTCACAACACTGCGCGACCCGGCGAGAATAGCTACTGCGATCATACCTGAACTTAGAACGACGTGAGACTAGCGCCGTTGGAAAGCTCTCTCAAAGATCTACAAAATGGCATTGTCATAGAAATTTTAATCTCTCTGTATGCTCCGTGGCTGAATTTACAACATACTAGCTCACAGAACCAGATCAGACAGGACAGAATGTGGATCTGCCTGAGAACTTGATTTGACCGAAGATCAAACGGTGGAGTTTCGATCTGAAATTTTTATGGATGGTAGATGGCAAGGTAAGGAACACAGGGGTAGTTTTTGTGTAATTTTTGGAGGTAGCTTGATATGGGAAATGGATTTTCTAACAAGGGAGGGTCGGATCAGGACAGCACAGGACAAAACAGATTTACGAAAATACAGTGGTTTTTTGGATGAGAAATAAAATTTCTAAAAGCACAAAAAAAATTGGGGACGAAGGCTTTGGTGGACAGAACTCCCAGTTCAAATTTCAGCTCAATCTGAAATCAGAAATGGGGTGAAAGTGACGAAGAGGTAGCTTGCTAGAACACAGATCTGCACAGAGACAGAATCTGTAGATCGGGGGGAATAAATGGTAAATGAAGTTAAATAAGGGAGGGAAAATGTGAATTTTTTTGTGGAGGCTGGGGGGAACGTGGGGAACTCACCCTCAAAATCTCATATCGATCTGACCTGGGGATTGGGAGGAAGAATTCCGACACCAGGCTGCTGTCCAGGGGTGGACAGAACTCCGGCGGGTTGGCGGTGGCGGTGCGACGGCGGCTCGAACGACGGCTCTGTCTGAAAGGATTTTGCGGAATCGTCAACCGATAGATGTTTGCTAGGCTTGCTTCTATCTATGGTTCTATCTGAAAGGATTTTGTGTACACGCATGTTTGTTTGGGTTACGTCAATAGCATAGACTTACTTGGGATTCTACATTTTACAGTTCATCTGTTCGATCTAGTGCTTCATTGGTTTTTATATTCAGCAGAGCTTAACTGATTTCTGTTCCGCATAAGTTTAAAGTCTTTAGTTTAAGTTTTAAATTGTTCAAGTTTTTAGAAGGGGATTCATGCACCCCTCCCCTCTGAATCCTTGTTGCACCATTGTCATCCTAACAAAGAGTAGTAAATCCCCAATCCCTAACTTGACTAGCCCCACTGACCTTGGTCAAGAAGATGAAGCACTCTGGCCAACGCTTGATATTGGAGACAGTGGGAGAGAAGTATAGGAAGGTCCTCTTGCTCTGAGCCCGGAAGTAATAGGTGAGAACATCAGAGGGAGGACAACGCTGAGTGCTAAAGAATTGGAGGAAGAGCCAGAGAGTAGAGGTGGCGTTCACCTGATGGCAACTATATGCAAAGACGCAAAGGATGCGCCAGAAGTTGGGCGACAGTTGCCTTGGCTCCAGACCGTAGAAATAGAGGATCGACTCAAAGAGAGGGGGGACAGGAAGGTGGAAACTAGCCTTGAAGGCTTCTATTGATACACTAATTCCCCCAAGAAGGAACCCCCTTAACTAATCATCTACGGAGAGGAAGAAGATGTTGATATCCACTGGGATTTGAAAGGTCTCCCTAAGACTGTAGACCACCCAGTAAGAAACATTGAAATAAGGAGGACATGGGCTAGGTCAAGCATCTGAAGTGCTTGAGGCGCCGCCACGGTTGCTCTCTCCCTCGCCAAAGAAGAGCCGGCCAGGATGAGCTTCCTACGAGGCACCATGAGTTAGAGTGAAAGAGTAAGAAGGAAAAGAGCCTCACCAAGACACTGAGCAAGTAGCAAGGAACTACGAGCACCAGCGTCAGAGAAGAAGAGTGTAGAGGTGCCTCTTTAGGTGTCTTTTGTGTAAGAAATGTGTGGCCTATGAGTCAATCATGCACATTAATATACAGTCTAGTTCATTTTATTTTAAAGGCATTTTATTCATTATGTTCTGGCTACGTGCTTGCACTACGTAATGAAGTCCATAGACATATGCTATGAAGATTGAATCATGATGAGATTATGATAATGACATCAATCTTCTATAAACATATGTCTTGAATGTTTTTGGTCAATGGATATTTGAGAAGGACATCAAATGTCTGATAAGACCAATACGAGTTATGCCCGCTCATGCGATGGGGGTGACTGATCTCATAGTCACTTGTGTGGAGACACTAAGTCAAACTTGTAGGTGCTTATTAGGGAATGAGTTCACTGAACTGATCCAATTGAGAATCCCTGGATGGTCATTATACCTAGCTGTCAACTAGGGTATTCTTGTGTTGCAGTAACACAGTTGGTCCTTAGACCTGAGTCACCAAGGATGTCTTGCATGAGGACTGAGGTATCTTGATCACTGACTTATGGATCTTAGTCATTAGGTCCTGTATAGTTAGTTGCTTAGACAGAGTGGAAGACTTGCGAAGGCAACAGAGTGAACAACAAGGAATCAGTGACTCTTGGTATATAACGAAATAGTGAATGCCCTGTAGAACCATACTCGAAAATGTCTGGCCAGGTGATAACTGGAAAATGAGTTTAATAGTTATGATTATCATGAGTATTGGGTACCAACTAGACAATACTTAAAGGGTTTGACAGAATTACCATACCCTTGTATTGTTGGGGCATTGGATGAGTAAAGGACTATAGCTATGTAGTGAGGAGGGTAAATCTGAATCGGCCCAAATAAGGCCCAGTTGCACCGAGCCCAACTCGACTTGCAGTCCACAACGCGCCTAACGGGCCTCAGTCCATGGCGGCGTCCCATAGTTAATGGCCCAAGATGACAATCCTTGGATTCGACAACAGGAAAGGCCTTAATTTGGGCAGAAGGACCACCGAATAGGCCTCCAGAGATCGACTATTACCTCCCACGATGTAGGTAACAACTCCACTAAGGGCGAGCACGCCCCACTAGCACCAGAAGATCCGCCCAGGAACCGGCCGGCCCTGGGGTAATCGCCCCTCAACGGGAAACTCTAGTCATAACCGCGGGGAACGTTATCCCACGACGCACACCCTTCCCTGTTAAGGGATTGACCATCTCCACCAGGAGAACCCCCTATAAAAGGGAACCCGACGAAGGACAACCCATGGTGAATCTCACCAATAAAACACCTACAGAGAAGCTAACTGGAGAGCTACACGCCCTGCTACTAGAGTGGCCACGACTGCTCATTCCCTAAGAAGAGAAACCCCTCCTGAACGACCTTACCACCCAGCGAGCACTCGTCTAGAGGGTCTACATGTCTCTCAAATCTTCTACAGTGGCTTCCCTCTCCACTTTCTCTCCCACTCTTCTCTATTCATTACTAGAGTCATTGCTGACTTAAGCATCGGAGGGTTGTCCCCTAGTGTAGCGCCCAGGGCTCCTTATGATGCTCTTCCTTATGGTGATTGCAGGCTTCCGCGGGTGCCGAACGATCTCCCCCAACAAATAAATAGAAAGGTGTGGTACGTGACATAGGAACTAGATTCCAGCCGCTACACTTTTTGGCACTGCCTGTGGGAATCTTGAGCGAAAAGCCATGGCACTACGTGGGAGTCTTCGCAACTCTAGTAATTGATGGCGTGGTTCTAACCAAGAGCCCAACTACCATCGTAGATCGCAAGAAGTCTCTTCTACCTATCCATGCCAAGAAGTTACTCCAGGCGATCTCGATGAGAGTCGACAGCAGATTCAAGCCCTGACAGGACTATGTCAGGAACTCTTGAACCTGCCTGCGGACCCCCAGCACGTTCTGCTCGAACGGTGGCAGAACGAGAGGGTCCAGACCGGGGACAATTCCCACCAAGTACGGAAAGCCTCCCACGCCTCTATTGCAAGGACCCGACGATCGCGCAGCTCGCCCACACCAAGAGTGTGCACCCACTGCACTCCAACCTGGAGATGGATCGCCGGCTCCAACGCATCTACGAAATTGAGGACAAGGTCCGTTATCTGTATGAAGTCCTCCTCGCCGCCAAGACTCGTGGCCTCATCGACGACGACCAGGGCTTCCATGCACCCTTTTCTCGGGAGATCATGGAAGCACCCATCCTGCCAAAACTATAATTTCCGTCATTTACCTCCTACAACGGCACTACCAACACGGCCGACCACATGCACAGTTTCGAGTCCCACCTGGTCTTCCACCGGGCCTCGAACACTATGAAATTCCTGGCATTCGTCACAACCCTCTAGGAGAACCCCCGGGCCTGGTTCGAGTCCCTACCGGCCGAGACTATCGCCTCCTTTCAGCTGTTGAAGAAGTTGTTCAAGGAGAATTTTATTGGCCGCCGAAAGGTAGCCAAATCTGCGGTGACCCTGCTCACCCTGAGGCAGGGGCACAAGGAAATGCTTTGGGACTTCGTCTCTCATTTTCGAGCAGAGGCGCTCCGAATCCCACGCCTCAACATCAGCATCGCTACTACCGCACTCACCCAGGGGACGCGGGACTCCATCCTGCGACGTGCGCTCGGAGTCGAAGCCCCGACGACCCTCACCGTCCTCCTCACCCAGGCACAAAAACATGCACGGTGCGAGGAGAACACTGCGGCCCAAGGCCGCATGGCCGGAACAAATCGATCTAACCGGAAGAGGTCCGCCGATTCACCTCGCGAGGGACGGGGCAAGCAGGAGCGACGGGACCGAGATCGCCGCGACTGGCCCGACAACAAGGAAAGGGGCCAGTATCGCAACTACACGCCCCTGACGACTCCTATCGACCAAATCCTAATGGAGATCTGTGAGGAACCCTTCCTCAAGTGGCCTCCCAGGATGAAGTCGGACCCGAGCACGAGGAGTAAGAAGAAGTACTGCCACTTCCATCGCGACCATGTCCATGACACGGTCGATTGCATAAACTTGAAGGTTGCCATCGAGGACTTGATCCGGTGAGGGCTCCTTGACAAGCTCATCGCCAAGGCCGCAAAGAAGCGACAGCACGAGCAAACACCCCCGCCCCTCGACAACCGACCAAACGGAAAAGAAACCATGATGATCTCCGGAGGGCCGGCCGTGGGCGGGGATAGCTCCAGAAGATGCCAACAGTACACGTCCGCCATCAACACCATAGAGTAAGGAGACAGCAGCAGGCGAGAATCTACCGCCATAGAACACCTCAAAGATCCCATCGTCTTCTCAGATGATGACTTAGATGCTGTAACTATCCCTCACTCTGATGCTCTGGTGATGCGGGACGGACACACGAACCTGGGACTATAGCTCGCGGACGTCCCTATGCGAGGGAAACGCGGGATCTGCGTAGTTGAGAAACTGGCAATGAGGCTGGTAGTCAACTCTCTTTCGTGCTCGGATCGGGTCACGGGACGGGTTTCGCTCTCTCTCACAGCATTGATAAAAATATCGGGCTAGATTAACCTATCACTCATGTAGCGGCAATAGAATACATACAAAATAATCAAAATGCGAAGAGAGGAGCGGACATGATACCTCCACGCTACCAGGCGTGGGGAAGACGGTCCCGGTGGAAACTCGTACTCCCAGTATAGCAATACCCAATAATTACAGAAATGAATTTTAAGGCCCACTCCACGCAGGGAGGTAACGGGCTACACGTGGGACCCGGGAGTAGCGGGTTCGGGTTGACGGGCAGCGATTTGGACAGCTCCGGCGGTAACGCGTGCCAACGAATGTGGGGCCCATGTCCTGGTCAGAGGCCGATCGGGCCGGGAGTGGTACCACTGTGGTGGGGAGTCTTGGAGGGATGATCCCGAGGAGGGGAACGCGCTGGTTCGCCTTGTGGAAGGCGAGGCGGCCCGACTAGGAACGCTGTTGCTTACTGCCCACGAACTTGTCCTGCTGTCATAGCACTACGCGACCCGGCGAGAATAGCTGCTACGATCAGACCTGAGCTTAGAACGACGTAAGACTAGCGCCATTGGAAAGCTCTCTCAGAGATCTACAACATGGGGTTGTCACAGGAATTTTAATCTCTCTGTATGCTCTGTGGCTGAATTTACAACAGACTAGCTCACAGAACCAGATCAGACAGGGTAGAAAATGGATCTGCCTAAGAACTTGGTTTGACCGAAGATCAAACGGTGGAGTTTGGATCTGAAATTTTTATGGATGGTAGATGGCAAGGTAAGGAACACGTGGGTATATTTTGTGTAATTTTTGGAGGTAGCTTGATATATGAAATGGATTTTCTAACAGGGGTGGGTCGGATATGAACTGCACAGGACAGAACAGATTTAGGAAAATGCAGTGATTTTTTGGATGGGAAATAAAATTCCTAAAATCACAAAAAAAATTGGGGACGAAGGCTTCGGTGGACAGAACTCCCGATTCAAATTTCAGCTCAATCTGAAATCGAAAAGGGGATGAAAGTGGCGAAGAGGTAGCTTGCTGGAACACAGATCTGCATAGAGACAGAATCTGTAGATCGGGGGGAATAACTGATAAATGAAGGTAAACAAGGGAGGAAAAATGTGAATTTTTTTGTGGAGGCTGGGGGGAACGTGGGGAACTCACCCTCAAAATCTCATATCGATCTGACCTGGGGATTGGGAGGAAGAATTCCGACACCAGGCTACTATCCAGGGGTGGACAGAACTCTAGTGGGTTGGCGGTGGCAGTGCGACGGCGGCTCAAACGGAAGCAACGGCGGAGCTTCACACTCAGAGATGATATACCACTTGGAATCCACCAAGTTGTGTAGGGAATCCACCCTAGAAACCACAGCAATCCAGCTGCTAGAGAGGGGAGAGAGGAGGGGCGCCCTTGGGCAATGCTCTTGGCAAAAATACATAATTCTTCATTTAACTCTCAAATGACACTATACACATCATTATATAGAGCATGGCAAGGGGTGAGGGGCTGGGAATTTCGTGGGAGAGGGGGAGAGGGAGAGGGGGTTCGCCCCCTTGACCAAGGGGAGAGGGGAGAAACCAAGGGGGGACAAGGAACCACCATTTTTTGAAACAATAAGGGGAGGGGAGTCACAGTGTGGTAGGTGGCTACTTACCCTTGGACCAAGGAAGGGGGGTGCCCCCTTCCAAGCCACCTTCCCTTCTTCCCATTTACACGTAGCACACTAAACCCCTTGACTTGTTCAAATTGAACCCCCTTTGGCCCATTTAAGGCCCAAAACCCATTAACTCTAGCCCATTACCTATCCTAGCTCATTTGCCATATAATAAGACAATTGTCCAACATGGACTACAATAGGGCCCAACATGGCCTAAAGAACTATGAAATAAGGATGATGGCTTGGCCGCTGCGTCCACGTCCTCTGTGAGCTAGGTGGGCCCTGGCATGTCCTCGTCCACCGACGTGTATTGCGGCGTTTGTCCGCACCATCAGGTGGTCTCGGCCACCATAAATCAATGTACTGTCTGACGAATCCTAGTTGATAATGAAAGCTGCCTCAACGTTATCTTGTACGATTGCCTAGTGCTTATGGGTGTGGATTTATCACGGATCACGCCACTACACACACCATTGTATGGGTTTTCGGGCACCACCTTCTGCCTAGATGGATATATATCGCTGTCGGTTACGTTCGGGACCGCGCCCAAGGACAACGTTCCTAGCAGATTTCACAATCGTCCGTGCGATGACTGGATACAACGCCATCATTGGGCGAGGGATCCTCAGCACCCTTCGCGGCGTCCCCTCCTCATATCACTAGAAGCTCAAGTTCACCACGCCTCGTGGAGTGGGAGAAGTTCGGGGGGATCAACGGGAGTCAAGAAGGTGCTACCTTATCTCAACACGTGACATACAAGTCGAGGAAGCGCCGCCCAAGAAGAAGGCGAGTATGGAAGATCTAGGTCCGAGTACGAGCACTCCAGTGGAGGACTTATACCTCATCCAGGTGGGGGAAGACCCAAGCAGAATGCTGAGGATCGGGGCTATCCTGTCTGAAGAGGAGCGAAAAGCATACACAAACTTCCTCATAGCAAACTAAGACGTGTTCGCTTGGTCCGAGGATGAGCTCCCCGGAATCCCACCAGAGATCATCACACACCAACTCAAGTTGGATCCGAGCTGTCGCCCGATTCAGCAGCGCCGAAGGCGTTGCAACCCTGAGCGACAGACCATTATCAGGGAACAAGTGGGCGAGAAGTTGTGCTCAAGGTTACTCAGACCCACCTAGTACCCAGACTGGGTGGCAAATGTGGTCCTTGTTCCTAAGAACAACGGGAAGTGGCGGATGTGCATAGACTACACCGATCTCAACAAAGCTACGCCAAAGGATAGCTTCACCACACCACGGATCGACCAACTGGTCGACGCTACGGTCGAGCACAAAATGCTAAGTTTCCTGTATGCCTACTCTGGGTACCATCAAATTAGCATGCACGAGCCCGACCATGACAAGACAACGTTCATTACTAACCATGGCTTATACTACTACACCCGCATGCCGTTCGGATTGAAGAACGCGGGAGCGACTTACCAGCGCCTGGTCAACCACATGTTTGATGCACAAATCGGCCGCAGTATGGAGGTTTACATCAATGACATGCTCGTCAAGAGCCTCCAAGCCGTCGAGCACCTGGAAGATCTGGCGGAAACCTTCGCGACACTCAGAAGGTACAATATGAAACTCAACCCAAATAAATGCGCGTTCGGTGTAAAATTAGGGAAATTCCTCGAATCCCTCGTCAACCACAGAGGGATAGAGGCTAACCCTGACCAGATCTGAGCGGTGCTAGAGATGAAGTGCCTGGGATGACTGAGGGACGTGCAGTGCCTCACCGGCCAAATCACCGCCTTAACTCGGTTCCGGTCCCGAGCGGTTGAGAGATGCCTTCCCTTCTTCTGACTCATCAAGCAAGCCAACAAAGCACCGGAGAAGAAAGGGCAGATCGACTGGGATCAGGAGTGCGAGCATGAGTTTGAGGAGTTGAAGCAGTACCTGGCATCTCCTCCCGTGCTCTCCAAACCACAGAAAGGGGAGCAACTGCTCATGTATCTGTCTGTGAGGCCGAGCACTATGAGCGCAGTGCTCGCACGGGAGGAAGGCAATGTTATGAAGCCCATCTACTATGAAAGCCGAGAATTACAAGGGCCAGAATTACGGTACTCACGGACTGACAAGTTCGCTCTGGCCCTTATCACGACTGCTCACAAGCTGCGACTGTACTTCTTGGCTCACCCAATCGTCGTCCTCACCAACCAACCACTATGACAAATCCTCTTGAATCCCGATGCATCGAGAAGGTTGATCAAGTGGGCTATTGAGTTGGGTGAATTTGACATCAAATTTTTCCCAAGGACTACAATCAAGGCTCAGGCCCTCGCCAACTTCGTCGCCGAGTGAACAATACCTGCGGAAGACTCACCCGAGCAGTCCTCAGGGCTAACATGGGAGCTATATGTCGACGGATCGTCCTGCGCCGCTGGCAGCGGAGTAGGACTAGTACTACTATAACCAGAGGGGATAGAACTCTAATATTGCGACGCCCCGACTCGTAAACCCGGTCCAGTCATAAAGACTCACGTCGGATCCCGATCAAAACGTCACAGTGGGACAACCCAAACAGTACATGTTGGTAGAGAATTTCACATAAACATTGAGATGTCATTGCAGCGAAAAAAAAATTTCTCTATCAGTCAACTTTCAGTCAAAAGACTTCATCCACATAGATCGAAATAAAGATCAACAATTTAACAAGTCATTTATTACATAACCAAATTTCACACACATTTTTTTCTTAACTATCTAAGATAATGACACGTAGTAAATCCAAACTACTGTCAGAACACTACGATATCACTCCTCGCTTTCTTCTCCTGCTTCTCCTGAAAATGTTCAACATTGTGAGTCTACGAATAGACCCAGTAAGAGACTAGGCATAGTCTCCAGTCATAACATGTAAAAACATATCCAAAGTGACTTACGGCATTTCATTTTATAAGTCATTCTTAGGCATAATTTTAAATAGATAACATGAGATTAATGTATTATAACCCAATTTCAACTTTTACAAATCATAAGTCATGTTGTTTAACATTTTACAGATAATGCCATACGGTGCAATAAAACTTTGTTCTATCAATGACAATTCAACATTAGTAAATATTACCATGCAATATAATTCAGCTCATTTATCGATAGAGTGATTCCAGTACTAGGCAGAGTAAGGTCTCACGCATAGTGAAAGGATCTAAACATACTTAATCTGCCATTTTCTAAATCACCATTTGATATACTGGAGATTCATTAACAGTAAATATTTACAATGTAATAATAATGAAATACAATAATATTTCAGTAGGCAATAACACTAGTTTCAATATCAGTTCAATGAGCAGTAATGGTAGTTTCAATATCGATTCAGTGAACTGTAACAGTAGTTCCAATATCAATTCAGTAAGTAGTGACAGTAGTTTCAACATCAATTCAATGAACTGTAACAGTAGTTTCAATATCAATTCAGTGAGCAGTAATAATAGTTTCAATATCAATTCAGTGAGCAGTAACAGTGGTATAAATAGCCAAGACACAGTGCCCAAACCACCACTAGAAGGATAGTCAGTCGGTACTCGATCACCTAGGTAAATAGTGATGAATCTTGGTTACTGCACAGAACTGGGAGAAGTCCTCTCCACCTTAACCAGTGGTACTTGTCCACCTCCATGATTTCATCTCCATTACCCTCGGGGTCAGTAAACATTGTGAACCTCCCCATAGGGGCATTTTTATGGCTTGGTTCTAGTCTCCCCCTATGGTGGCAGTATCCATTTGGCAGTAATAGTAGTACGGTAATTAGATAATTATATATGTAACTCATATGAAATGGACACATGTCACTCAAAAATTCATGCTGTGAACATTACGTATGAAATATGCCTATACTGAATTTTTTTTAACTTTTAAAATTCTAAAGTTATCCAATTATAAAGGCATATATATATATATATCAAAAATATTTAATTTTGTTTACAGATATCAGAATAAATTGAAATTTCATGGAATCAACATATTAACATGAAGGATCAAAACAAAAAATTATCATCATTTTTCATACAGTATTTATAATTTTTTATAGAATTACTTATACTCCATATATATATATTAAAAATATATAATTCTATTCACAGAACTCAGAATTGGTTTCAATTTCAGATAACTAACACATTGATATGTAGGATCGAAACATAAAATTATCATCAATTTTTAATTAGTATTCATAATTTTTCCATAGTTATTTATACTCAATCATGCATCATAAATTGACTAGCTTTAGTTACCATATTTAGAAGAACATTAAACTTTTACTTAAGATCACAGTTGTATGTAACATTACACAAAAAAAATTTCATAATTTTTCATACAGGAATTCGAATTTTTCCAGAATCATTTAAATTCCCCTATGCATGAAAAATTAACTAAATTTACTCACAGTACTATGAAAATCACCATAATTTTTTAAACCATCATTTATAACAGAGATATCATTTATGAAATTTCTTATTATTTTTCACATTGTATTACTAATGTTTTGATAGAATAAAAATGCATCATGAATAATAAATTAACTAAATATGTCCACAATGATCAGAAAATTACTCAAAATTTATAGAAATTTGTTCCAGATAGAAGTATCATATATGGAAAACTTCACTATTTTTAATTCAGTATTTTTAATTTGTAAAAGTTTATATCAGTGTCAAAAATTTACAATGGTAACTTTTAAATAGAGAAAATTATCCAGAATATTTACAATGGCTAAAATATATTAACAATTAACTGATTAACATCAAATATCAGTTTTTTTAACTTTCTCAAGATTTTTCACAGAATATTAGCATTTATTAAAATTTTTAATTATTTATTCAAATATTAAAAATTATACAAGTCAAGATTCAGAGATCAAAATAAAATGAAATTTTAATCAATTAGTTATAATGTGCATTTAAGTCTTTTGGAGAAGTTTCAAAAATTTCTATGTAGTATTTCTATTTATATCATAATTTCATACTTCTAAGAAAATATAAAAAATTCTATAATTTCACTTATAGACATCTATAATTATTGGTATTTTAAGAATATAGTACACGTAATGTAATAACTGTACTGTGAAATCCTAAGATTTTTATGAATAGGATCTCTAATTTCTATATAATTATTTATTTTTTTATCATGTATTACAAACTTCTTAACAGAAATATCGTGATCCAAAAATAATGAAATTATTTTTACACATGGGTCTCATAGTAATATGTATTCTTACAATTTTGGTGATTTTATATCACCCCTTTAGCCTTTTAGTATAATTAAGCACCTTTAAAATAATATTAAAATATTTATAAACGTAAAAATATGTTGATTCATACTTGAAAATTTTTACAGAGAGTTTAAAATATCAGATCCCATGATTCTACAAACTTTCTAAATTTATCATGCATCGTTGCTAATTATAGTGTATTAAACACTTGATTTTACCTTTAATCACATACCTTAACATTAATGATCTCATGGTAATCCAACTAAGATATGATCACACATGGTGAAATAAAGATCTCTGGATTTAATTATCTCCATAGATGCTAATTAACATACCTTAAATCATTTTAAATATGCTAATCATACTAATTAAGAGGATAAATGCTAAATCCCTTACCTTAATAAAGCTTAAACACCTCCTTAACAGCCCTCCACCCTCTCCTTCAGCCATTCAACGTGGCCAACCCCAAAGAGAGCAAATGAGGCCCCCTTCATAGCTATTTATAGGGGATTCTCTTTAATCAATCTTACCCATTGATTTTAATCAAGGATGAAGATTAAATCTTTATTTTAATATTGTTTAATTTAGAATTTGACCTTCAAAACATCACCAACCCACTCAGTCTATTTCTTTTGACTAGCCCATATTTTTCTTTTTTTAATACATATGGCACATGGGATTTGACTTAAGAGAAAGAAGCTTAATAAAAAAATAAAAAAAGAATTTTTTTTAAATGACAGCTGCAAAAGCGGCAGGGGGGCGGTCTGCCCCCCCCCCCACCCCCGCGCGTGCGCGCGCGCATGGGCGGTGTGAGTGGTCACCCCCGTCGCCATTTTTTTTCATTTTTTTTATTTTTTTTAATTTACCCCTTTCATCATTTTTTTAAACTATTAGCCCCTCTCTTTTTTTGCTTTATTTATTATTATTTTTCTTTCTTCTCTTCCCTCTTAACTTTTAAATATCTTTCTATCTTTTCATATTTCTTTTACCATGACTTAAATAAATTTAATAAGACTAATAATTTAAATATTTAGGTAAAAATTATTTTTTTTTGTTAAACAAATAAAATACTAAACTATAAATTCGTAGGGTATTACAAATATGCCCTCTACTTCAACTTCTCGACCACGAACAATGTGGCCGAGTATGAAGCGCTCCTCTCTGGGCTACGAATGGCGAAACACCTGGGGCCTACTAGAGTGCGAGCATACGGCGATTCCATGCCCGTCGCCAACCAAGTCAAGGGAGAGTTCCAAGCACGCGAGCCAGCCATGATCAAGTGCCTGGAGAAAGCCAGAGCTGCCTCTGCAGAATTCTCCCACTTCGAGATGATGCACATTCCTCGAGAGGAGAACGTCCGAGCAGATGCTCTGCCTCGTCTAACGTCGGCAACCACAGTCTCCAGCTCAAGATCCATCTTCATAGAGGAATTGGCAGCACGGAGCATAGAGGAACCGACACCCCAGGTAAACGCCACCGACTATGAACCATCATGGATGGATCCTCTCTTTGATTTCCTCCTTTGATAACAACTTCCAGCCGACCGCGTGATATGCACAAAACCCGTCATTGAAAAGCCGTGCCACAATTTAAAAATAACCGCACTCACTCACTTAAAAAGATTAGAATTAGAGTAAAGTGGTAAGCACGGGTCGATCCCACGGAGAAGAAATATTTTTAATTATGATCAAGTTAAAAAATTCTTATATTTGTAAGATCCGAATTTTGAGTGAGATTAAACTAATGAAAAGAAAAATTACATGAAAATAAACCTATCTAAAAAATATGAGAGGGTTAAAGAAGAGAAATTTGAAGGAGATAGAAAAAGAAGAACATAATTTTTAAAATATGAATTTTATTACTAAAAAAGGTGGCAAATACAACTCTATGAAAATAAAAATTACAACTTGGAAATAAAAGAGAAAGGGAAGAAATAAGAGCCGGGGAATTCGGATGAAGAGTGCCGCCGTCTCCTTGCCAAGCCTTTGAGTGAACCTCCCCGCCGTGAAGATGACACCGCCTTTAGAGCACCAAGGGAAGAAGATCTGCCATAGAGATATGAGAAGAAATATGGAGGAGGGAGATGGAAGAATGGAGAAAGAAAACTTAAAAACTATATGTAAGAACCTGTATGTACGTGTGTGCTTTGAAAAGAGAGAGAAAGAGAGGGGTTACGGTGGAGAAGAAATAAAAACATAGTATAATTAAATTGAAAATAGAGAAAGATTAGAAGAAGAATAACTTTAAATATATGAAGAATTATAAGAGATGGAAGAAGAGAAAGTTTTAGATCTAAAAGAGTCGAAAAAGATTGCTGAAGAATACAGAGAGAGAAAACGTGAGGAAGAGGGTGAAAAATGAGGAAGAACATAGGTGAGATGCGCGGATGAACAGTAAAAATCTTTTAAAACTAAACTTTGAAAAATAGTGAATAACTTTAAAACGAGGAAGAATTGGAGGAAGAGGAAGAAGAGAGATTTGAAGAGCACTTAAAAATGGTGAAGTTTGCAGAAGAAATCAAATCGAAAGGACGAACAGAAAGCAAGTAAAAATAGGCTAAAATGCTAACTCCCTTCCCCCGGTGGCTCTCGAGCAGTTTATAAAGGGTGTAGAAGCTTTCACAATCATGACTTTTGGATCACATCAAAGTCCGATTTCCCAGTATCAAGGCTTGATCAAACCAGGTCTCTTGCCAAATTTAGAGTCTTCCTTTCCTCAAACAAGAGGAGATAAGCTTGAATATTGGAAGATAACTTCGTTTAGCTTCATCCGGTTCTGTCTCTGAAACTAAAATGGTGACCAATCAGTGTGCGTTAATTCCTCAATGAGCGACTCTCCATTCAAGCGCACATTCTTCATTTCTTTATTTTAATATTTCTCTCATTTCTCGACAAAATGAATGGGCTACTCTATGAACGGTCGCATATTCTTTCCCACAGAATGGATGCCCGAGCACAAGGGCGCTCATTCTTTATTTCTATATTTTTTCTTCATTTTCTTCTTCTACTTTTTGTCTTTTCCATACAGAGAATGGCGCCTTCTTGAATGGTCGTTCATTCCTTTCCAAAGAATTTACGACTGCGTGAATGGTCGTTCATTCTCCTGTCTTTTCTAGCTGTTTTTCTTTTCTTTTTTTCATCAAATGAATTGGCGTCTGTCAAGGTGTCGCAGGATCTTGAATGTGCGCCCTTTCAGAAGGGCGTTCATTAATTGGCGACTAGAGCTCGGTCTCTATTCTCTAAAAATTTTAGAAATTTCAAAATATCAACATATTTCATCCCAAAATGGCTTTCAAATAATTGTGCAAATTCTTGAATATTTCTCACATGGTTATTTTGGCTCAAAAAGATAGTAAAATGCGTACAGACTCAAATAATGTGTGAGAATGAGATTCGTTTATGTTAATGCGCAACTATGCTCATTAAATGCTCAAGAATGATGAATGTGATGCAACTTATGATATAAAATGTAATACTTATCACACCCCCCAACTTACTCATTGCTAGTCCCTTAGCAATGCAACCAAATTAAAATTTAGGACCAACAAGAGTTTACAAAGTTCATATTAGCTCTTCCTTTACAGAATCAACCAAAGATTAGGAATTCAGAAACATTATCGTATACTAGCCTTAAATTGGAAATTAAGGTACATGATCAAGAATTAAAATCAAACTTCACTCGCACTTGTGCATGTGTAATACTAAATCCACAGCATAGATAATTGCATCCCTCATTTGCTATTCTAAACAAGTGCCTCTCAACTCTGCACCTCTTAGATCAGAGCATTGAACACAATAGCTTTTTATCTGCCTTATTTATTTGTCCCCTTTGGAATCTTTTTATTTTTCTATACACGCATGATGCTGCACTACCCTTCACTCTTTAACATGAACCTCGACTCTTGCCTTAGGAGAAGCAGACCCAATTTTACAGATCAAGGTTCCCTTTTTCTGTTTTACGCGAACCTCAACACGTCTTAGGTGAAGTAGGCCCGGTTACTAAGATTTGAAGCATTTTTCATAGTGTTCTTTTTAACATTTTTTTCTTTTCACATTTATTTTCATTGTGCCATTTGTACTTTTTTAACAGATAACTAGACAAAAAAAATCTCTTCCTTAAGAAATATAGAGTATTAGACAACATATCCAAAATAACAGAAGGCTTGTCCTGCTTATTTCATTAGCGTGCATAGTGATTTTTATTTTCTAAAGTGCACATGAACTTTAAAGAAATTCTTAAATCAGTTTTCCATGGCTAGATCGAACAATATTTCCATCATCTTTTTTATAGTCTTTTCTATTCCAGAATTACTTTCAATAAAAGCATGAATTAATAAAACTCAGTCAGGGATTTCATCTATTCATTTTTATGCAAGAACACATATCAAGTTGTACTATATGCATTATGAAAATTTTTCTCTCCCCCCCAACTTGAATGACATTGTCCTCAATGGCATATAGAATTGAAAGCAATAGAATAATGTAACAATAAGTACTTCTGAGCAGGAAAGAGACAACCTGATATGTGAGATAAAACCTCCATCAATGTTATGGATGGCGACGACTTTCGCCTCTTGGCCTTGACCTGACTACTAAAACACACTAAAACAAAAATATCAAACAACAAAAACCTTGGATTACCTCTCAAAAGTGCTAAAATTTTCATCTTCAACCAGACGTATGAAATCTTACAAAGATTTTATTCCGGATCACTCAAAGCAATGGAATCTTTTTACAATTGACCATTTTTCAAGTAAGGTTTTAATCTTTGACCATTAATAGTGAAAATGTGACCATTTTTAGGATTCAAAATTTTGACGGCACTATGGTCAAAAGCTTTAACAACAACAAACGGTCCATCCCATCTGGATTTGAGCTTACTAGGGAACAAATGTTGCCTTGAGTTAAAAAGCCCAACCTTTTGATTAATAGAAAAAAATTTCCTATGAATATGCTTCTCGTGAAATGCCTTATTTTAGCTTTATAAATCTTTGAATTTTCATAGACTTCATTTCTTAGTTCCTCCAGTTCATTGAGTTGCATAGCTCTTTGGGACCCAGCTTGATTAAGATCAAAATTGACTTGTTTAATGGCCCAATATGCTTTATGCTCAAGCTCTACGGGTAAGTGGTAGGCTTTTCCAAAAATGAGGCGGTAAGGTGACATGCCAATGGGAGTCTTAAATGCAGTTCTGTAGGCCCATAATGCATCATCTAGTCTCTCGAACCGGTCTTTCCTATCTGGCCTAACTGTCTTATGTAAAATGCTCTTAATCTCCCTATTGGACACTTCTACTTGGCTACTGGTTTGGGGATGATAGGGGATAGCGAGCTTGTGAGTGATACCAATTTTGCGAAGTAGAGCTCGGAATTGAGAATTTGTGAAATGAGAACCCCCATCGCTAATCATAGCTCTAAGACAGCCAAATCTAGAAAAGATGTTCTTCTTTACAAACTTCATCACCACCTTATGATCATTGGTCCTAGTAGCAAAAGTTTCAATCCATTTTGAAACATAGTCCACCGCCACCAAAATATATTCATTGCCAAATGAAGGTGGAAATGGTCCCATAAAGTCAATACCCTAAACATCAAAAATTTTGACAACCAGAATGGTATTAAGCGGTATCATATCTCTCTTTGAATTATTACACACTGCTTGACATTTGAAACATGTTTTTGAAAATTCATAAGCATCCTTAAACAACGTGGGTCAATAAAATCCACTTTGTAAAACTTTCACCGCAGTCTTCTTTCCAAAAAAATATCCCCTACAAGCAAGATTATGACAAAAGTTCAAGACAGATTATTGTTCCTCCTCGGGGACACATCTTCTTATAATCTGATCAGGACCCATATGAAATAACTCCGAGTCCTCCCAAAAATAGTGTTAAACCTTTGAAAAGAACTGATCATTCTCCTGCTTAGACCACCCTCACAAAATTTGTCCTGCTGCCAGGTAATTGACTATGTGAGCATACCGGGGGGTTGAGGTGTGAGAGATAGAAAGAAATTGCTCATCGGGAAAAGAATTAGACATAGGGGCACTCTCAGGTATCACTATCCTTGATAGATGATCAGCTACAACATTCTCTAACCCATTTTTCTCTCTTATCTCTAAATCAAACTCTTGGAATAATAAAATCCACCGAATGAGACGGGGCTTGGTGTCCTTTTTGGAAAGTAAGTATCTTAAAGCAGAGTGATCGGAATAAATATTAACTTTAGCCCCTAACAGATATGAGCGAAATTTTTCCACGGTAAAAAAAATAACTAGCAATTCCTTCTCTGTGGTGGTGTAATTACACTGTGCATCAGCGAGGGTGCGGCTCGCATAGTAGATCACCATAAGCTTCTTATCGACTCTCTGATCTAGGACAGCTCCAACAATGTAGTTTGAAGCATCACACATGATCTCAAAAGGGAGCGACCAATTTGGGGATTGAAGAATCGGGGCCTGAGTGAGGGCCGCTTTCAAGGAATTAAATGTTTCAAGACATGAATCATTAAGATTGAAATGAGTGTCCTTGGCAAGCAATGGTAGAGAAGTTTTTGATAAATCTGCGATAGAATCCAGCATGGCCAAGAAAGGATCGAATCTATTGGACAGAATAAGGAGTAGGAAGATTGAAAATCAAATCAACATTGGCCTTATCAACCTCTATTCCTATCTCTGAAACAACATGGCCTAAAATTATTCCTTCTCTTACCATAAAATGACTCTTCTCCCAGCTTAACACAAGATTTGAATCAATGCACCTATTTAGCACCTGAGTCAGGTTCTCCAAGTAATTTTCAAAAGATGTACCAAACACTGAAAAGTCGCTCATAAAAAATTTCTAAAAATTCACCCACCATTTCAGAAAAGATTGACATCATGCACCGCTGAAAGGTGGCTGGGGCATTGCACAGCCTAAATGGCATTCTTCTAAAAGCAAACGTGCCATAGAGACACGTGAACGTTGTCTTGTCTTGATCCTCCAGGTAAATAGCAACTTGATTATACCCGGAGTAGCCATCCAAAAAGTAAAAATAGTTTTGTCTAGCCAGCTTTTCCAAGATTTTATCTATAAACGGGAGTGGGAAATGATCTTTCTTTGTTATTGAATTCAATTTTCTATAATCTATGCAAATTCTCCACCCTGTCTGTAGAAACATGGGCACTTCTTCTCCTTTCTCATTTATTACAACTGTCAGCCCTAACTTCTTTGGCACAACTTGCGTTGGGCTAACCCACTTACTGTCTGAAATGTGATATATAATCCCGACATCCAGCCACTTTACTACCTCCTCCTTGACCACCTCCTTCATGTTGGGATTCAGCCGACGTTGCATTTCTCTGCTCGGCTTGGCATTGTCCTCCAAGTAAATATAATGCATACACACATCCGGACTAATACCCTTCAAATCTGTCACAGACCAACCTATCGCCCCCCTGTGCTCCTTAAGGACATCTAAAAGTTGAGACTCCTGAGCAGAAGTGAAGTTGGAAGCATTGATCACGGGCAGAGTTTGGTCAGGACCTAGATAAGCATACTTCAAAGAATTCGACAGAGGTTTCAATTCCAGAACGAGCGACTGATCCATGGATGGAAGAACAGGTTCAGCTTGCAGCAGAGGGAGTGGCTCTATCCTAGAATAGGGCACACAAGAAAGAGGGGAATCCTGAAGCATGCTACCCTCTTTTAGACATTCCTCATTAACTTCCGAACTTTCTTCAATCAATTCCGTAATGACCTCAATGACGTTACATTCCTCCTCATGGTCCGGGTACTGGGATGCCTTGTACACATTTAAAGAAACCTTCTCACCCCCGAAAGAAATATCCATCATTCCCGTGGCACATTTTTTATTGGCCTTTGCTGTAGCTAAAAACGGTCGTCCCAAAATAATTGGAGTGTGCTTTAATTCCTGAGACGAGGCCATATCTAAAATAAGAAAATCCACCGGAAAATAACACTCATGCACTTTCACAATCACATCTTCCAATAGACCCCTTGGAGTCTTCACGGACCGATACGCTAGTTGAAGGATTATAGATGTGGGCTTCAACTCTCCCACATCCATCAAATTGCTCATATATAAAGGTGGGCAACAGATTCACGCTAGCACCTAAGTCTAGCAATACTTTATCAAATGTCACTCCACCTATATCACATGAAATTAGAGGAGCTCCGGGGTCCTTCAACTTCTTAGGTAAATGGTTCATCACGACAGCACTGACATCTTCAGATAGGCGGATCTTTTGAGTTATTGCCTTCGACTCCCTCTTTGGAGTGCACAGCTCTTTTAGAAACTTTGCATATGCCGGCACATGCTTGATCTGGTCCAAAAGTGGAATATTGATATTCACTTGTTTAAATAATTCCACTAATTCTTCTTGTTGGACCGATTTTTTCTTTTGAGCCTTCGACTTTAGAGCATCGGGAAAAGGGATCTTAGAAACATACTCTTGGGGGCCTTCTTCATCAACCTTTGCTTTTCCTTTATCCAACTTATTTTCACCCCCCTCCGGCTTCTTTTTCTCTTGCACAATCACTGGCTCCTCATCCTCATTATCACTCTCCACATTGGCTTCTTGGCCCAAACTACTACCAACACCCCTAGCCTGATATGGGTCATCTAGAATCTTCCCGCTCCTAAGGGTAGATATGGCCTTGGCGTTCTCAAATTGAGGGCCTACAGGAGGGGGAGGCTGAGGTTGGTTAGGTGGAGGAAAAATTGGCGGAGCTCTCTGAGGGAAGCCCAAGGGTTGATTTCTGGGGTTAGCCACTGGTTGGCTAGGAAGCTAGCCTACCTCTCATCTCATGTTATTTGCATCCAGTTGACCAATTTGGTTCTCCAACTTAGAAATAGACTGATGCTAAGTAAGGATAAGTCGTTGGAGTTATTCAAATTTTTCATCAAAATTGGGCAGAGGAGGAGGTGGCTGATATTGAGGTTGATGGAAACGATTAGAAGGATATTGATTATATGGGCCTTGAGAAAATGGAGCCTGATGATATGGGGCCTGAGATTGCTGATAAGGAGGTTGAGAATATTGTTGTTGAGCTTGTTGAAAAGGAGATGGAAAATTTTGGTGAGATTGACTTGGCACTTGGAAGGATTATTTTTGAATGGCTTGGTTCGAGGGATTAGCTTGCATAGGTGGACCTTGTTGAGATTTCCAAGAAAAATTGGGATGAGTTCTCCAACCTGGATTATAAGTGTTAGAATAAGGATCATAAGTCGGTTTGGACACACCCCGAGCAGCAAAAATTTGTTCTTGGATGAATGGAGGAAGTTGGGCCGCCGTAGGGCAATCAGTGACAGCATGGTTCGGGCTAGAACAAAGAGCACATATTTTTTCATGGGTGGGAGCTGAGAACGATTGAGGTTGAGAAGCAAAAGAAAAAGAAGGTTCTCGCCTAGATAACAACTGATCTAATATATGTTCTACCAAATCAACCTTGTCCATCTTCTGCGCCAACAAATCTATTTTATTCAATTTCTGAGTTATGACATTGATATCCATTTTGTTCTTAAATTCCCCTTGGTTCTTAACTTCATACAGCCATGACCTCTTAGATGGCCCAATCATTCTTTCATATGATGAAAGCAAGACATGACTAATCGAATTTTCACTAAACATTTCAAATAAATCATAGGCCTCATCCTCGCTCTTACTCATAAATGCTCCCCCACATGAAGCATCCACCATGTGTCTATAATTTTCTGTCAAACCCTCATAGAATGCCTGAATAATTTGCCATCTTGATAATCTATGGTGAGGGCATTTCCTTAGCAGATCTTTCAATCTATCCCATGTCTCATGGATTTTCTCTCCAGGATTTTGTGTGAATCTAGTTATGGCTCTCCTCATGGTATTGGTTCGTCCTATGGGATAGAATTTCTTCTAAAATTTCTTTTGTATTTCCGCCCATGTATCAATAGATCTACCCAAGGCACCTAACCAATATTTAACCTTATCTTTGAGTGAGAATGGGAAGAGAGTCAACTTAAGAGCATCATCTAAAAAGTTTTTTATTTTCACAGTTGAGTAAATCTGGAGGAATTCATCAAGATATTTATAAGGGTCTTCATTGGTATTACCGTAGAAGGATGACAATATTTGAATGGTACTTGATTTGATCTCATACTGAATTGCCTGGTTCTGGGGTGCTTGGACATAGAAGGACGATTTGTATTGATTAGGCATGAAATAGTCCTTCATCTGCTTGGGGACATGTTGTAGATTTTGGTCCGCCATGAGGCTAGGTTGTGGATAATTTCTAGAATGCACTAACCTCTCAATCTCACTTATGGGCCCTATCAATTGTGGATGTAGGGATCTCCTACCTTGCATGCAATGTAAAAGGGCCCAAAGAAAGATAGTTGTTTTATTTTTTTATTTTTTTATGCAAATGAGTTTGGAAAATAATACAATGAATCAAACACTATATGAATACAAAATGATGATGTTTTCCTTTTTTTTTTATTTTTTTTAAGAAAAGAAGGATTGGCACTCACTACTAAATTGGTCAACCGGCAAGTTAGAGGTGGAGTTGTGGGAGACTCCCCCTACTTTCGTAGAGACCTAATTAAATAACCACAATCTCACTTGGGCGTTTGTCACAAAATCTCTAGCCTTAGACACAAATTTCTAAAATAGTAATAAATTCTAACACTCTTTTTTATGTGAAACCTTCTAAGGGCAATCTACCTTCAAGGTGCTTCTTGGTACAACCGGCCCGACGTCGTGAGGGAATCACGGGTGCGAGGACTTATGGAGGTCTTGGAAAAGAAATTCTAATCCAAAGAGATGGAATGCTCAATGGAGGGTCTTTCCAATTCCAAAAAGGGTGTAAGGAACTAACTTGCCCTTGAGAAGGGGAAAGAGAAGAGAGAAAAAAAATATTTTTTTTAAATGATGATGCAAGTAAATTAGAAATCAACTAAAAAGTAAAATACCTGAAAATGATGCAACTAAGACGAAGGCATGATAACATGATAAGAATTGTTTCTATTTTTCTGTTTACTGATATTTTTTAAGAGAATTTTTTCTTTTTTTTCAAAAAGATATATGGATAAAAGATAACTATCAACTAAAAATAGCAAATAATATGAAAAAGTACTGCAAATTAAGATCTAAAATCATATTTTTGACATTTTCTTGATTTTTGATTTTTTATATTTTTTAGAATTTTTTTAAATTTTTTATGCTTTTTCAAAAATTAAAAAAATAGGACATTTTTCCTACGTTTACTGATCTTTAGCGACACTTGAATTTTCTAGATTATCTGATTTTTAACTTTCTGCTACAGTTTCAGGCTTTCAACAACGCTTTCGGTGACAGTTTATTTCCTGAGATTTTCAGGTCCAAATTTCTGTGTATTTTCTGATTTTTTGATTTTTTTTTCATTTTTTCTGCAAAATAAAAATAAAAAAATTAGTATTCACATATATACATCAAACATAAGAAATTTCAACCATTAAAAATAATTTCCTCCTCGACAACGGCACCAAAAATTGATATGCACAAAACCCATCGTTGAAAAGCCGTGCCACAATTTTAAAATAACTGCACTCACTCACTTAAAAAAGATTGGAATTAGAGTAAAGTGGTAAGAATGGGTCGATCCCACGGAGAAGAAATATTTTCAATTATGATCAAGTTGAAAAATTCTTATATTTGGAAGATCCGAATTTTGAGTGAGATTAAATTAATGAAAAGAAAAAATTACATGAAAATAAACCTATATAAAGAATATGAGATGGTTAAAGAAGATAACTTAGAAGGAGATAGAAAGAGAAGAACACAATTTCCAAAATATGAATTTTATTACTAAAAAAGGTGGCAAGTACAACTCTATGAAAATAAAAATTACAACTTGGAAATAAAAGAGAAAGGGAAGAAATAAGAGCCAGGAAATTCGGATGAAGAGCGCCGCTATCTCCTTGCCAAGCCTTTGAGTGAACTGCCCCGTCGTGGAGATGAGACCGCCTTAGAGCACCAAGGGAAGAAGATCCGCCATAGGATATGGAGAAGAAATATGGAGAGTGAGATAGAAGAATGGAGGAAGAAAATTTAAAAACTATAAGTAAGAACCTATGTGTGCGTGTGTGCTTTGAAAAGAGAGAAAGAGAGGTAGAGAGGGGTTACGGTGGAGAAGAATAAAAACACAGTAAAATCAAATTGAAAATAAGGGAGATTAAAGAAAAATAACTTTAAATCTATGAAGAATTATAAGAGGTGAAAGAAGAGAAAGTTGTAGATCTAAAAGAGACAAAGACAATTACTGAAGAATGTAGAGAGAGAAAATATGAGGAAGATGGTGAAAAATGAGGAAGAATAGAGGTGAGATGCGCAGATGAATAGTAAAAATCCTAAAAATTACACTTTGAAAAATAGTGAATAACTTGAAAATGAGGAAGAATTGGAGGAAGAGTAAGAAGAAAGATTTGAAGAGCACTTAAAAATGGAGAAGTTTGCAGAAGAAATCAAATTGAAATGACGGTCAGAAAGCATGTAAAAATAGGCTAAAAGGCTAACTCTTTCCCACGGTGGCTCTTGGGCAGTTATATAGGGTGCAGAAGCTTTCACGATCGTGACTTTTGGATCAAATCAAAGTTCGATTTCCCAACATCAAGGCTTGATCAAACCAGGTCTCTTGCCATATGTAGAGTCTTCCTTTCCTCAAATAAGAGGAGATAAGCTTGAATATTGGAAGATAACTTCGTTTAGTTTCATCCGGTTCCGTCTCTGAAACTAAAATGGTGATCGATTAGTGAGCGTTAATTTCTCAATGAGCGACTCTCCCTTCGGGCACACGTTCTTCATTTCCTTGTTTTAATATTTCCCTTGTTTCTCGACAAAAGGAATGGACGACTTTATGAACGGTCGCATATTCTTTCCCACAGAATGGACGGTCGAGCACAAGGGCGCTCATTATTTATTTCGATATTTTTTCTTCATTTTCTTCTTCTATTTTTTGTCTTTTTCGTACAGTGAATGGCGCCTTCTTGAATGGTCATTCATTCCTTTCCAAAGAATTAACGACTGTGTGAATGGTCGTTCATTCTCCTTTCTTTTCCAGCTATTTTTCTTTTCTTTTTTTGATCAAATTAATTGGCGCCTGTCAAGGTGTCGTAGGATCTTGAATGTGTGCCCTTTCAGAAGGGCGTTCATTAATTGGTGACTGGAGCTCGGTCGCTATTCCCTGAAAATTTTAGAAAATTTAAAATATCAACATATTTCATCCCAAAATGGCTTTCAAATAATTGTGCAAATTCTTGAATATTTCTCACATGGTCATTTTGGCTCAAAAAGATGGTAAAATGCGTACAGACTCAAATAATGTGTGAGAATGAGATTTGTTGATATTAATGCATAATTGTGCTCATTAAATGCTCAATAATGATGAATGTGATGCAACTTGTGATATAAAATACAATACTCATCACCGCGTTGAGGCCCGTCGAGAGCATAGGCAGCGCACTTCACGGTGATCGAGGTCACATATATCGGCGATCCCTCTCAGCGCCGTTGCTGAAATGCCTGTTCCCTACAGAAGCTAAGCAAGCCGTACAGGAAGTACATGAAGGGCTCTGCGGCAGTCATGTGGGGGGGGCAAGCACTCACGCAGACTCTTATCCGACAAGGATACTGCTGGCCCATGCTACAGCAAGATTGCCTCAACTACGTCAGGAGGTGCCCCCAGTGTCAAAAGTTCTCCAACCTACACCACCAGCCAGTGACACAACTGCAACCCCTGATGGGGCCTCGGCCATTTATTCAGTGGGGGGTGGATATATTGGGCCCCTTCTTAAAAGCTCAGGGGAGGAAAAAGTTCCTTATAGTTGCCATTGACTACTTCACCAAATGGGTCGAGGCAGAACCACTAGAAAAAATCAAGAGTGAAGCCATTTGGAAGTTCGTGCTGCGGAGCATCATCTGTCGATTTGGGATCCCACGAGTCCTCACGACCAACAACGGCAGACAATTCGCGAGCATTGCCTTCCAAGAAAAGTGCTCAGAACTAGGGATTTGGAATCACTATACCTCGGTGGGGCATCCCCAGGCAAATGGGTCAGTAGAGAACGCTTACAGAACACTCCTCCATGGCATCAAGACCCGTCTAGAATAAGTTGGCGATAGATGGGTGGATTCCATCCCGAGCATCTCGTGGGCACACCGGACTATGGCCAAAGTAGCCATGGGCGAAACCCCCTTCCACCTGGCATACGGAGCTGAGGCGGTCATACCGGTTGAAATATCTAACCCCTCACTGCGGACGGGACATTTTGATGAGGCCAGAAATAACCATGCGATGCGAGAAAATTTAGATTTTCTCTAAGAAGACAGAGCGCGTGCCCAAGTGAGACTCATAGCCTACCAATAGAAGCTAGCCCAATACTACGACGCTTGAGTAAAAGAACGACACTTCCTCCCCAGAGATCTTGTGTTACGGCGAGCAAGCGTGGGAGACCCAAAGGCAGCTGCTAGAAAGCTTGCACCAAATTGGGAAGGCCCGTACAGGGTAACGGAGGTACTCATCAAAGGAGCGTACAGACTGGCAACACTGGGGGGGAGAGAGGTACCAAGGGCGTGGAACACCATAAACCTCAGAGCTTTTTATCAATAAAAAGCCTTTTCTGAAATGTTGCCAGTTGAAGCTTAAAAATGGTAACCTACGGGTTCCCCAGAGGCGAGCACCGCTCCCCTCAAAAAAATGAACGGGTAACCTACTGGTTCCCAGGAGGCGAACACCGCTCCCCTGAAAAATAAAATGGTAACCTATGGGTTCCCAAGAGGCGAGCATCGCTCCCCTCAAATACGAAATGGTAACCTATGGGTTCCCAAGAGGTGAGCACCGCTCCCCTCCAAAATGAAATGGTAGCCTAAGGGTTTTCAAGAGGCCAAAACTGCTCCCCTTAGAAGCAAAGAAGACTCCCAAGTCTCCTAGAGGCAAGTGTCCATGCCTCCCTCAGAAACGAAGGTAGCCCACAGGCTCCCTAGAAGAAACGACCACAATGTACCATGAGCCCAAGGATATGAATGCGATAGAGAGAAGCTAGAAATGGTCAAAATGTTGACCAACAAGCTCTCATAAACCCACCGCACACGTAAACATCTTTCGCCAAAAGGTGCCCAAAAACACAGTTACTGTAACGACCCAAGATCTGAATACCGGGAAGGACTCGATACCATTTGAATCATGGTCCGCCGCCTACGAGCTAGAGGGCTCGGAAAGGCTAAAGGATGTGTGTGAGTGGAGTACACATAAATAAGAAATAAAGCATGAACAATAATAATATAACAACTAAATAAACTAACTACAGAGTCCTGTCCAAAAAGTATAGTCTACAGAAATAAATCGTACCCCATGCCGAGTGAACACTCGGCCCAGTGAGCTGGCGACTACGAACCTCCGCGCTGCACCTCCGAACCTCGAGGAGGGACCGGCACACCTAAAAAGTAGGGGGTGAGTATCGTCTCACTAGCTTAGTAGGGGTCTCGCGGAACCCCAATCATAAATAACTGTGGTAACGGAAAGTAGAAACAATAGCGGAAACAACAAATACGGTGGCCGGTAAAACCTCGGCTCTACAACTACTCCTACTATACCGAGAAACACACCCCAATCTCACAGTCAGGGGACCACCGGACTAACGAGAAAACCCTAGCTACGATTTCAGGAGAAACACCACAACAACGCTGTCGTGGAGGCCTATCCTCGCTGACTAAGGCCTGGCCGAAGACAACGTGGTCTGGGAACACAGTCACGACCTCACTGTCATGAACCTGGAGGCGTCCACGGAAAACCCTCGGTAACGCTATCAGAAACCCTAGACTTTATTGTCGGAAGGACACTCAGAAACCACAGAGAAAACATAAGAAAACCCATCTCATGTGATAGGAGTATTGCCCACTAGAAGCAAGGCTGAATGAGTCCACTAGCGTCTTAGTCCGCCCCTCAGGTGTCTCCCTCTGGCCCAGCAGGAACTGAGACACCGTACTAGTAGCCATGAAACAAGGGTCTAGTTGAGGTTGTGCTCGTCAGCACGTGTCTGAAGTCCCCGACCATGTGTGCACACACTGACAGACTATACGTGTCAGGCCCTCTAGCTGGTTTTCCTCCCGGCCCGGACTCGAGCCGCTACAGGGGAGGCCCTACGGTGACCAGCCTATAAACCGTCTCTCCCGGGTGTAGCTCTCCACCTACTCCCTAGTGGGTATGCACACGGGTGCAAAGGCAAGCTACGACTAGTAGGGGCTCACTGAGCAAAATGACTCTCGGAAGAACCCTCAGAATATGGACAGGCTACGCATGAGCCCTGTCATAAATTTGCTTCAAAAATAGGTGGCACGATGCCACCGGACTCTGGACAGTCCACTAAACTTATTAAACCCGACGGTCCTCGAGTCACAAGACTCAGGTCAAGGCCGTCACACAGGACAGCTCCAGGCTGTCAATGTGGCCTACCCCTAGGTCAGAAACCATGGTATGCTATATCTTTTAAGGCGGGACATGACCGCCGACTTAATCCCTTCAAAAGGGAACCTAAGAAACCCTCCAGCCCTAGGCTAGGTAATTGGACTCACAGGCCATAGGTCATACGCATTGTCCACACGAAAATCACTTTTCGGAGAAGCTCATGATGTGCGAGAATAGCCCACCGCACTCATGCCAATATACGACGACTTGATCTAGCGAAAGCACAGAAGCCCGGAACACAAAAGGTCACCCGAACCCCTAAAACCCACGAGCATGCTAATCAAGGTAAAATGGTACCTCCGGACCCCCAAAAACACGGTCACGGTACCGACGGGGTGTCCGGGACACTCACGGTGCCAAAGGTTGGTCATTGGGTCTCAACCGGACCGACTGGAACCCAAAATGGGCAAGAGGGGCTCAATTCGGTCGACCAGACCCATTGGGTCGGTCGACCAAAGCAACCCACGATGGTCGGTCGACCAGACCGATCCGACTGGTCTACCGGCGCCGCAGGCGGCGTCGACGTAGCGCGGGCTGCGTCGACTCCACCCACTATGGTCGGTCGACCGGCACCCAATAGTCGATCGACTGAAATCCGCAGCGTGCCCCTCTGTGGCGAACGTCGTTCGGTCGACCGAACTGCCCGAGTCGGTTGACCGAATAAGGCGGGAAACCAACCTGAGCCACCCTAGGGCTCCTATTTCCATGCCCACTCGACCCCAATCGAGGGGAAAAACATCAGGGATCATTTCCCGGGTCCGAAAACCCAAAAAGGAAGGAAAGAAAGCAGGGAAATGTCGGTCGATTCGAGGAAACCGTCACACGCCCTAAAACATGATTTTAACCCCCTGGCATGAAGAAAACCCCACTCGGCTCACCAAGGCCTACCAAACTCGTGAAAAAGGGAGTATCGGGGTTAAGGATCCATCCCCCTACCTCCACCGAAGATTCCGCGCACCGTGGACGCCGTTCCTTCATGAAACACCCGCGAAACCCCCGTCGAGACACGAACTCGCGAACCGACTTCGACGCGCCACCGTCCCTAAATCCTTGACCCGTTCCCACTCCATGCCCTCGTAGCATCCCCGCCTCGCCCTTGCCCCGCTCTGTCGGCCGCCCGAAGAGGAGAGGGAGAGAAAGAGAAGAGGGAGAGAGTGAAAGAGAGAATGGGGAGAGAGAGGGGGTGAGGGTTGTTTAAATAGAAAACCCATGCGAGTTTTTCAAAATCCATAAAATATAAAAATGGGAAAAAATACTCCTCACGATCCTCGAAAAATGCACAATGCGCTTGCAATGTCCCGGAGCCCGACAACACATCGGTTCAACCTGCACTGGGTTCCGAAGGCTCGTTAGACACAAACCCGCGTAAAGCCCAAAACACGTTCCGGGACTCACAACGACGCTCCGAACTCACGGATCCTAATCCGAAAAAATGAAAAAAATTTCGGTGTGTTACAATTCTCCCCTCCTTACAGAAATTTCATCCTCTAAATTTGAGGCAACCACCAAGGCACAGGGGAAGAACAACACACCCAGCTGGCAACGCTCTCAGAGCTCAAGCAAAACCTCGATACTCGTAGGACATGGATCTTGAGGGATACAGCCAGACCTTGATCACGAACACACGTCTTCCTCTGCTTACAACACACATCGATCACCAGAGCATGCATAACACAAAGGGAACAAGTTTGGCGTCGCCTCAGCCACCATGAAATTCCAACCGTGGCTTCGCTGCCACGATCTCACTCACTAAGGAAACGTAATCCTCGTTACGAGAAATAGTCACCGATCATATCCCATGCTTGGCGGACCAATCATGCGTCAGCTCTGCCACCAACTGACTGATCTCACGCCCTCCACAATGGAAGACCATCACTGAGCTTCGCCAACTCACACAGTCATTCCAACTGACTCCGACAAAACCGTCGGCTCTACGCCTAGAATCTTCTTACACCTAGCAAGCCGACCCCCAATAACCGTAGTGGACCATCTTTGTTAGAACTCAAACTTCGACAAAGCCCAGATCCCATCTGGGAAAAGGCACATCACGAAAACGTCCACTAAAGGCCTCGCTTGCATACGACTCTTGCCATTCTTGACTGGCTACAACCAGCATCTTCTGTCTGTGAAAGACCATACACCGATCATCAGACACTCGTCAACGGGAAGCCTTCACTCACTCAAGTTCTTCCTTCCTTCCTGGTCCATCACCAGATCCCATAAGCACATTGCAAATCTGGATAGGCCATCTGTTGACTCTTGCATAGACCATTACCACATCACGAGCCGGTCCTCACGCCAACTCTACCCTCTCAGGGGAGCACGGTGAAACCAAATGATAAGATCCAAAATCCTTGGTCCTCACCTCACTCGACTTAGGCTTACAGGGAAAATCCCCCCATGCTGGTCACAGACCAAGGACCACCATCCAGCGACAACTTCCTCAAGGAATCTCGCACACAGGTGGAGTCCATCATGTTGTCTCGTCAAATCTTATCTCATCTCAATTATTCCTAATGGACGCTTGCCAATTCCTCGGCTCCGCTCTCACCACAGAGCCACAGGACAACACCTGAACGATCCTCGACACACGTCTTCAGGACAGAAAAGTGCCGCCTGCCACCACAGCATCCTGGTCAACGACGTCATGACCAATGCACACGAGTCCCCAAACCTCACAGATTCTTATCACCGCTGAGTCCTCTTCCATATCAGTCTGAAACTCCCGGACTCAACTAGGCCACTTGATAACACAGACCTTGCCATGGTCGACCACTCGACTAGCCTTACCGGCCGCTCACAGCAATCAACTGAGACCCACAATCTCTCAGAGGTCACTCGTGGGGAACCACGATCTCATCCGAGGACACAGCTTCCAACACGCGTCAAGCACCGAGCTTATCGACTCTGACCATCACATCCTTGTCCTCCATTCGGTAATTCCTCAGCAACCCCATCTGGGTTCAGAACCAGATGCCATACACGGCTTCCAAAAAAGGAACATGGTACTCATGCGACACACTAGCCGACATATTTCCCCAATTCTCCATCTTGCCAGTGCCACGAGCCACAATCTATCCAACAACGGCACGACAACCAACATGGCTCACATAGCCAGAGACAATCTCACACTGAGGAAGCAATCCTCCAATGCTCCATACAAATCCTCAGGAATCTGCCCGTATCCATCAATGCTACGATCCTGGGCCAACGGGATTATAAGCCCACTTGACTTTCGCTGCGCACTCTGATCTATGCGCGCAAAAACCATAGCAACAACTTGTTAGGACCGATGCAATGGATTCAGAGGGGGGGTGAATGAATCCCCTATGAAAAATTCGTCCAAATAAAAACTATAGCTGATCGATGCGCAGAATTAACGCACTCAGATGGCTCAACAAGATCACTGTTCTAAGAAGGCTCACACTCGAACACTTAATATGGGTAGTCGGATGAAACACTTAGTCACTCAGTGAATCCAGAAAACTCGAAACAGTTAGATGAGCAAATCTAATCATACATCTATCGTGGACCAACAGGTAATCAGTCCAAAGTGAGTCTCTCAAGACCACTTTCGAATGAATGATATGCAATCAAATTCCTCGCTAGATTGAAGATTCAAGTCGGCCTATGCATACATCTAGCGAATCGAATAAGGCAATCGAACCACAGTAGAAAAGAGAATTTTTAGGTGGTTCAATCCGCAGACCTACGTCCACCCTACACTCAAACCCGAGTGTGGCTTTCGCTGATACACAGCTTAAACCATTGGGCCTCACAGCTTGCCTACAACCGCTGAGTGTCACAGCTTACTTCCACTGGGTAATACAGCTTAGCCATCCGCTGCCTAACAGCTTGACACGCAGGGCAATATAGCTTAGCCGACCAGAGGAATCCTCCTCGTCAACCGCTGGGCAAAATAGCTTGGCCGTCCATAGGAACCAATCCTCTGCTACTGTTGAGCAACACAGCTTGCTCTGCTGACTAACGGCTTGAAATAAAGATAAAAACAAAACAAAGATGAAAGTAACAGTGATGAAAAGCTACAATACTCTGTAAATCAAACGTGGCTCTTGCAGGAGCTAACTGGCCTGGATTTGATCCACGGTCCAGTAGAAAAAGATCTTCAGTGAAGTCTTCTGTCTTCTTCTCCACGAACTCTCTCTCTCTCTCTCTCTTCACTCTCCTTCTTTTTCCTCTTCTGCTACTCTATGCCTCTCTGCCCCTCTTTCCTATTCGTCTCACTGTCTGCTCTTCTCTCTCTCTTCTCTTCACCTCTCTGGATCGTGCTGGCTCTAGATCTTTCTGCTTCGATCACCTTTCCTTGGAAGGAGAGGCTTCCTTTTTATATGAGCATCAGATGTAGGGCGTGTGCTTTCCACGATTCCCGCCCAAATGCCTTGGCCCACGTGGGAGCATCCTAGCTCAATGCTTTCCACGTGTCACGATCCTGGCACCTCCTCCACTCTTGGATCATGTGCCATTCTTATTCTTCTCGAAAAAAATACATGTCATACAGTCAGAAAGAAATATCAGCTCGAGACAATTATACATATAGTAAAGAGTTAAACAGAACTGCACGGAGTCAATAGGTGAATAAGCCAGATGTGCACAGACTTAATTGTGATGTACACATATGCATGCACGAGTTCAGTACTATCACACTAGCATATGCACAGACTTATTTGCAGCACAAGACTAACGGATGCACTAGCTATGTGTATGCAATGTGCAAGCATTGCACAAACCTGCTCGGGTAATGTGCAGCCTTGCATGGACTCCGTGTGTGCGAGTATGAGAGGGATGCACAAACTCTAAGTGCTTGGTGCAAGTGTTGCACCGACTCAGTGAATGCTATAAGAAATATTGCACAGATATACCTGATGCGCCAAAGGTTTAGCACCGACTTGGTCGTGCCCATCTGACAGCTATTGCACCGACTTGGTCGTGCCCAGCCGACAGCTATTGCACCGACTCAACGAATGCATGCGGCTACGGTTATTGCACCGACTCACCTAATGCATTGTTAGATGCTTTCACGACCTATCCGTGTGCAACGACTAAGTTTGCACAGATTCAAATGTGCATGCAGGAACTGAGCGCATGAGATGCAACCTATGCACAGACTGTGGTCGGACTTTATACAACGATGCACAGACCTATGTGCACATGGCATAGAATGTGCACCGACTTGTGTCGCGTATGCACTGAGTTTGAATGCATGCAGAAAAGATGCACCGACGTGAAATGAGACGCACTCAATCATGAGATGCAAGTGCAGACGCATGCCATGCATGAGACGCAAACTACACCGAGGTAATCTTGCACCGAGTCTAAGCCAAAATACAAATATGCACCGACCACCATATACTCACATCATGACTTGCACCGAGGTTGAACATTTAATGCACGGACCTCAACCATGCACATAGCAATGTGCACTGACTCGAATGTGCACTGACTTGTGTGCAAAATGCGCACATATGCACCGACCTTGACCCTATTCTCACCATATTCACAGACCTAGATCCAGGTGACGCAGACTTGAACATATATGCACAGACCTTGTCTAAGCTGGCTATCATGTAATGCACGGACCTTGAATGCATGCTGTCTATACTAGCATTGACCTTGAACTGTTCGATGAAATGTCATGCACTCTGATGAAGTTGTAGGCAACATAACATGCAATGACCAGATGCTCATTCAATCATGCTCATTCAATCTTTCATGCAAACACAGTGTGACTTATAATGTTTGCTATCATCAAAACCACAGGGGCATAACAATCTCCCCTTTTTTGATGATGGCAACACCACTATGAGTCACATTGGCTCAAGTCAAACTATTCTCCCCCTTTGACTTCATCAAAAAGGAACTAGTTTAAGATGAGATATGATTGAATTAAAATCTCCTCCTTTGACAAAATCATTAAGGCATAGAAAATCATTAAGGAATGAAATCATCAAACACAGGGACAGTTAAATAATTAAGCACCAATCAAGTCTGTGTTGCAAATGTATTATCCCCTTATAAAGAATAAATGCTTACATGATGTAGATGGGACAAGAACCAATCAAGCTATACTCCCCCTTTGACTTAACCAAATAAGATCACAAACAAATCTCCCCCTTTAAAAAGTAATAAGTGCAGTCTAGACAAGACCTAAACTTTCCATTAAAATAATCCAATGCTCCCTGATCTGAATGAAGCAAGGTTTTCAAGAGTGTAAGGTGAGGGATATGTCAAGAAGAAATTCAGGAAGGATGACATAGCAACACGCAGAATACAGGATCTTTCCAAGAATAGAAGATTTTCAATAAGATACTTATTTCATAAATCTGAATAAACAGATGGTTCAGACTCTTCCATTATAAGGGCTTATGAATTTTTATTTGAACATCATGGTTTTAATATGATGTATACATAGTTTGTCAATAAAATTCTGTACTCATATCTGAACATCAATGTTTAATAAAAGTGAACCAAACCCTCATATTTATATCTTGATTAACCTCCCTTCATCTTACTCAGTCAATTTTAATGACTTCTTTAGAAATTACAATCATTAGTATTGAGATTAAACAACATGAAGGAATTCAAATTTGGTTCTTGAGGATCAGCCATACTTTTTCAAAAAAATTTAGATTTTTCTTTATGCACAGCACAAGTTTTCATAGCAAGTTTACCAGGTGCAATTGAGTTAATTACACACCTTGTGGCTAGAGGATACACGTTGTTTGGACGCCAGTATCCCTAAGCACTTAGTATGACTAACTGTCATGCTTCAGAGATAGTATTGACACCTCGTGACATACTTCAACTTATTTCATTGATAAGTGAGGTATGTTTCTCAGTATTCAAACCATTGCTCTGCCTGGATTTTTAATGAATTTTATTTAGCAGAGTTAATTATGGCACTTCATGACACAATCCTCTAGACTTCATGGTCAATGGACATGGTTTATCAGTGACCAAAATCATTGCTCTGATAGAATTTACCCTTTGTAACATTTCAGATTCATCAGATGTTTAAAAATAATACTGATTTCATATAATTCAACCAAATAAAGCCATGATATTAACATTTTCATATTTCAGAAGATTTTACAAGATTCAACATGAAATGGTTGGTTAAAGTTTATTAAAATTGACTCAGATATTTTCAAGATTCATATCCAAGCTCAATGAATAGATTGGACTTAAACCAATCTGATCTTTTAGCAATTCATAAATCTTTATAATAGAAGATTCTTTAATGAATTGATTTTCAGATTTATGATCAAGGTATACGAATTGAACTTTTCTCAATTTTCTGAATTTTCAATGAGATTCAAAAGCATTCAAGTTGTGAACTGCACAAGAGTTTCAAGCATGTCACAAAGATGAGCACAACAATGGAGATGTCAAGATTTGACAAAGCATTTCCAAGATGTTGTCGACTCACTGTGTCGACCCTTCCAATCAAGACAATTAATAGGTGCAACAAAGAATGTATCAAAGAATGTACCAATTGTTAGGACCGATGCAATGGATTCGGAGGGGGGGTGAATGAATCCCCTATAAAAAATTTGCCCAAAAAAAAACTATAGCTGATCGATGCGCAGAATTAACGCACTCAGATGGCTCAACAAGATCACTATTCTAAGAAGGCACACACTCAAACACTTAATATGGACAGTCGGATGAAACACTTAGTCACTTAGTGAATCCAGAAAACTCGAAACAGTTAGATGAGAAAATCAAATCATACATCTATCGTGGACCAATAGGTAATCAGTCCAAAGTGAGTCTCTCAAGACCACTTTCGAATGAACGATATGCAATCAAATTCCTCGCTAGATTGAAGATTCAAGTCGGCCTATGCATACATCTAGCGAATCGAATAAGGCAATCGAACCACAGTAGACAAGAGAATTTTTAGGTGGTTCAATCCGCAGACCTACGTCCACCCCACACTCAAACCCGAGTGTTGCTTCCGCTGATACACAGCTTAAACCGTTGGGCCTCACAGCTTGCCTACAACCGCTGAGTGTCACAGCTTACTTCCGTTGGGTAATACAGCTTAGCCATCCGCTGCCTAACAGCTTGACACGCAGGGCAATATAGCTTATCCGACCAGAGGAATCCTCCTCGTCAACCACTGGGCAATACAGCTTGGCCGTCCATAGGAACCAATCCTCTGCTACTGTTGAGCAACACAGCTTGCTCTGCTGACTAACGGCTTGAAATAAAGATAAAAACAAAATAAAGACGAAAGTAACAATGACGAAAAGATGCAATACTCTGTAAATCAAACGTGGCTCTTGCTGGACCTAACTGGCCTGGATTTGATCCACGGTTCAGTAGAAAAAGATCTTCAGTGAAGTCTTATGTCTTCTTCTCCACGAACTCTCTCTCTTCACTCTCCTTCTTTTTCCTCTTCTGCTACTCTATGCCTCTCTGCCCCTCTTTCCTACTCGTATCACTGTCTGCTCTTCTCTCTCTCTTCTCTTCTCCTCTCTGGATCGTGCTGGCTCTAGATCTTTCTGCTTCGATCACCTTTCCCTGGAAGGAGAGGCTTCCTTTTTATATGAGCATCAGATGTAGGGCGTGTGCTTTCCACGATTCCCGCCCAAATGCCTTGGCCTACGTGGGAGCATCCTAGCTCAATGCTTTCCACGTGTCACGATCCTGGCACCTCCTCCACTCTTGGATCATGTGCCATTCTTATTCTTCTCGAAAAAAATACATGTCATACAGTCAGAAAGAAATATCAGCTCGAGACAATTATACATATAGTAAAGAGTTAAACAGAACTGCACGGAGTCAATAGGTGAATAAGCCAGATGTGCACAGACTTAATTGTGATGTATACACATTCATGCACGAGTTCAGTACTATCACACTAGCATATGCACAGACTTATTTACAGTACAAGACTAACGGATGCACTAGCTATGTGTATGCAATGTGCAAGCATTGCACATACCTGCTCGGGTCATGAGCAGCCTTGCATGGACTCCGTGTGTGCGAGTATGAGAGGGATACACAAACTCTAAGTGCTTGGTGCAAGTGTTGCACCGACTCAGTGAATACTATGAGAAATATTGCACAGATATACCTGATGCGCCAAAGGTTTAGCACCGACTTGGTCGTGCCCAGCCGACAGCTATTGCACCGACTTGGTCATGCCCAGTCGACAACTATTGCACTGACTTGGTTATTGCATCGACTCAACGAATGCATGCGGCTATGATTATTGCACCGACTCACCTAATGCATTGTTAGATGCTTTCACGACCTATCCATGTGCAATGACTAAGTTTGCACAGACTCAAATGTGCATGCAGGAACTTAGCGCATGAGATGCAACCTATGCACAGACTGTGGTCAGACTTTATACAACGATGCACAGACCTATGTGCACATGGCACAGAATGTGCACCAACTTGTGTCGCGTATGCACTGAGTTTGAATGCATGCAGAAAAGATGCACCGACGCGAAATGAGACGCACTCAATCATGAGATGCAAGTGCAGACGCATGCCATGCATGAGACGCAAACTGCACCGAGGTAATCTTGCACTGAGTCTAAGCCAAACTACAAATATGCACCGACCACCATATACTCACATCATGACTTGCACCGAGGTTGAACATTTAATGCACGGACCTCAACCATGCACATAGCAATGTGCACTGACTTGAATGTGCACTGACTTGTGTGCAAAATGCGCACATATGCACCGACCTTGACCCTATTCTCACCATATGCACAGACCTAGATCCAGGTGACGCAGACTTGAACATGTATGCACAGACCTTGTCTAAGCTGGCTATCATGTAATGCACGGACCTTGAATGCATGCTGTCTATACTAGCATTGACCTTGAACTGTTCGATGAAATGCCATGCACTCTGATGAAGTTGTAGGCAACATAACATGCAAAGACCAGATACTCATTCAATCATGCTCATTCAATCTTTCATGCAAACACAGTGTGACTTATAGTGTTTGCTATCATCAAAACCACAGGGGCACAACAAGCTCCCCCTTTTTGATGATGGCAACACCACTATGAGTCACACTGGCTCAAGTCAAACTATTCTCCCCCTTTGACTTCATCAAAAAGGAACTAGTTTGAGACGAGATATGATTGAATTAAAATCTCCCCCTTTGACAAAATCATTAAGGCATAGAAAATCATTAAGGAATGAAATCATCAAACACAGGTGCAGTTAAACAATTAAGCACCAATCAAGTCTATGTTGCATATGTATTCTCCCCTTATGAAGAATAAATGCTTACATGATGTAGATGGGACAAGAACCAATCAAGCTATCCTCCCCCTTTGACTTAACCAAATAAGATCACAAACAAATATCCCCCTTTAAAAAGCAATAAGTGCAGTCTAGACAAGACCTAACCTTTCCTTTAAAACAATCCAATGCTCCCTGATCTGAATGAAGCAAGGCTTTCAAGAGTGTAAGGTGAGGGATATGTCAAGAAGAAATTCAGGAAGGATGACATAGCAACATGCAGAATACATGATCTTTCAAAGAATATAAGATTTTCAATAAGATACTTATTTCAAAAATCTGAATAAACAGATGGTTCAGACTCTTCCATTATAAGGGCTTATGAATTTTTATTCGAACATCATGGTTTAAATATGATGTATACACAGTTTGTCAATAAAATTCTGTACTCATATCTGAACATCAATGTTTAATAAAAGTGAACCAAGCCCTCATATTTATATCTTGATTAACCTCCCTTCATCTTACTCAGTCAATTTCAATGACTTTTTTAGAAATTATAATCATTAGTATTGAGATTAAACAACATGAAGGAATTCAAATTTGGTTCCTGAGGATCAGCCATACTTCTTCGAATAATTTAAGATTTTTCTTTATGCACAGCACAAGTTTTCATAGCAAGTTTACCAGGTGTAATTGAGTTAAGTACACACCTTGTGGCTAGAGGATACACGTTGTTTGGACGCCAGTATCCCTAAACACTTAGTATGACTAACTGTCATGCTTCAGAGATAGTATTGACACCTCGTGACATACTTCACCTTATTTCATTGATAAGTGAGGTATATTTCTCAGTATTCAAAACATTGCTCTGCCTAGATTTTTAATGAATTTTATTTAGCAGAGTTAATTATGGCACTTCATGACACAATCCTCTAGACTTCATGGTCAATGGACATGGTTTATCAGTGACCAAAATCATTACTCTGATAGAATTTACCCTTTGGAACATTTCAGATTCATCAGATGTTTAAAAATAATATTGATTTCTTATAATTCAACCAAATAAAGCCATGATATTAACATTTTCAGATTTCAGAAGAATTTACAAGATTCAACATGAAATAGTTGGTTAAAGTTTATTAAAATTGACTCAGATATTTTCAAGATTCATATCCAAGCTCAATAAATACATTAGACTTAAACCAATATGATCTTTTAGCCATTCATAAATCTTTATAATAGAAGATTCTTTATTGAATTGATTTTAATATTTATGATCAAGGTATACGAATTGAACTCTTCTCAATTTTCTGAATTTTCAAAGAGATTCAGCAGCATTCAAGTTGTGATCTGCACAAGAGTTTCAAGTAAGTAACAAAGATGAGCACAACAAGGGAGATGTCGACATTTGACAAAGCATTTCTAAGATGGTGTCGACTCACTGTGTCGACACTTCCAATCAAGACAATTAATAGGTGCAACAAAAAATGTATCAAAGAAAATCATAGATACCTAGAGGTCCATCAGACATATTTACTCAAGAAAGACCAGCTCAGTAGATTCACAATCAAATCAGAGTCAAGTTGAGATTGTGAAATGGATGATCTCAAGAAAAGGATGGGAGCTTTAGTTGACAGATTGAAATAACAAGAAACTAGATGAATAGCGAGTAGAACACAGTCTTGTTATTTTCAATATGAGTGATGTGCAATGAATTTTGAAATAAGTGTATGCATTTGACAACATGTATGAAATGCGTTGACTCCCCCTAACTAAATGCATTGAATCATCATATATGTCATGAAGATAATGCATGGGACTTTATGTACGGGAAGTCATGAACAATGCGTATGGATGCATGGGGGGCATAAGTAGTCCTATCAGATTTTCAGTGACTATGCAAGACACATGTGGCATGAAGACATGCAAGGGCTAGACAAACTCCCCCTGACTTTATGCAATATTTGCATTGAAGGCTGAACATATGATTTTATGACTCATGCTCATTCAGACTGCCCTATTATGCAATATGACCCATGGTACTAGGCGGAGAACTTGGTCTAAAAGACCATCTCACACATAGTAAGAACCTCCAGACAGATTTCACCTGCCTTTTAGTAGCTTACCATTTGATATACCATAGTGGTCATGCATGACAATGCAATACCAACAGTCCTAAGTGCATCAGATTTTCAATGACTGTATGTCAAATACATGTATATGCAATTCACATATATGCACAAATATGCAAACTGAGTTCCTGAGTTTCTAACCTTCTCTATGTCAACAAACAGATGTCAAAACATTAATGCATGCAGATGAGAAATGAATTCAACATATCTTCAATGAATATGTACACATACAGCCCAGAATATGAATGTATAGACTCATGTTGCTCAATGCACTTGTTAAAGCAAATAAAAGTATGTATGCATGAGAGTTTTATTTAACAACTTAAATATGAAATGCATCAAATGAGATTTCTGCATGATTCAAATGAATAAGCCTGAAGAATGCAAGAATGTTACCTGACAATTTCAGAAATGGGGTTTTCATACTAGGGTGCCTTGGTTTATTTGCCCCTCTTTATTCCTCAGCCCCGAGGCACACCTGCAAAGTAATTCCTCATTTTGCACCAGTAGGTACCCAAGGCATCTTGGGTCCTAAAATAACAGTGGCACCTCTGAATGGTGCTTTCCACATTCTCTGAGCCTTCCGATCATCACTTATCATCAAAGAGCAGTCATCCATATGATACCCATATTGTCCACAATAATGACATAGAACAACAGAATTAAAATTCTTTCTTTGCACATTTATGTAATCATGGAGTCTATGTGCATTTTCATGAAAATTTATGTTAACAAAATGAGTGGTCTGTCTACTGAAACCAGCCAGCGAACAATCAGTAGCTCTGTAGCTTGGCTTTCCATAGTTAAAACATGTAATAAATTTTTCTTTGAAAAGTGATTTATTCCAATCAAAAACAATTTGTTTTATAGGGAATTTTCCTAGTTCAGAATTCAGTCTATTTCCCTGAACATGCCAACACTCAATGGCCCTATGGCCTGGCCTATCACATTTAAAGCATGTAAAAGTTTTCTTTTTATCAACAGGTTTATTTCTACTAGCAGCATTATGAATAGGGGTTTTAACAGATTTACAGTTGCCCTTTAACCCCTGTGCATTCCAGCACTGTGCAGCAATGTGGCCTAGTTTGCCACAATGAAAACATTGAAGTTTCCTTTTATGAGTTGCATGATTTTTAGCATGGAACAGTTTATCATGCACTCCAGCAGCAGACATGTCATTTATTTCCATTTGCCTACATTCATGCATGAGATGACCTATTTTATGGCATTAAAAACATTGAAGCCTTTTAATTTGAGCAGAAGAAGATCTGTTAATATTAGAATTCCTAGCATGAATTCTATCAGATTTCAATTCATCATTCTTCATGATAAAACAATCAACCATCTCATGGCCAAACTTTCTACACTAAAAGCATTCAACATTCTTGACAATAGATTTGTTGGCCTGAACATTCTTAGCATGCTGATTGTTATCATTCTTTTTCAATATTTTCCTTTTCTATTTTATTTTCTTATTTTCTTGAGCAACAACTTGTTTAGGGGATGAGGTGGAAGTGCTAGCTATGTCTGAGAATCAAACGTGGCTCTCGCAGGAGCTAACTGGCCTGGATTTGATCCACGGTCCAGTAGAAACAGATCTTATGTGAAGTCTTCTGTCTTCTTCTCCACAAACTCTCTCTCTGTCTCTCTCTCTTCACTCTCCTTCTTTTTCCCATTCTGCTACTCTATGCCTCTCTGCCCCTCTTACCTTTTCGTCTCACTGTCTACTCTTCTCTCTCTCCTCTCTTCTCCTCTCTAGATTGTGCTGGCTCTAGATCTTTCTGCTTCAATCACCTTTCCCTGGAAGGAGAGGCTTCCTTTTTATATGAGCATCAGATGTAGGGCGTGTGCTTTCCACGATTCCCGCCCAAATGCCTTGGCCCACGTGGCAGCATCCTAGCTCAATGCTTTCCACGTGTCACGATCCAGGCACCTCGTCCACTCTTGGATCATGTGCCATTCTTATTCTTCTCGAAAAAAATACATGTCATACAGTCAGAAAGAAATATCAGCTCGAGACAATTATACATATAGTAAAGTGTTAAACAGAACTGCACGGAGTCAATAGGTGAATAAGCAAGATGTGCACAGACTTAATTGTGATGTATACACATTCATGCACGAGTTCAGTACTGTCACACTAGCATATGCACAGACTTATTTGCAGCACAAGACTAACGGATGCACTAGCTATGTGTATGCAATGTGCAAGCATTGCACACACCTGCTCGGGTCATGAGCAGCCTTGCATGGACTCCGTGTGTGCGAGTATGAGAGGGATACACAAACTCTAAGTGCTTGGTGCAAGTGTTGCACCGACTCAGTGAATACTATGAGAAATATTGCACAGATATACCTGATGCGCCAAAGGTTTAGCACCGACTTGGTCGTGCCCAGCCGACAGCTATTGCACCGACTTGGTCATGCCCAGTCGACAACTATTGCACTGACTTGGTTATTGCATCGACTCAACGAATGCATGCGGCTATGATTATTGCACCGACTCACCTAATGCATTGTTAGATGCTTTCACGACCTATCCATGTGCAATGACTAAGTTTGCACAGACTCAAATGTGCATGCAGGAACTTAGCGCATGAGATGCAACCTATGCACAGACTCTGCTCGGACTTTATACAACGATGCACAGACCTATGTGCACATGGAATAGAATGTGCACCGACTTGTGTCGCGTATGCACTGAGTTTGAATGCATGCAGAAAAGATGCACTAATGCGAAATGAGACGCACTCAATCATGAGATGCTAGTGCAGACGCATGCCATGCATGAGACGCAAACTGCACCGAGGTAATCTTGCACTGAGTCTAAGGCAAAATACAAATATGCACCGACCACCATATACTCACATCAAGACTTGCACCGAGGTTGAACATTTAATGCACGGACCATAACCATGCACATAGCAATGTGCACAGACTCGAATGTGCTCTGACTTGTGTGCAAAATACGCACATATGCACTGACCTAGACCCTATTCTCACCATATGCACATACCTAGATCCAGGTGACGCAGACTTGAACATGTATGCACAGACCTTATCTAAGCTGGCTATCATGTAATGCACGGACCTTGAATGCATGCTGTCTATACTAGCATTGACCTTGAACTGTTCGATGAAATGCCATGCACTCTGATGAAGTTGTAGGCAACATAACATGTAAAGACCAGATGCTCATTCAATCATGCTCATTCAATCTTTCATGCAAACACAGTGTGACTTATAGTGTTTGCTATCATCAAAATCACAGGGGCACAACAATCTCCCCATTTTTGATGATGGCAACACCACTATGAGTCACACTGGCTCAAGTCAAACTATTCTTCCCCTTTGACTTCATCAAAAAGGAACTAGTTTGAGATGAGATATGATTGAATTAAAATCTCCTCCTTTGACAAAATCATTAAGGAATAGAAAATCATTAAGGAATGAAATCATCAAACACATGGGCAGTTAAACAATTAAGCACCAATCAAGTCTATGTTGCAAATGTATTCTCCCCTTATGAAGAATAAATGCTTACATGATGTAGATGGGACAAGAACCAATCAAGCTATCCTCCCCCTTTGACTTAACCAAATAAGATCACAAACAAATCTCCCCCCTTAAAAAGCAGTAAGTGCAGTCTAGACAAGACCTAACCTTTCCTTTTAAACAATCCAATGCTCCCTGATCTGAATGAAGCAAGGCTTTCAAGAGTATAAGGTGCGGGATATGTCAAGAAGAAATTCAGGAAGGATGACATAGCAACATGCAGAATACATGATCTTTCAAAGAATAGAAGATTTTCAATAAGATACTTATTTCATAAATCTGAATAAACAGATGGTTCAGACTCTTTCATTATAGGGGCTTATGAATTTTTATTTGAACATCATGATTTAAATATGATGTATACACAGTTTATCAATAAAATTATATACTCATATCTGAACATCAATGTTTAATAAAAGTGAACCAAACCCTCATATTTATATCTTGATTAACCTCCCTTCATCTTACTTAGTCAATTTCAATGATTTCTTTAGAAATTACAATCATTAGTATTGAGGTTAATAAACATAAAGGAATTCAAATTTGGTTCCTGAGGATCAGCCATACTTCTTCAAATAATTTCAGATTTTTCTTTATGCACAGCACAAGTTTTCATAGCAAGTTTACCAGGTGTAATTGAGTTCAGTACACACCTTGTGGCTTGAGGACGCTAGTATCCCTAAGCACTTAGTATGACTAACTGTCATGCTTCAGAGATAGTATTGACACGTCGTGACATACTTCACCTTATTTCATTGATAAGTGAGGTATATTTCTCAGTATTCAAACCATTACTCTGCCTGGATTTTCAATGAATTTTATTTAGCAGAGTTAATTATGGCACTTCATGACACAATCCTCTAGACTTCATGGTCAATGGACATGGTTTATCAGTGACCAAAATCATTGCTCTGATAGAATTTACCCTTTGGAACATTTCAGATTCATCAGATGTTTAAAAATAATATTGATTTCATATAATTCAACCAAATAAAGCCATGATATTAACATTTTCCGATTTCAGAAGATTTTACAAGATTCAACATGAAATAGTTGGTTAAAGTTTATTAAAATTGACTCAGATATTTTCAAGATTCATATCCAAGCTCAATGAATACATTAGACTTAAACCAATCTGATCTTTTAGCCATTCATAAATCTTTATAATAGAAGATTCTTTAATGAATTGATTTTCATATTTATGATCAACGTATATAAATTGAACTCTTCTCAATTTTTTGAATTTTCAAAGAGATTCAGCAGCATTCAAGTTGTGATCTGCACAAGAGTTTCAAGCAAGTAACAAAGATGAGCACAACAATGGAGATGTCGACATTTGACAAAGCATTTCTAAGATGGTGTCGACTCACTGTGTCGACACTTCCAATCAAGACAATTAATAGGTGCAACAAAAAATTTATTAAAGAAAATCATAGATACCTAGAGGTCCATCAGACATATTTACTCAAGAAAGACCAGCTCAGTAGATTCACAATCAAATCAGAGTCAAGTTGAGATACGTGAAATGGATGATCTCAAGAAAAGGATGGGAACTTTAGTTGACTTACTGAAATAACAAGAAACTAGATGAATAGCCAGCAGAACACAATCATGTTATATACTCCCCCTTAATGAATGCAATCTTGTTATTTTCAATATGAGTGATGTGCAATGAATTCTGAAATAAGTGTATGCATTTGACATGTATGCAATGCATCGACTCCCCCTAACTAAATGCATTGAATCATCATATATGTCATGAAGATAATGCATGGGACTTTATGTACAGGAAGTCATGAACTATGCTTATGGAAGCATGGGGGGCATATGTAGTCCTATCAGATTTTCAGTGACTATGCAAGACACATGTGGCATGAAGACATGCAAGGGCTAGACAAACTCTCCCTAACTTTTTGCAATATTTGCAATGAAGGCTGAACATATGATTTTATGACTCATGCTCATTCAGACTGCCCTATTATGCAATATGACCCACGGTACTAGGCGGAGAACTTGGTCTAAAAGACCATCTCACACATAGTAAGAACCTCCAGACAGATTTCACATGCCTTTTAGTAGCTTATCATTTGATATACCATAGTGGTCATGCATGACAATGCAATACCAACAGTCCTAAGTGCATCAGACTTTCAACGACTGTATGTCAAATACATGTATATGCAATTCACATATTCGTGAGTTTCTAACCTTCTCTATGAGAACAAACAGATGTCAAAACATTAATGTATGCAGATGAGAAATGAATTCAACATATCTTCAATGAATATGTACACATACAGCCCAAAATATGAATGTATAGACTCATGTTGCTCAATGCACTTGTTAAAGCAAATAAAAGTATGTATGCATGAGAGTTTTATTTAACAACTTAAACATGAAATGCATCAAATAAGATTTCTGCATGATTCAAATGAACAAGCCTGAAGAATGCAAGAATGTTACTTGACAATTTCAGAAATGGGGTTTTCATACTAGGGTGCCTTGGTTTATTAACCCCTCTTTATTCCTCAGCCCCAAGGCACACCTGCAAAGCAATTCCTCATTTTGCACCAGCAGGTACCCAAGGCATCTTGGGTCCTGAAATAGCAGTGGCACCTTTGAATGATGCTTTCCACATTCTCTGAGTCTTCCGATCATCACTTATCATCAAAAAGCAGTCATCCATATGATGCCCATATTGTCCACAATAATGACAGAACAACAAAATTAAAATTCTTTCTTTGCACATTTATGTAATCATGGAGTCTATGTGCATTTTCATGAAAATTTCTGTTAACAAAATGAGTGTTCTATCTACTGAAACCAGCCAGCGAACAATCAGTAGCTCTATAGCTTAGCTTTCCACAGTTAAAACATGTAAAGAATTTTTCTTTGAAAAATGATTTATTTCAATCAAAAACATTTTGTTTTACAGGGAATTTACCTAGTTCAGAATTCAGTCTATTTCCCTGAACATGCCAACACTCAATGGCCCTATGGCCTGGCTTACCACATTTAAAGCATGTAAAAATTTTCTTTTTATCAACATGTTTATTTCTACCAACAGCATTATGAATAGGGGTTTTAATAGATTTACAGTTGCCCTTTAACCCCTGTGCATTCCAGCACTGTGCAGCAATGTGGCCTAGTTTGCCACAACGAAAACATTAAAGTTTCCTTTTATGAGTTGCATGATTTTTAGCATGGAATAGTTTATCATGTACTCCAACAGTAGACAGGTCATCTATTTTCATTTGTCTACATTCATGCATGAGATGACCTATTTTATGGCAGTAAAAACATTGAAGCCTTTTAATTTGAGCAGAACAAGGTTTCTTAATATTAGAATTCCTGGCATGAATTCTATCAGATTTCAATTCATCCTTCTTCATGATAAAACAATCAACCATCTCATGGCCAAACTTTCTACAGTAAAAGCATTCAACATTCTTAACAATAGATTTGTTGGCCTGAACTTTCTTAGCATGCTGATTGTTATCATTCTTTTTCAATATTTTCCTTTTCTGTTTTATTTTCTTATTTTCTTGAGCAACAACTTGTTTAGGGGATGCGGTGGAAGTGCTAGCTATGTCTGAGCTACGCACAAAAGTTGTATAAAGTTTATTACTCATTCCCTGCTTAACTTGAAAATTACTGCCTTTCTTCATGCAGTTATCTATGGATACAATATTCTGCTTCTCTTGATTAGCAGAATCAGACAGAGACTTATTCAAATCTAAAATCTCATTTTTAAGAGAAGAGATGAGCAGTTCAGAGTTTGTGATCTTTTCATTAAGCATAGCATTGACGATTTTGTAGCTGTCTATCTCTTCCATTAATGTACTCACTCTCTCACATTCATTTTCAAATGAACTCTTCCCCTTTTCAAGCATTAAAAGCCTCTCGGAAATAGCAGAATTCAGCATCTTCAATTCTTTATTTTCTTGTTTTAGTTTTTCTTCTATCTTTTCAATTTCCTTTTCATTGAGCAACATTTCTTCTTTTAATGAATCAATCAAGGTTTCTTTTAGGCTCGATGTCACACAATTTTTTTAAAGATGAACAATCTTCACATGATCCTTCTTTATTTTTCAATTCTGATTTTAGATTTTCATTTTCAGCCTTTAGACTTGTGATTTCAGCATTTTTCTCTTTTCTTAATTTTCTCTTTTCTGATTTAACTCTTACATATTTATCCAGTAGATGCTTATGCATGGCGACTAAATCATCATAACTAACATCCTCGGTCTTAGAGTTTACCTAGGATGTTGTTTCTTCAGTTTGATCCCTTCGATTGGCCATCAGGCACTCTTCTTTTCGCCCCTCATGAATAGATATGATTCTGTCCATGATCTCTTTTCCAGATGTACATCTTGTAATACAGGGAAACATATCAATATTCACTGAATCTCTCGTAGTGTTAAAGACTAGGCTATTCTCACTGTCTTTTATCCTATCCTCTTTAGACCATTTGGTCTGCTTTTGAGGTAATTTATGTGGGCCTTTTGATATGAGACTCCATAGTTTTGGATCAATGGAGTTCATGTATGTACAAAGGCCACCAATCCATGAATTAAGATTGGAACCATTGAAAATAGTAGGAGATGCCATTGAGATTCAAGCACAGACCGGACAGTAAACTCTGCAAAATGAAGGATGCTCCTAAAACCAGAAGGATCCTCTGCAGATCGTTGGATCTGATCAATCAGAGACCCCCTCTGATACCAATTGTTAGGACCGATGCAATGGATTCAGAGGGGGGGGTGAATGAATCCCCTATAAAAAATTTGCCCAAATAAAAACTATAGCTGATCGATGCACAGAATTAACGCACTCAGATGGCTCAACAAGACCACTGTTCTAAGAAGGCTCACACTCGAACACTTAATATGGACAGTCGGATGAAACACTTAGTCACTCAGTGAATCCAGAAAACTCGAAATAGTTAGATGAGAAAATCTAATCATACATCTATCGTGGACCAACAGGTAATCAGTCCAAAGTGAGTCTCTCAAGACCACTATCGAATGAACGATATGCAATCAAATTCCTTGCTAGATTGAAGATTCAAGTCGGCCTATGCATACATCTAGCAAATCGAATAAGGCAATCGAACCATAGTAGACAAGGGAATTTTTAGGTGGTTCGGTCCGCAGACCTACGTCCACCCCACACTCAAACCCGAGTGTGGCTTCTGCTAATACACAGCTTAAACCGCTGGGCCTCACAGCTTACCTACAACTGTTGAGCGTCACAGCTTGCTTCCGCTGGGCAATACTGCTTAGCCATCCACTGCCTAACAGCTTGACACGTTGGGTAATACAGCTTAGTCGACCAGAGGAATCCTCCTCTATAACCACTGGGCAATACAGCTTGGCCGTCCAGAGGAACCGATCCCCTGCTACTGCTGAGCAACACAGCTTTGCTCTGCTGACTAACAGCTTGAAATAAAGATAAAAAGAAAACAAATACGAAAGTAACAGTGCCGGAAAGCTGCAATACTCTGTAAATCAAACGTGGCTCTCGCAGGAGCTAACTGGCCTGGATTTGATCCACGGTCCAGTAGAAACAGATCTTCAGTGAAGTCTTCTATCTTCTTCTCCACAAACTCCCTCTCTCTCTCTCTCTTCACTCTCCTTCTTTTTCCTCTTCTGCTACTCTATGCCTCTCTGCCCCTCTTTGCTTTTCGTCTCACTTTCTCCTCTTCTCTCTCTCTTCTCTTCTCCTCTCTGGATCGTGCTGGCTCTAGATCTTTCTGCTTCGATCACCTTTCCCTGGAAGGAGAGGCTTCCTTTTTATATGAACATCAGATGTAGGGCATGTGCTTTCCACGATTCCCGCCCAAATGCGTTGGCCCACGTGGCAGCATCCTAGCTCAATGCTTTCCACGTGTCACGATCCTGGCACCTCCTCCACTCTTGGATAATGTGCCATTCTTATTCTTCTCGAAAAAAATACCTGTCATACAGTCAGAAAGAAATATCAGCTCGAGACAATTATACATATAGAAGAGAGTTAAACAGAACTGCACGGAGTCAATAGGGGCCACTTTGGTAATGGGTTGGGTTAAGGGGGGGTGGCCCATCCCTTAACCTAACCCGGGTGGAGTAACTCATTCCACCTATTTAAGTGGAATGAGTTAATCCACTTTAACCCTATCCGACCCGGGTTAAGGGAAAAGGTATCAAACAGGGAGTAAGTCAACCGACCCCAGTTAACCCATCCTAACCCACCTTAACCCATTATCAAAGAGGCCCTAGGTGAATAAGCCAGATGTGCACAGACTTAATTGTGATGTATACTCATTAATGCACGAGTTCAGTACTGTCACACTAGCATATGCACAGACGTATTTGCAGCACAAGAATAACGGATGCACTAGCTATGTGTATGCAATGTGCAAGCATTACACAGACCTACTTAGGTCGTGAGCAGCCTTGCATGGACTCCATGTCTACGAGTATGGGAGGGATGCACAAACTCTAAGTGCTTGGTGCAAGTGTTGCACCGACTCAGTGAATGCTATGCGAAATATTGCACATATATACCTGATGCGCCAAAGGTTTAGCACCGACTTGGTCGTGTGATGGGGACATCACCTCCCATGCCCACGTTTACCGTTCGTCTCCTCACCCCGGTTGCATCCGGCATGGTTTAGTCATTTAATTTTGAGTCCTATGTAATTTTATTTGAGTCATTTGATGTATTTTCCCTTTTATTTGAGTCATGTTCCTAGGTCTTGTATTTATTTTCCTAAGTTTGAGTGTCATTAGATTGTGTAATGTGCTATTGGGCCCAATTCTTCGGGCTTGGCCCATGAGCCCCCCTACCCCTTCGGTTATTTGTTATTGAGTCTTTTGTAAGGGACTTTTGTAGAAATGTGGGTTTCCTATATATAGGACCACATTCCCCCCCATTTCAACTTAATGAATGAATCAATGAAAAATGCCATTTGAGTATCCAAAGCTTAGTTTAGTGGAGTGATTCCAACATTTTTTGGGTGAGAAACCCTAGGGGAGAGATTCCCCACCCTTCCCTCTCCTAATCCCTCTTTTTCACTCCACTTTCTCTCTCCTCAACACCCAATTTCGAATTTTCTTCTCTCTCCTCCTTTCCCAACCACCTCAACCCCCACCTACCATCATTAAAGCCCTCCACTTCCCCATGGCCTCCATTACTCCACCCCCTAGTCCCAAGGAGATCCCTCACCATTTCAACACCATCCTCCACATTCCAACACCACTTTCCCCATTCCAACACAATCAACCCCTTCCCCACACAACCCCACAACTTCCAAAGCATATTTGAATTTGAAATCCACCCTTCTCTCCACTCACTTGTGCCCCCCCTCACCTTCTCCTCTCACCCACCTTCCCAAATTCGTAGCTCCTCCTCCCACCATCTGTTAGACCCCCTTCTAGACCCCATTCTTCCCTTCCCCCACCTTAGAACACCCCCTCCTAGACCCCCTCACAGCCCGGCCTTTCCCCACACTCATCCACCCCCATTTCCCCTCCCATATACCCCATTCCCCCCCCATCATCATCAACCTACAGCTATCAACTGAAGATCTACAACAGAGCAGCAACTTGCAGCGGCCACCACGATCACCTCCAGATGAGTTTGAAGACCCAAGAGCCATCGTCGGAAGCGTCTGCCAGTCGCCTTCGCAACCGAAGTGGTTTCGTCTTCTTCCGATCTCTGAGCCATCCTGGAGGTCCATTCTTCCACAGCTGCGTGGTTCTACCTCGGCTAAGGACCTGAACCAGTTTAGAAGCTCTGCCACGACGGACCCTGAAGGAATCAGTCTTCAAGTTCTTCTTCAAAGTTCCTCTTTGGCCTGTCTACTTTCAGATTCAAGAAGCAGAAGTTCATTCAGCATCCGGGAGCAGAAGTTACCAATTTTCTCCCCCGAACGCGCGGTTCTGCCTTCTACAGTCTGCACCGACCCCTCCTCACTCTTCTGGTTCCACAGATTGTCTCCGACCTCTTCTGGTGTCCCTGTTTATTTTGTTGCAAAGAGGACTCAACCACGGTTCTAACGGAGCTGACGGCATCAAATTTGGAGTTCGGGAGCGGCCAGGACAGCCTCTGCATCCTACTATTGGTGACCTGCCCCTGCTAGTCCGAGAAACAGAGGCCCTGTTCAAGCTCCTTCCCCGACCAGCAGCGACTCCAGAAGAAATTAAGAAAATTCTGAGGCATTTTCCTTCCAGCTACGAAGGTTTTCCCTCTGGTTTCATCGTCAAAAAAATTCCTGATCAAGATCTACAGCATAAACACCGACTCTCTGTCCTGGCTCACAGACAGCAAGCAGATTCGGCGTCCACCCTTATTCCTCGTTCTTTGCATTAGTTTCCCCACCCCGCTTGACCGGCTGAAGGTCCCTCCCTGTGTGGAGGTAGTATTGATTATAATTTCTATTAACCCCCACCCCAAGATCCCCCTCCTACGTGAGGTGTAGTGTTGTAACTTGTTTGGGCAGGTCAAGCGACACCGCCGCGACGTGTGGGGATCCACTCGCCTCCCCGCTCGCCCTCGTCTCCGACCGGGACCGGTTTCTTCAATCCGGTCGAGTAAGTGCTCAAACCTTCACTCCACTTAGTGCTTGTCTTTCAATATTAGTTCTAATTCTGCTGGTTATGCGAGTGAGAGCCCGATCCTCAAGCCCCATAAACTTGAGTGATCACAGTGGAAATATTGCAACCGGTGCCTTTGGCACTTTGTCGGCCCCCTTGATTTGGGCATCCCCACCCTTTGGGAATCAAGTCTTGGCCTTGCTGGCCCTCTACCAGCAAGGGCCCAACCGCACATCCTCCCCTTGGCATTGCCAAGTCACCCCGGGCTTGGGTGAGTGACGATAGAGCGGTGGCCCAATTTGGCCCGTTTTGAATGCGATTGTGCTTGCTTGCATTAAGTCCGAGGTCGTGTCACATCATCGTGCCCTGCCGACAGCTATTGCACCGACTTGGTTATTGCACGGACTCAACGAATGCATGCGGCTATGGTTTATTGCACTGACTCACCTAATGCATTGTTAGAGACTTTCACAACCTATCCGTGTGCAACGACTAAGTTTGCACAGACTCAAATGTGCGTGCAGGAACTTAGCGCATGAGATGCAACCTATGCACGGACTCTTCTCAGTCTTTATACAATGATGCACAGACCTATGTTCACATGGAATAGAATGTGCACCGACTTGTGTCGCGTATGCACTGAGTTTGAATGCATGCAGAAAAGATGCACCGACGCAAAATGAAATGCACTCAATCATGAGACGAAAGTGCAGACGCATGGCATGCATGAGACACAAACTGCACCGAGGTAATCTTGCACTGAGTCTAAGCCAAAATACAAATATGCACCGACCACCATATACGCACATCAAGATTTGCACCGAGGTTGAACATTTAATGCACGGACCTCAACCATGCACATAGTAATGTGCACTGACTCGAATGTACACTGACTTGTGTGCAAATTGCGAACATATGCACCGACTTTGACCCTATTCTCACCATATGCACAAACCTAGATCCAAGTGACGCAGACTTGAACATGTATGCACAGACCTTGTCTAAGCTGGCTATCATGTAATGCACGGACCTTGAATGCATGCTGTCTATACTAGCATTGACCTTGAACTGTTCGATGAAATGCCATGCACTCTGATGAAGTTGTAGGCAACATAACAAGCAAAGACCAGATGCTCATTCAATCATGCTCATTCAATCTTTCATGCAAACACAGTGTGACTTATAGTGTTTGCTATCATCAAAACCACAGGGGCACAACACAACTCGGGATCCTCCATCCCGATAATCGTCAACTCGACTGGCTAACCCTGGAGAACAGGGTAAGGGAAGACCCAATTACCTCAAACCCAAGCACAAACTCTCTCTCCTAATCTGGCAATCCTCTGTAACTCCGCAAGTTCCGATCTAACACATCGGGAACCACAACACCAGCTACGAGTCTTTGCAATCCTTGCCCAACTGGTGCACATCCTTCCGGAATAATGCCAACGCCCTTACGCATCAAGGGGGAAAGGGCAATGCTTCTCAAAGGCAACCTCATTGCCGCAACACAGGATGCGTCTTGCATGGACTTCACGGCAAACAAGAAATGTAGCGACCCAAGATCCTGATACCGGGAAAAGAACCCGATACCATTCAAATCCTGGCCCGCCGCCTATGAGCCGGGGCTCGGAAGGGCTAAAAAGGAGTGTGGAGGTACAAAGAAATTAGAAATAAAGCAGGACAATTCAACAATTAATAGAAATAAATAAACAACTACAACAGAGTCCAATCCAATAGAAAGTATAGTCTAAGGCAGGAGAACGTACCCAACGCCAAGTGAACACTCAGCCTGGCAAGTTGGCGACTAAGAACCTCCGTACAGCACCCTCGAAGCTCGAGGAAGAACCGCCGCACCTAAAACGTAGGGGTGAGCCTCTTGTCACTGGCTCAGTAAGGGTCCCACGGAACCCCAACCGTAAACAACAGCAGTAACGAAAAGCAGCAACAACAAGGACAATAGTAACAGCAGGAAAAGTAAACCGATGGCTAGTAAAAACTCGGTGCTACAACTACTCCTACTGTACATGGAACACTCCCCGATCTCATAGTCGGGGGACCACCGAACTACCTAACACCACAACTACCGAGTGAAAAAACACGGCAACTCTACCGTAAAGGCCTGTCATAAAGACGGGGCCTAACCTAGACCACCTGGTCCACGGGTACCGTTATGACCTCGATGTCGTGAACCTGACCCAGCCAAGGGGTGAAGCCTCAGTAATCCAACGGAGCGTCCCTGGCAATAACCTCAAAAAACACATAGAAACGGTCTGGGAAACCACACCTTGTGGTCAGAAAATGGACTCTAGGGTCACGAAAACTCACGTCCAGTGACTGGGGCACCTGCCCACCAGAAGTAAGGCCAGATGCGTCCACTGACGTCTTACACCGCACCTCAGGTGTCTCTCTATGATGCCCCAGGCGGAGACATAGACTCAGCAGTAACTAGTACCACAAACAAGGACTAGCTGGGATCGCGCTCGTCAGCGCGGGTCCGACAGCCCCCAACCACGTGTGCACACATAGACCATGCGCCCTAGGTCTGACCCTCTAGCTGGTTCTTCCACCGAAGCCCGGACTCAGACTGTGTATGCGGGCCCTACGGTAACCAGCCTAAAACCATCTCTCTCGGGTGTAGCTCTCCACCTACCTCTTAGGTGGGTCAGCACACGCGTGCCCAGGCAAGCTACTGTAGCTCTCCACCTAACTTCAGGTGGGTCGGCACAAGCATGCCTCGGAAGCTACGACCAATGGGGGTCACCATAGAAATGACTATCGGTGGAAACCACCGGAACACGGACATGCTACTCACAAGCCCTGCCATGTCCAGCTTGGAAAAAGGGTGGCTCCGTGCCACCGGACTCTAGGCAGTCCACTAAAACCTATTAAACAAACGGTCCTTGAGTCACAGGACTCAAGGTCAAGATCGTCGTACAAGACAGCTCCAAGCCATCAATCTGGCCTATCCCTAGGTCAGAAACAATGGTAATATACTGCTCAAGGTGGCTCGTGACCTCCAAGCTCAATCCCTTCCAAAGAGAACAAAGAAAACCATCCAGCCCTAGGCTAGACAATTGTACTCACAGTCCACAGGCCACATGCACGGCCCACATGGAAACCACGTTCCCAAGACGTCAACGGCATGCGAGAATAACCCACCGCACACATGCCAATACACGGCGACTCAACCTAACGGATATGCCAAAGCCGAGAACACACGGGGGGAAAAACACCCTCTACTGACACAAATTCCCACACAGGAATAGCATGAGATGGCCCACACAGGAAGCCCATATTGCTAAGAGTCACGCAGGCATCTCTCCCACGGAACCGTACCGCATACGGACACCTCGGGGCAAGAAAACGTGAAACACGACAGCCCGGGGGCTGACTGGGCTTGGGGACCAAACACTTTGCCGCTCATAGGCCTGGGCGGCCACACCAGTGGCCGCCCAGCACCTAGGTACCCGACTGCCTGGGCGGCCACACCTTGGGCCGCCCAGAGGGCTGGGCGACCATCGACTTGGCCGCCCAGTCCAGGGCCTTAATGGGTCAGGGCGGCCGGGGTCATGGCCGCCAAACACCCCTGGGTGGCCAGACCTGTGGCTGGCCAGTGACCTGGGTGGCCAGGGTCATGGCCACCCAAACCATGGCACAGACAGCCACCTAGGTGGCCACCCTCTGCATTTCTCGTGGATGAACCGAGCTTTGCCGTGAGCTCGATTTCATGCCCCATTCGATCCCAATCGAAGGGGAAAACATAGGGGATCATTCCTCTGACCCCAAAACCCAAAAATTGAGGGAGAAAAGCGGAGAAACCTCGCTCGATCAGACGAATCCATCGCACGCCCCAAAAACATAATTTTTCCCCCAAACGAGCAATACACCCTGCTCGACTCACCACGGCTTACAAAACTCACGGGAAATTAAATACTCGAGCTAAGAAACCATCCCCCTACCTCCACCAAAGATTCCGCGCACCGTGGATGCCATTCCGTCACAAAACGCCCCGCGAACCACCACCGGCGCCCCGATCTAGAGAACCACGAATGCCGCGCCTCCACCTCGATCCTCTCTCCATCCTCGCCGCTCCACACCCCACGAACCTCTCCGCCTCGCCTCCGTCCACCTCCGTTGGCCGTCGGAGAAGAGAGGGAGAGAGGAGTGAGCCTGAGAAGAGAGAGGGAGAGAAGAGAGAAATGAGAGTGAGGGAGAGAGAGACAAAGGAGGTTTATATATATAGAAAATCCAAAAATTTCAAAAAATACCAAAAAATATGAAAAATTATCTCTGCGATCCTCAAAAAACGCACAATGTAGTGGTAATGTCTCGGAGTCGGAGAATGCTACGGTTCACCTTACACGGCGTTCCGAAGGTCCGACAGATGAAAAAACACGTAAACCGTAAAACTCAATCCGGGAACCACTAAACGATCCGAAACCCACGGATCCTGACCCGATAAATGATCAAAAAAAACCTGGGGCGTTACAGCCGTCCCCCTTAAAGAAATTTCATCCTCGAAATTCAGGACTAGCACCAAGTCACAAGGGAAGAACACCTTAACCAACTGACAATGTTGTTAGAGCCCCAACACAAAAAAACCTCGATTCTCATGAAAGCGCTGATCATGAGGAATACTGCTAGACCTTAATCACAGACAATGCCACGCTCCGCACACTGCACACACCGATCATCGGAGCAGGCATAACATAAAAAGCATAAGCATGGCATCACCTCAGACACCTCGGAAAGCCATTCACGGCACCGCAAACACCACCCCCTCACGAGAAAACACACTCCTTGCCACAAAACCAAACCACCGGTCAGTGCCCATGCTCGGCAGACCAACCAAACGCCACCTTCACAACCCGATTACCAATCTCACTCCCCGCAATGGGGACAACCATCGCTAAGCTTCCACTAGCTCATACCTAGTAGGCCGAACACTCTCAGCAACACGGCCAACTCCGCCAGAAGACAAAACTCCTCGCAAATCCCCAGATCCCATCCGGGAAAAAGGCACACCTTATAATCGGCCACCCAAGCCCTTGCTGGCAAATGGCTCTCACAATTCCCGAGCCCTAACAACCAGCATCTTCTGTCTGAGAAAGACCAATCATCGGTCACCAGACACTTGCCAACGGAAAACCCTCACCAGCCCAGCAGGCACGATCCAACTCATGACAGGCCATCTCCTGAATCACGGACAGACCAACACCACAACCGATCTCGAGCCTCACACCAACTCTACCCACTCAGGGGAGCACGACGAAACCAAAAGACAAGATCTTTAAGTCTTCGATCTTCACCTCACTCGACTGAGACTTACAGGGGAATCCTCCCATACTGGTCACAGACCAGGGGTCACCATCCAACGCCAACGTCTCTTCAGAGACCACCATACACAGGCATCAACCACCGTCCTATCCCATCAAATCCTATCTAATCTCGATCGCTCCAAGTGGATGCCTGCCAATCCCAGTTCCGCACTTATCACAGAGCCATGGGACACAACCTAAGCAATTCACGGCACACAACTCCAAGGCAACCAAGTGCCACTTCCTATCGTAGCAACCTGGTTGATAGCGCCACGACCAATACACACGGGTCCCCAGACAACACACATCTTACCATGGTCGACCACTCGGCTAGCTTACCAGCCGCTCACGGCCACCAACCGGGACCCATAATCTCTCAGAGATCACTTCTCCAAAAACACAACCTCATCTGCGGACACACCTTCCAACACAAATAGGGTACTCATGCGACACACTTGCCAACATATTTCCCTCAACTCACCATCCTGCCAGTGCCATGAACCATAATATCTCAAGCAACGGCACGGCAACAACACGTCTCACACCGAGGAACCAATCCTCCAATGCCCAACACATCCTCAGGAATCCGCCCGTAGCATCCAACGCTATGATTGTTGCACTCTGATCTACACGCACAGCCACCACAACGACAACTCGGGATCCTCCATCCCAACAATCCTCTACAACTCTACAGCCTCCGATCCTCAGAACATCTGGAACCACAACACCAGCCGTAAATTCTCACGAACACCGCCCAACGGCACACATCCTTCCGAAATAGCGCTAACACCCTTACACATTAGGGAACGTCCAACGCTTCTCACTGGAAACCACCTTGCCAATACACGGGACGTGTCTCGCACGGACTTCATGGCACACCGAGGGCCAACCGATCCGGACACATGATGCAAGATGACAAACCTTAACCAAACACGATTCTCTGCAACCAAAGGAGAAACTCAATACACCTCCAACCAACGGAAGGTCTCCACGCTCGACCTGACCTCGAACCTCACGGACGCTAGGAACAACACCTTCCAGCACCAAGAAAACCATCACTTCCGTCAGGTCAGCACCTCCGACAACACTCGCCAAGTGTTCCGTCGAACCACGATCACAACATCTCTCGATGCACCACCCCTGCAACTCCTCGAACTGCAACATGCCACGCCAAGAGCCGCAACATGAGCCATAATCGGCAACTGCCAATGCTCATCCTCGAGTCCCGAACTCACCGCGGAACCTTCACATCTCAAGCCAAATCCAAGGGCGAACACAACACACTTGCACACAAGAGCGCGGGAGCAAGAACTTATTGGGACAGCCCTAACCGATCCTGCCTCAAAATCCATGAAAATAATAGTGACTGAAATGTCTTTTCTGACATCATAGAGCACGGTAAGGAAATCAGGCTTGACAAATTAGTAGCTCACCATGAAGATCCTCTGCTCATCCGAGCACATCTCTCAACCAGAGCACCTACTCTGCCACCTCAAATCATAATCTCAACGCCTCAGGGGCTGGATAAACCTCAAGCTAGGATGGCCAATCGCAATAACAGCTCCCTCAGAGCATACTCAGGGCCGCTTAACCACGAACAATCCGCACCAGCCACCTGACCTCGCTGCAGATTCCTTGAACATCGCACCGCAGCAACACATCTGCCGGCAACCTCTGCCTAACGCAGCACCACCAGGGCCACCATCAAAGGGAGAAAGCTCTCGACCTCGATCTTCAGACCCCACGCCGGCACTTCGACGATAAATGACAACCACCTTCACAGTGCCAATGCCGCACCCTCAAGCTCTCACGCGAGAAACCAAGCAGAAATCAAACACATCACCCTATGCCAGCTGCCGACTGTACTGGATCTTACGGACTCTGATCACTGTAATATCTCAAATTCCCATGTACGTCCATAACCACGCTCTGATACCAACTGTAGCGATCTAAGATCAGGATACCAAGAAAGGAACCCGATACCATTCGAATCCTGCCCCGCCGCCCACGAGCCGGGACTCGGAAGGGATAAAAAGAAGTGTGGAGGTACAAAGAAATAGGAAATAAAGCAGGATAATTTAACAATTAACAGAAATAAATAAACAACTACAACAGAGTCCAGTCTAACAGAAAGTACAATCTAAGGTAGGAGAACGTACCCAATGACAAGTAAACACTCGGCTCGACAAGCTGGCGACTAAAAACCTCTATACAGCACCCTCGAACCTCGAGGAAGAACCGCCGCACCTGAAACGTAGGGGTGAGCCTCAAGTCACTGGCTCAATAGGGGTCCCGTGAACCCCAACCATAAACAATGGTGATAACGGAAAGCAGCAACAACAAGAACAACAGGAACAATAAACTGGTGGCCGGTAAAAACTCGGCGCTACAACTACTCCTACTGTACACGAAACACTCCCCGATCTCATAGTCGGGGGACCACCGAACTACCTAACACCACAGCTACCGAGGGAAAGCACACGGCAACTCTATCATAAAGGCCTGTCACAAAGACGGGGCCTAACCTGGACCACCTGGTCCACGGGTACCGTCCCGACCTCGCTGTCATGAACCTGACCCAGCCAAGGGGTGACGGTAATCCAACAGAGCGTCCCTGGCGGCAACCTCGGAAAACACATAGAAACGGTCCGGTAAACCATGCCTCGTGGTCAGAAAATGGACTCTAGGGTCACGGAAACTCACGTCTAGTGACTAGGGCACCTGCCCATCAGAAGCAAGGCCGGATGCGTCCACTGACGTCTTACACCGTACCTCAGGTGTCTCTCTACGACGCCCTAGATGGAGACAGAGACTCAGCAGTAACTAGTACCACAAACAAGGACTACTTGGGGTCGCGCTCGTCAGCGCGGGTCCGATAGCCCCCAACCACGTGTGCACACACAGACCATGCGCCCTAGGTCTGACCCTCTAGCTGGTTCTTCCCCCAAAGCCCGGACTCAGGCTGCATGTGGGGGCCCTACGGTAACCAGCCTAAAAACCGTCTCTCTCGGGTGTAGCTCTCCACCTACCCCCAAGGTGGGTCAGCACACGCATGCCCAGGCAAGCTACTATAGCTCTCCATCTAACTCCAGGTGGGTCGGCACAAGCGTGCCCCGGAAGCTACGACCAACGGGAGTTACCACAGAAACAACTCTCGGTGGAAACCATCGGAACACAGATAGGCTACTCACAAGCCCTACCACGTCCAGCTCGGAAAATGGGTGGCTCCGTGCCACCAGACTCTAGGCAGTCCACTAAAACCGATTAAACCAACGGTCCTTGAGTCGTAGGATTCAGGGTCAAGACCATCGTACATGACAGCTCCAGGCCGTCAATCTGGCCTATCCCTTGGTCAGAAACCACGGTAATATACTGCTCAAGGTGGCTTGTGACCGCCGAGCTCAATCCCTTCCAAAGTAAATGAAGAAAACCCTCTAGCCCCAGGCTGAACCATTGGACTCACAGTCCACATGCCATATGCACGGCCCACACGGAAACCACGTTCCAAAGATGTCAACGACGTACGGGAATAACCCACCGCACACATGCCAATACACGGTGACTCAACCTAACGGATACTGTCACGCCCCGAGCCTTTATTACAGCGGAAGACTAACTCGGGGAGCGCAAACAGCTGGCATGGTAAGCCTCTTGCAAGCAAGAACGATCAGAGCGCAAGACAATCACACATAAAGATGCAATTACACAATATATATTCAAACTTCAACTTTATTTGATTGATAATCAAATTGAACCCTCAATTACAATCACTAATTCAACTTCCATTATGTACTAGACTCAAGAAATAGGAAAATTACATAGACTCAATCTAAACAATATAGACTTTCCTAAGTCTTCACTCTCATCTTGACAATACTTTCATTCGCTCTCGGACCCGCTACTTGTATAACCCGAATCCGAATTTGAATCACATTCATCTCCTAAAAAGATTAGAAAAAGGTAATGAGCACACTTTCCCAGTATGTATCTTCGCATCAACATGAAGGCACTATTAAAGTAATTAACAATTTAGCTATAAAGAATAAGGTCAAAATCATGCGAATGCGATTAATCATGCGATTAAACCAAAGTACAAGATGATCATGCAAGTTAGAATGAGAACAAATACGAACTAGTAAGAATGTAACAAGAACATGATATTGGCCTTTCATAAACAAAAATGTATCGAGAATGTACTAGCAAGCCACATAATCATCACTCCAGTATCTTTTACTTATGTGCAAGTACTTCGTGAATTTCTGTGGAATATCAAGCAAGAAAGTCATGTACAAGAATGTCATGTCGTGACGTGGATTTTCACTTATTTATAGAGAAAGTACTCCCAGTGCAAAGCGACGCCAGTAGCATCATACCCCATGATTTATAAAATAGTATGTTTCCGACAATCAGCCGAGGGGACTAGCATAGAGCCCTTGAACACAATCAGTGCTCGATCGCATCTTCAAGTATAAATCAAGCTTTTTCCACGCATGTAATAATAAAGTATGACCAAGAATATAATGAGTTCAAATAAGCTCATGATAACAATAATTCAATGAATGAATGCTTCAATAAGAATCATGAAAAATCAAGAATGACTTAAGCAAAGTTACGCTTATGGAAATAAATCGACAGCATAACGATACGTTCTTTATCTTCCATTCATTATATTAGGTTTCTTGATCAATATGATAAGTTCTAGATCATTAATAGTCCATCTAGAAACCTTGGAATATCAACCCTTGGTACACCTTGGGTTAAAATACTCAAGCAGTGTGACGGTCGTGTACTGGGCCGTTACATGATGTGACGCTCCAGTATTAGGCCGTTATATTAGTCTGAATCCAGAACCAAGAAATCGGACTCAGTGGAATGTGACGGTCGTATCTTGGGCCGTTACTTGTGCCTGAGGGTCCAACATAGAGCCGTTACATTATTGATAACCAAAAACATCGATAGTGTAATCTAATCAATGGGCTTTAATGGTACAACTAACTCGACGTCCTAGTGGGAATCCCAGGCTCGCGGAGAATTACGGAGGCCTTGAAATAAGATTTCGTAGTCCATTGGAAGGAATATCCAATAGAGAGGTCCTCATGTCCAAGAATAATATTCCTATAATGCAAAGTGAACTAATGGACAACATACCAGAATATGTGCCATACACTTAAAGAAATGACTCTATAGATTGGAAAGAATGTGTAACATTATTAAACCAAGATAAAACTCCGTCAATACAACTTTGGAAAATCATGATTTAGAATACAAAAATATAGAGTTTTAGACAATGAAATTAGCATAACTTAAAATAACCTAAGACACATTAATCATGCAATTTGATTATGAATCAGAAACTAAACTCAAAGTCATGATAATAGGTCCAAACTTAGCTATCTAAGCTTATTTATAAGTAAACTTAACTGGTTATTATTCTGCCTTGGGCTGACAGAACACAAGTGTCTGACGGTCTAGGATAGGCGCGTTACAGTGTGTGACAGTTTATCGAGGGGCCGTTACAGTGGTGTAACGCTCCTGCTAGGGTGCGTCAGAGACAATAGAGTAAATAAAAGCACAACAGGATGTGACGTTCTATTGTAAGGCCGTTACATTCATGTGACGGTCTTACGTTGGTGCGTCAGAGAATCTGTTGGCAGTAAACTAAGTAAAGGTTTATGAAAACATAACATGCCTGGAAATCAACATACTACCACTGTCCTAGTCATGAAAACGAAGTATAGGCCAACTATATGCATAGGTTTAGTGAATAGACAGGATAATATCTTTTAATTTCCATTTAGGGCTAAGAAATGCATGAATGTATAGAACTAGGAAATCATGAAATTCTTAGTCTATAATGCATGAAATCAAGCACAATCAGAGGGCTTTTATTCCTAACAAGTTATTTTTACTAATCATGAGATAACCTACCTCTTCTAGAACCTTAAAACTTTGAATTTGATGCTAGGTGCTACCCTTAGTCCCTTGTACTTCTTGTGATAAATCAGCAACTTCAATCTGCTCTATTTCCTCAGCCTCTTGACCTAAGGATGTGAAATTTTGAGGGTAAGAAGATGAAACTATTGGGAACCAAAAGTTTTAAAGGATCGTACTCTTATTATCTCGTTTAGTCATCCTAATCTCTGGATCTTCAGGGGACTTGCGTTTAGATTCCTGGGTTGGTAAGGTTGATCGAATCAGCAACTTTGGAAGCTTCTATCTCTTTGGTTGCTTGATCTCCTAGCACGAAATTTGGAGAACCATTAGTCTAAAGTATACTAGACAAAAGCTTCTAAAGAATTTACCCGAATTTATGACTCCTTATCTTGATTCTTCACGAGCCAAAAGTAAGAGTCGCCCAGTTCAGAACTAGGTCATATTTATAGGGTTTTGACTAGGGTTTAAAGATTAGATCGATTCTAGAGTCCTTAATTTTCCAGAACCTAATCCTTAAGAGTCCTTAGCAATGTTATAAGCTTCCCTAAGTCGATCTCTTGTAGATAGGATTTCAAAGTTCCAATCTTTTTATAATTTCCTCACCTTACGGAATCTGTAGGATGTAACGGTCGTGTCTAGGTGCGTTACATGTCTGTGGCGGTCGCCCGATAGACCGTTACATTCAACGTATATAGAGTTTTAATTTCATCAAACTCTTTTATTCGTTTATCCACATAATTATCTTATATCAATAGTATTTATCTTTAAAATACGTGAATAAGCTAATTACCCTTCTAGAATATATGCCAAACTTAATGGGCTTAGTCCATTAACCTTTTGGATAATAATTAGATAGGCTAGGTTAACTAATTAGCCTAATTGAGCCTTATAATGACTTATTAATCCAATAATCCTTCATTAATTTATTTAGGCATTTATAATTTTTAGAAAACTATTTTATAATTCAAAAATTATATATATAAATTCTACAGTACTACACCCTCCCCCACTTAGAAGAATTTGGTCCACAAATTCAATATATGGATTTCAGAGAGTGTACTTACAATTAAATAATTATGGAAATCTTTTCCGCATGGCTGCTTCGGTTTCCCAAGTTGCTTCATATGGCTGTGTTTTCTTCCATTGAATCTTGACCATATGAATAACTTTATTTCTTAGTTGACGCACTTCTCGTTCCAGAATCTTTATTGGCGTTTGTTCGTATGTCATGTCCTTCTGAATTTCCAGATTGTCATAAGTAATAATATGGTCAGGATCATATACATACTTCTTCAGCATAGAGACGTGAAATACGTCATGAACTCCTGCTAATTGTGGAGGTAAAGCCAGTTTGTAAGCACTTCACCAATCCGTTCAAGAATTTCAAACGGGCCAATGAATCTTGGAGTTAGCTTTCCTTTAATGTCAAATCTTCGAATACCACGACCTGGAGAAACCTTTAAATATACATGATCTCCTACTTGAAACTCCAAGTCACGTGTTCGAATGTCAGCATAAGACTTTTGCCTATCTTGTGCCATCTTCATTCTTTCTTAAATGAGCTTGATCTTTTTGATAGAATCCCTTATAAGGTCGGGGCCTAGAAATTGCTTTTCCCCTATTTCATTCCAGCATATTGGTGATCGATAACTTTTTTCATATAAAGCTTCAAAAGGTGTCATTCGTATGCTAGCCTGATAGCTATTGTTATATGCAAACTCTACTAGAGGCAAGTGATCATGCCAACTACCTCCAAAGTCGATAGCACAAGCCCTGAGCATATCTTCTACTACCTGATTTGTTCTTTCCGTTTGACCATCTGTTTGTGGATGAAAAGCTGTGCTGAAATTCAATCTAATGCCTAGTGAATGTTGTAGACCCTTCCAGAATTGTGATGTGAATCGAGGATCTCTATCAGATATAATAGTGACGGGGACACCATGTAGTTTAACAATCTCCTTTATGTATAATGCTGCTAGGATATCCACAGATCATCGACTCTTTATTGGTATGAAGTGTGCGGATTTAGTCAATCGGTCTACGATTGCCTATATTCCATCGTGTCCACCTCTGGTCTGGGGTAAACCCATAATAAAGTCCATCCCTATACTCTCCCATTTCCATTCATGAAAACTCAAGGGGTGTAATTTGTTGTGCCCCTTAGGCACAAGCTTATGTATTTTGTTTTGATGATAGCAACATAGTGAGAGTATCACAGGTGCATTCATTACAATGAGCTCATTGCATTTGCTTTCTCTGTTTATTCATTACACTCTGCATCAGTGCAATGCATTGCATGTGTCTGTTAAGAAGTCTGTACATCGCCTTCTTGTTCATGCATTGCATCAAAGTCTATACAGACTTGGTCCATGCGTAAGCATAGCAAGTCTGTACATTGGTAGCATGAACATTTACAAAGTCTATACATCACTGCATCATTCACGCTTAGAGTCTGTACATTCTTCAGGTGCATATCTCAGCAAGTCTATACATTGGACTTGAACATATAGGAAGTCTGTACATCGACTAGGCGGCAAGTCTGTACAGCCCAAGTCTGTACATTGCATCATATTGTTCATGCAATGTCTTTCAAAGTCTATACATTCATGCTTGTTCATTCATCCAAGTCTGTACAGCCTTTCGCATTGGACTTAAAGTCTATCCATTTGGCAAGTCTGTACATCGGACTGTTCATGCATTCATCTCAAGTCTATACATCTGATTGTTCAACTTGTGGCTAAGTCTGTACAGCGTCTAGTGTTTCTTGCAAAGTCTATACACTGCATTGGTTGTATAGACTTAGAGCTGAAGTCTGCACATTGCTGTCTTTACCTACGCTCAAAGTCTGTACACTGCATTGGCATCTTTACCTACATGCTGAACTGAGCAAGTCTATACATTCTTAATCTTTACCTACGCTCAGTTCCACCAAGTCTGTACATTGGGCTCTCACTCAAAGTCTATACAGCACCATGTTCATATGCTTCCAAGTCTATACATTGCACTGTAGCTAGATCTGTGCAAGTCCATACATCGTTGAATTGGCAAGTCTGTACATCGCATGCTCACACAAACGCCAAGTCTATACATTGGCTTTGCTTTCATGAGCTTGAAGTCTTTACATTGGATTGGCTTGCACGAGGCAAAGTTTCTACATCGTGTGCTGACAAGTCCACACATCGTGAAGTCCATACATTCGTTTGCCTTACATTGGATCAAGTCTGCACATTCATTGCTCAAGTCTGTACAGCCCTTGAATTGGCAAGTCTGTACATCGCATGCATTACCCTTCAAGTCTGTACATCGTCCTCCGTCTCACTTAGCGTCTCATGCTAAGTCTGTACATTGGACAAGTCCATACATTGTGCATGCATCGTCTCATCAAGTCTGTACAGGGTTTGTCTAGAATGCATTCACTAAAGTCTATACAACGCATACAGAGTCTAGACAGTCATGAGCAAGTCTAGACATCATCTGGTTGCATAACGCATAGTCTGTACATGCTTTGTCTTCGCATTGCGAAGTCTCTACAGCGCAAAGTCCATACAGTCATTGCGCATTCGTTCTTGATGTTCATACTTTGCTTGATGCATTCTACATAACACACTCCAAAGTCTATACATTGTCTTCACGTTGCAAAGTCCATACATTGTCTTCACGTTGCAAAGTTTATACAATGCATCGGTGTGCTGCATACACTGCGTCAAGTCTATACATTGCTTCGAACAAAGTCTGTACAAGGTGTTGACATTAAACTGATAATTCTCTGTCTGACAGGCTCTGTTCGTTGGGCACGTGATCCGAGGCTGGAAGGGCTGACAGGATGACACGTGGCCAAAACACTTGGGCAGGAACTGTGGAAGACATGCGCCTAGTGCTACTCCTGCTGTGACTGCTTATAAAAGGAAGCCTTCGTCCATAGATGAAGACTGATCGAATGCAGAAGCCTTGAAGGAAAAGGAGAGAGCAGAGAGCCCTTCGATCCAGCAGAAGAGAAAAAGAAAGAGAGAAAAGAAAGAGAGTTGAGAGAGTGAAGAGTTGAGAGATTTGTTCCTCAGATCGTTGGTTCAAAACCCGATCTGAGTTTGCTCACTTGTTTGAGCTATATTCCCTGCATGGATACATTTCCTTTTCGTTTGTTTGGCTTTTTGTTTTGTTTTCGAAACTCTTGTGTTCAAGCTGTTAGTCAGCGTTTGCAGAGGTGCTGCCTCTGGACGGGTCAAGCTGTAATCCCCAGCGGTTGCAGTGGAGGATTCCACTGGACATCAAGCTATGAGGCTCAGCGGATTGTAGGCAAGCTGTGAGGCCCAGCGGTTCAAGCTGTGAGTCAGCAGTAATCCACACTCGGGTTGAGTGTGGGGTGGATGTAGGTCTGGAGGACCGAACCACCTAAAAACCTTTGTCTACTATGTGATTGTTTTGTGGTTTGCATAGCCTCTATATTTCTGTCTTTGCGCTATATATGTTTGCTTAGGACTGTTCTTTATCTGTTCTTGCTGGTATTCGCATTTGTTGAACACATGTGCACCATGATTACTATTATGATTTTGATGATAGCAACTACTATAAGTCATATTGTGTTTGCATATGATGTCATTGTGTATCTGTTTAAGCAGTTTGTCATTTCATCGAACAGGTTGCGGGCATGTGCACTGCATCTCAAGTCTATACGTTGGACAAAGTCTATACGTTGGACAAAGTCTGTACATTGGACGAAGTCTATACGTTGGACGAAGTCTATACGTTGGACAAAGTATGTATGATGGACAAAGTCTATACGTTGGACAAAGTCTATACATTGGACGAAGTCTATACGTTGGACAAAGTCTGTACGTTGCTGAACATGAAGTCTGTACGTTGGCTGCCTAGCACAACTCGAAGTCTATACATTGCTGCACACAAAGTCTATACGTTGCTGCAGATGAAGTCTGTACGTTGGCTGCTTGCACAACTCAAAGTCTGTACGTTGCACAACACGAAGCTGTACGTTGTGGCAGATGAAGTCTGTACGTTGCTGCAGATGAAGTCTATACGTTGGCTGCATGCACAAAATAAAGTCTGTACGTTGCACAAGACAAAGTCTGTACGTTGGCTGCTAGCACAACTCCAAGTCTGTACGTTGGTTGATGGCTGCAACACAAGTCTATACATTGGCCGGCTACTTCACACGCAAAGTCTATACATTACATTCTGTTGTGTTCGTGCATCAAGTTACCAAGTCTGTACGTTCATCAAGCAAGTCTGTACAGGCTCATACATGCTCAAGGTGCAAAGTCTGTACAGAGTTTATACATGCACACAAAGTCTACACGTCCAAGCCTTGATGCAAAGTCTATACAACAACTACAAGCTTCATTCAAATAGTCAAGGTCACTGAACAAGATGAGAGTCCAAAGACAAAGATTCAGTTGGTACCTTCTAGACCAACAAGGATGAAGTTACAGACATGAACAGGCTGCTAATGGACACAAGCGACGGAGCTGAAGTGGCAAACGGACCGACCTGGGCTGGACCGGCGGCTGCCCAGGTGGCGGTCGACCGCCAGCACAAGGGCGGTCGTCCGCCCCAGCCAGCAGACTCCCCCGTCTGCAGTTCTGTCAACTGCAGGTCGACCGCCAGCCAGTAGCGGTCGACCGAAAATCCCAGGGACCGCCCGTTTAGAGATTTCTCAGTAGAGGTCGACCGCCAGAAGCCACAGGTCGACCGCCAGCCCCGATGCAGCCATGTTTGACTTCGAAATCCACCTCGTGGCCAGCCCCTTTCCATGGATTTGTTTAATCAAAACTCACTTAATCTCCCATGATTTGTGGATCTGGTCTGGGGGGTGTCCAAGGACCATTCAAGGTCTATAAAACCAACACATGAGGGGTTGGAAACCCTAACACTTCAAGGCTTCAAGGGAGATCAAGGGAGGTCATTTTCGAGGTACTGTAGCACCTCTGTAAACAGTGTTTCAGGAGGAAGTTCTTTATCCATCCAAGGTGATTCAAGCTCAGATCTGAAGCCAAGCAATCTCCAACAAAGCAAGAAGCACTCAAGGGCAAGAAGGGTGATCAAAGGAAGCTAGAAGGAGCGTATTCCAAGAAGGAAATCAAGCAACTCCGGGAAGAAGCTCTTCATCGAATCCTCAAGAGATTCAAGCTCCAGCAAATCTCAGACAAGATCTTTTCTCTTAAGCATATTCTATATCTTGTTTGAGTGTTTTTCATAAGTTGTTCTTTTTCTATTTCACTCAAACACTTGGAAGTTGAGAATCGTCCCTACCGGTGGTTAGTAGGAAGGCAATCGGAGGTTGTCCGATCTGCGGTGTTGACGTCCCTATCGGTGGTTAGTAGGAAGGCAATCGGTGGTTCTCCGATTTGTGGTTTGGTGTGCTGCACTAGTGAAGCCTCACCGGATTTGGTGAGGGGTGGACGTAGGACTGGGGATTCAGTCCGAAACACCTTAAAATCCTTTGTGTTGTGGTTTGATTGTGCGATTGATATGTTTTAGATGCATGCTTATGTTCAATCTCTATATTGTGAAATCATATTTCTAAGCAAATCATTTTATACATCGCTAAGCTAGTTGTATTCCGCTGCAATTATTTTTAACTAGCCTTATAGAGGGTTGTATTGTGAAAAGAGGGGCAGATCTATTCACCCCTCCCCTCTAGATCCGCTGTCCACTACACAACAAGTGGTATCAGTGCCTAATCTCTCATTATGGGGTCCAACGACCTTGAGGGAAATGGTGGATCAGCGTCTAAGGGTTATTTACCTGAAGGACACTCTGTGAACAGACCTCCTTATTTCACTGGATCTAACTATCCTTATTGGAAACATCGCATGCAGGTGTTCATTCGCGCTCAAGACTACGAACTTTGGCGAGTGATCAGCAAAGGTCCGTTTGGGCTTACGGATAATGAAGACTTGTGGACCAAAGAACAAATAAGATAATCCACTGTCAACTGGAGTGCCAAACACATCAAGCAATGCTCACTCCATCCAGTAGAGTTCTCAAGAGTGGCGACCTGCGCAACTACAAAACAAATGTGGGACAAGTTAGAGGTAATCTACGAAGGAACCTCTCAGGTACGAGAAACAAAAGCTAATATCTTAGTTTCTGAATACGAAATGTTCCGCATGAAGCCTGATGAATCAATTCGAGATATGTATGCTCGATTAACTGTGCTTACTAACAGTTTGACTGATTTGGGAAAGAAATATTCAGAACAGGAAATTGTAAGAAAGATTCTCAGATCACTGACTCCTGCATGGCACACAAAGGCTACTGTTGTTGAAGAATCCAGAGATCTCACAACAACTAAGGTAGATGAACTCATTGGTTCATTAATGACCTATGAGATCAACCTTAAGAACAAAGAAGCTGAAGTACCTAAGAAAAAGTCCTTAGCTCTTAAAGCTGGACCTAGCGGTCAAGGCACTTCGGATGAAGGTGAGGATTCCGCAAGTGAGCGGGATGAGGATGATGTAGCCATGCTCACACGTAAGTTCAAAAAATTCCTGAGAAAGGAAGGTAAGAGCTTTATGAGAGGAAGGTCAAAGGTAAGAAATGGTTTCAAACCTAATTCTAAAAATTCTAAGAAATCTGATAAAATCATTTGCTATTCTTGCAATAAACCAGGACATTTCAAGAATGATTGTCCCGACAGATTCAGAAAAGCCGACAAATGGAAGGGCAAGAAGAAGAATAAGGCCATGGTGTCCACATGGAGCGATGAAGAGGAAAGTGATGACAGAACTAGCTACTCGGACAAAGAAAAAGAAGATTTCTGCCTTATGGCCAAAGGTGATGAAAAAACTAAGGTAAATTCTCCATTTGAAGATTATACAATTGATGATTGGGAGGATGCATATATACAACTCATGGAAAAATATGAAATGTACAAAAAGGAGATTAAATCATTGAAAAAGAAAATTAACTCATTTGTGCATGATCATGATATGAATGATAAGAATGCTCTACTTGAAACTGAAATTGAAGATCTTAAGAAAATGATTGAGAATTTGGAGGAAGGAAGAAAAGAAATGGCTGACTTGGAATCTGAAAATGAAAATTTAAGAAATGAGATTGATAGCATGAAACTCAAAATGCAAACTTATGAAAAGGATAGCAAATTGAGCAATGAAAAGTATGAAGCTGTCAAACATGTCAACACTCAACTCTTGCAAAACATTGAAAACCTACAAAAAGAGTTAAAGGACAAACAACAATCTTTAGAAAAATTTGTGGATGGAAGAGAAAACCTAGATGCATTGTTAGGAACTAGAATGAACCACAACAAAGATGGGTTGGGTTTTGATCCAACAAACAAAAGGCCATTTGGGCTAAAAACAGTCACATTTGTTTCATCTTCCGAAGCTTCCACCTCAAACACAACTCCCACACAAAACCAGCAAAAACAAAAGGAAAAAGGGAAAGAGAAGATTGAAGAGGCAGTCACCAACATTCCCAAAAAGCATGTCCAAAAGCCTAAGAAAGGTCGACCTTCCCCGCAGCATAGGTCAATACATTCTTGGCCATTGCATGCTCAATCTTCCAGATATCACCAGAACTGGATTGCCCATTCATATAGGCCAACACCACCATACGTTTGGAGAAATTGTGATTCATGTGTTCATCAATCCTATAACTTTCAATCTCCTAGGTGGCAGAACAATAACTTTCAACCCAAAAACAACCAATGGCCACAATAGGTTAAGAAGCCAACTTCATCAAACTTTCACAAAATCCAACAAAGAGCCTCTAAACAAAAAGGAAATGTCAAGGCTGAAAAGAAAAACCAAATCCCTGCTCTAAGCAAACAAAACATGAATGTTAGAAAGGTTTGGATTCCAAAAGAAATGGTTTCATGTTTTGAAAATCTTAAGAGTTTGATGGGACCCAAAATTGGTTGGGTTCCAAATATAATTACTTAATTGTTTGTGCAGGAATGTCTTGCAGCCATGCATAACATGTGGTATCTTGATAGCGGCTGTTCAAGACACATGACTGGGGACAAAATAAAATTTTGTCTCTTGGAGGAAAAGGAAGGAGGATACATTACGTTTGGAGGGAATAACAAAGGAAAAATCATTGGAATAGGTAATGTAGGTAAGAACCTCTCCAACTCCATTGGAAATGTGTTGCTAGTTGAAGGTTTGAAATATAACCTACTTAGCATAAGTCAATTGTGTGATAAAGGTCATAAAGTGCTGTTTGATTCTCATGAATGTAAAATCTTTGAACCAAAATCTGACAAGGTAAAATTTTCTGGAAAGAGAGTCAACAATGTTTACATGATTGACTTAGATGATCCTGCTTATTTAAACATTTGTCTTGCTGCACCAAAATCTGAAATTACTTGGTTATGGCATCGTAGACTAGAACATGCTAGCTACAATGTCTTACATAAATTATTAAAGTATTCAATGGTGAAAGGGTTGCCTGAATTATCATTTAAACAAGAAAACAAGTTGTGTGATGCATGTGCCCTAGGTAAACAAACAAGAAAATCTTTCAAGGGAAGATCTGAAAATACATCATCCAAACCACTCGAGCTAATTCATATGGACTTGTTTGGTCCAACCAGAACTGCTAGTTTAAGTGGTAGAAAATATGGATATGTCTTGGTGGATGACTTCTCTAGGTTCACATGAGTTTTCTTTCTCACACATAAAAATGATGCTTTTGATGAGTTTCAGGCCTCTACATGAAGATAAAGCAGGACGGTGAGTTCAAGATCTCCAAGATTCAATCTGATCATGGTGGTGAATTTGAAAATGCTACTTCTATAATCTTTGCAGGGCTGAAGGCATTTCACACCGATTTTCTTCACCAAGAACCCCAGAGCAAAACGGTGTAGTTGAAAGGAGAAACCGAACACTTGTAGAGATGGCAAGAACCATGCTTGCTGAACGGCAACTTCCAAGGAGGTTTTGGGCTGAAGCGGTAAACTCGCATGTTATATTATCAACTGCTCTATGGTAAGGTCACACACCAAAAAGACTCCTTATAAGTTACTAAAAGGTAAAAAGCCCTCTCTCTCACATATGAAAGTGTTTGGATCTAAATGCTTCATCCACAATAATGACAAAAGAGATTTAGATAAATTCGAGCCCAAGAGTGATGAAGGTATATTCCTTGGATATTCTGATAGATCTAGGGCTTATAGAATTTACAATATCAAGAGTCAAACTGTGGAAGAATCACCCCATGTTTCCTTTGATGAATATCATGATTCTAACAATGATAACTCTTGCAGGAAAAATGATGAAGATGGGGAATTCCTAAGCATAAAGGACAAGAGTGATCCTCCACAAGAAGAAATAAAAGAAGCTGGTGACCTAGCTGAATCAAGCAATGCAAGGGATCAAGCTCCAGGAGAAGGTAACGATTCTACAAACATTAGAATTCTTAAGGATCATCCTTTAGAAAACGTCATTGGCAGCTTGAATGACCCACCTAGAACAAGGTCACATTTTAAAATTGTGGAAGAATTAGATCAACTTGCTCTTGTCTCGCAGCATGAACCCAAAAATATTGATGAAGCATTAAAAGATGAAAACTGGATAAATTCAATGCAAGACGAGTTAAACCAGTTTGAAAGGAATAAAGTTTGGCATCTTGTTCCTAGACCTTCATCACAATCTGTCATAGGCACTAAATGGGTCTTTAGGAACAAACTAAGTGAGGATGGCAAGATAATAAGAAACAAAGCTAGATTGGTGGCTCAAGGGTATAATCAAGAGTTTGGGGTAGACTTTGATGAATCTTATGCCCCAGTTGCTAGACTCGAAGCCATCAGAATTTTACTTGCCTTTGCATGCTCCCTTAGAATAAAGCTGTATCAAATGGATGTCAAAAGTGCTTTCTTGAATGGCTTGATCAAAGAAGAAGTCTATGTTGAGCAGCCCCTGGCTTTGAGAATTCTAACAATGCAGATTTTGTATACAAGCTAGACAGGGCGCTTTATGGACTTAAGCAAGCACCAAGAGCTTGGTATGAGAGACTAAGCTCGTTCCTCATTGAAAAAGGGTACACACGAGGTAAGGTAGATCAAACACTTTTCACCAAGAAGCAAGGTAAGAACATCTTGATTGTTCAAATTTATGTTGATGACATTGTGTTTGGTTCTACAAAATCTGAAATGTGTGAGGAATTTGCTAACCTCATGACTAGCGAATTTGAGATGAGCCTAATGGGAGAACTTCAATTCTTTCTCGGTTTGCAGGTCAACCAAGGAGAAGATGGGTGCTTCATAAATCAATCCAAATACATCAAGGAGCTGCTGAAAAGATTTGACATGGCAAACAGCAAAATCATTGCAACTCCTATGAGCACCACAACATCACTGATTCGGATGAAAATGGTAAATTAGTGGATGCAAAGGTCTATAGAGGTATGATTGGTTCTTTACTTTATTTGACTGCATCCCGACCAGATATCCAGTTTAGTGTATGCCTTTGTGCTAGATTTCAAGCTAGTCCTAGAGAATCTCATTTGACTGCCGTCAAACGTATCCTTCGATATCTTGCCGGCACTCAAGATTTGGGATTGTGGTATCCGTCATCATGTGATTTATCTCTTATATCTTATTCTGATGCGATTACGCTGGATGCAAGCTGGATCGTAAGAGTACTAGTGGCTATTGCCAGTTTCTAGGCGGGTGTTTAGTTTCTTGGGCCTCCAAGAAATAACACTCGGTTGCCCTCTCAACCGCGGAGGCAGAATATGTTGCTGCGGGGAGCTGTGGCACCCAAGTGTTGTGGATTAAACACCAACTCCAAGACTACTTGGTGGATCTTGGTTGTGTCCCGATTCTGTGTGATAACACTAGTGCTATCAACCTTGCAAAAAATCCAGTCCAGCACTCTAGGACTAAGCATATTGAGATTAGGCATCACTTCATTAGAGACGAGGTCAGTAAGAAAAATTTTGAACTGTATTTTGTTGATACTCTAAATCAAATTGCTGATATTTTCACCAAGCCCTTGTGTAATGACAGGTTTTCAACACTCAGAAGGGAGCTTGGTCTTTGCCGACCTCAGGCCACTAAAAATTGAAATGATGATCATGTTCAATTTAGTTGTGTGTTTTTGCAGATTGGTGTGTTCATGCATTGTTTATATGTCAATGTGTCATTTTGCATATGTGTCGTATTGCATGGTTTGTGTAGCATCATTCTTGCATGGCCATGGTATATCAAATGTTGATGTATGGAAAGGCAGGTTATGCTTGCCTAGACACACTCAATATGCGTGAGGTTTCACCTCCGCCAAGTACCATGAGTCATTGTCGCATATAGGCCATATAGTAAGGGGGAGTTGTCACTTTGCAGCATTCATGCATATGTTTCATTTTCATTCTGTTGCATTTAATAAATGTACAACCATGTGTTGGGTCATGCATTTCATGCCTGCCAAATTCATGTTTGATCAGGTCAACCCCTGCATGGTTCTACTCTCTCACTCCTTGACATTTGTCCTTACATTTGCTTGCAAACATAACTCCTTGAGTGCATTTTCTGCATATCTTTAGGGGGAGTTTTGTTGCTTTTCTTATCTCTTGCAATCTGAACTTCACTGGCTTCCAGTTTGACAATACCGTTCATGAGACAGACGGACATATGGAGTAAGAGCTTTCTATTATGTGCCCTGATGATTATCCATTCAATGAAATCGGTTCAGATTTAATGATTTCCTTGAAGTTCTGAAATATTGGTTCTGAAATCATCTATGTTCTTGGTTTTAATAGACCTTAACTAGAGACTGCATATTATGCTTTGAATGACTATCCTGCTATCTGAAAATCTAAATTTCATGACAATCTTGGTGATACTCTAGAGCTTAGTATTGGTGTTAAACATCTTGATGAGCTGGAATTCTTGAAAAATAAATTTGACAGAGCAATGATATTGTTGCACGGAGAAATATGTCTCGTCATCAAATCAAGTGACGAATGACATGTCATGATGTGCCCCTGTTATCTCTGTCTTAATACATTTGGCCTCTAGGCAGAGCAATGGCATAATCACTGAGAAACATATCTTCCCATCACAGAAATGAGTTTGGATATGTCATGACGTGACTTTGCTATCTCTGTTCATTTTGAAGCATCATAGTCAGTCTTACCAAATACCTAGGAATACTGGCGTCTAAACAACGTGTATTCTTATGGCTAGGAGGCATGTACTAGACTTGATTGCTCGTAAAATATGAGTCTTGTGCCTTCAAATGCAAAAAATACTGAAAATTACATTTGCTGCGATCATAACATTCCATGCTCTACTCATGTCTGTTTAGTCTCAATACTAGTTTTTGTGTTATTCCCTTAGCAGTTATTGAATATGGATATATAAGATAAGGGAAGGTTAAACATTACAATGATATGCACCTTTGGTTCATTTCTATTAAATCTTCGATGTAGATGCTCTTCGAACTCTGTTGATGATATCGGATTTCATTAGCTTTGACCCGTACATGTTGCTCGCGATATGTTTCAGGTTTGCATATTATGGCTTGCTCTTCCCTCTCCTTCACCTCTGGTCTCACCGACCTTTGTCACCTACTCTACTTTATCCATCCTTTTTGCTGTTGGCAAAGGGGGAGAATTCTTTGTGTGAGTCCTTTGTAAGAGCTATGGATGAGTGAATGGTGTACGGGGGAGATTCACTTTGTGCATCTCATTTGTGTATCCAATGCATAGCATTCATATCTGCATTCATAATTGCATTCACATGCTATTACTATCATGGATCCTGAGCTGCATATGTTACATATATCATACACTTTGCCATCTTGGCTATTTCTGCCATATAATGACTCACAGTGTTGCCATCATCAAAAAGGGGGAGAATGTTGAACACATGTGCACCATGATTACTATTATGGTTTTGATGATAGCAACTACTATAAGTCATATTGTGTTTGCATATGATGTCATTGTGTATCTGTTTAAGCAGTTTGTCATTTCATCGAACAGGTTGCGGGCATGTGCACTGCATTCCAAGTCTATACGTTGGACAAAGTCTACGTGATAAAGTCTATACTTGGATGAAGTCTATACGTTGGACAAAGTCTATACGTTGGACAAAGTATGTATGATGGACAAAGTCTATACATTGGACAAAGTCTATACATTGGACGAAGTCTATATATTGGACAAAGTCTGTACGTTGCTGAACATGAAGTCTGTACGTTGGCTTCCTAGTACAACTCGAAGTCTATACGTTGCTGCACACAAAGTCTATACGTTGCTGCAGATGAAGTCTGTACGTTGGCTGCATGCACAACTCAAAGTCTGTACGTTGCACAACACGAAGTCTGTACGTTGCGGCAGATGAAGTCTGTACGTTGCTGCAGATGAAGTCTATACGTTGGCTGCATGCACAAAACAAAGTCTGTACGTTGCACAAGACAAAGTCTGTACGTTGGCTGCTAGCACAACTCCAAGTCTGTACGTTGGTTGATGGCTGCAACACAAGTCTATACATTGGCCGGCTACTTCACACGCAAAGTCTATACATTGCGTTCTGTTGTGTTCGTGCATCAAGTTACCAAGTCTGTACGTTCATGAAGCAAGTCTGTACAGGCTCATACATGCTCAAGGTGCAAAGTCTGTACAGAGTTCATACATGCACACAAAGTCTACACGTCCAAGCCTTGATGCAAAGTCTATACAACAACTACAAGCTTCATTCAAATAGCCAAGGTCACTGAACAAGATGAGAGTCCAAAGACAAAGATTCAGTTGGTACCTTCTAGACCAACAAGGATGAAGTTACAGACATGAATAGGCTGCTAATGGACACAAGCGATGGAGCTGAAGCGGCTAACGGACCGACCCAGGCTGCACCGGGGGCTGCCCAGCTGGCGGTCGACCGCCAGCACAGGGGCGGTCGACCGCCCCAGCCAGCAGACTCCCGTCTGCAGTTCTGTCAGCTGCAGGTAGACCGCCAGCTAGTAGCGGTCGATCGAAAATCCCAGGGACCGCCCGTTTGCAGATTTCTCAGTAGAGGTCGACCGCCAGAAGCCACAGGTCGACCGCCAGCCCCGATGCAGCCATGTTTGACTTCGAAATCCACCTCGTGGCCAGCCCCTTTCCAAGGATTTCTTTAATCCAAAAGTCACCTAATCACCCACAAATTGTGGATCTGGTCTGAAGGATGTCCAAGGACCATTCAAGGTCTATAAAACCAACACATGAGGGGTTGGAAACCCTAACACTTCAAGGCTTCAAGGGAGATCAAGGGAGGCCATTTTCGAGGTACTGTAGCACCTCCGTGAACAGTGTTTCGGGAGGAAGTTCTTCATCCATCCAAGGTGATTCAAGCTCAGATCTGAAGCCAAGCAATCTCCAACAAAGCTAGAAGCACTCAAGGGCAAGAAGGGTGATCAAAGGAAGCTAGAAGGAGCGTATTCCAAGAAGGAAATCAAGCTACTCCGGGAAGAAGCTCTTCATCGAATCCTCAAGAGATTCAAGCTCCAGCAAATCTCAGACAAGATCTTTTCTCTTAAGCATATTCTATATCTTGTTTGAGTGTTTTTCATAAGTTGTTCTTTTTCTATTTCACTCAAACACTTGGAAGTTGAGAATCGTCCCTACCGGTGGTTAGTAGGAAGGCAATCAGAGGTTGTCCGATCTGCGGTGTTGACGTCCCTACCGGTGGTTAGTAGGAAGGCAATCGGTGGTTCTCCGATTTGCAGTTTGGTGTGCTGCACTAGTGAAGCCTCATCGGATTTGGTGAGGGGTGGACGTAGGACTGGGGATTCAGTCCGAACCACCTTAAAATCCTTTGTGTTGTGGTTTGATTGTGCGATTGATATGTTTTAGATGCATGCTTAGGTTCAATCTCTATATTGTGAAATCATATTTCTAAGCAAATCATTTTATACATCGCTAAGCTAGTTGTATTCCGCTGCAATTATTTTTAACTAGCCTTATAGAGGGTTGTATTGTGAAAAGAGGGGCAGATCTATTCACCCCTCCCCTCTAGTTCCGTTGTCCACTACACAACAGCATTGTGCCCACTATCTGTTCAGTAGAAGTTTTCATTCCGCATTTGTTTCTGCTGCAGTAATTTTTTATCAGGTGTTTGATCTATTCACCCCCCTCAAGATCACCCTTTAGCGTCCCAACAATTGGTATCAGAGCCTAACTCTTTGTGTAGGACTAACATCCTAAAGAGGAATGGCCATGGAAGCTAGAGGGTTAACAGTATAGGGACAGTCTACTACGAAGCCACCATTCTTCGACGGATCCAACTTCCCATATTGGAAGAACCGGATGCAGGTCTTCCTCAGAGCCAAAGACTACGAGATCTGGAAGATTATAAGCAAAGGTCCCTACGAGCTACATGAGAATGAGGAATTGTGGACCAGAGAAGAAATCAGGAAATCTACTCTGAATTGGAGCGCCATCAACGCCATTCAATGTGCACTCCATCCCACTGAATTTGATAGAGTGTCAGCCTGCAAGATGGCAAAGGAGATGTGGGATACTCTTGAGGTCATTTATGAGGGAACGTCTCAAGTGAGAGAGACACGGGCTAATATGCTAGTGATAAAGTATGAAGCATTTCGGATGAAGCCCGGTGAGACAGTGACCGATATGTATGCTCGTCTGACCATCATAACAAATGGTCTAAGAAATCTGGGAAAAGGCTATACCGATCATGATGTTGTGAGGAAGATTCTTCGATCGCTGACTCCGATATGGCATACCAAAGCAACTGTGATTGAGGAGTCAAAAGATCTACAGAAGATGAAACCAAATGAGCTGATAGGCTCTTTGATGGCGTACGAGATGAATCTTCTTCGAGCGGAAGAGCTCGAATACAAGAAGCCTATTGCTCTGAAGGCCAAACATAGCTGTTCAAAACAGTCCAGATGCAATGGATCATCCAGTGATCGGAGCCAATATGGATCAGATTTTGAAAAGGATGAACTAGCAATGATTACAAAAGAGTTCAGAAGATTTCTTAGAACAGAAGGGAAAAATGTCTACAGAAAATACCACAGCAAGAAGCAAAACAGGTATAAATTTAAACCTGCTAAAAAATCTGACGATAATGCTTGTTATCATTGTAGGAAGACTGGCCACATGAAGGCTGATTGTCCAGAGTTACAGAAAATCAAAGGAAGACCATGGAAGAAAGTGCCAAAGGGAAAGGTCATGGTCAGTACATGGAGTGATGAGGAAGAAGGCACGCTGAGCACTTCCTCAGATAGTGGAAAATCAGAAAAGGACATCTTCTTGATGGCCAGGAATGGAGAAGAAGAAGAAGAGTCTGATCAGGTATCATCCCTTTTCGAACATTATACTATTTCTGATTGGGAAGATGCTTATGGAGATCTGTTAGATAAAGCGAATGATATTAAGAAGGAAAACAGACACTTGAAGAAGAAAATGAATTCTCTGGTTAATGATAAAACACTTACTGATAAAGTTGCATGTTTACAATCAGAGAATGAAAAATTGAAAAGTGCATGTTCTGAGTTTGATGAATTAAAGCATGTTGTGATTGATTGTAGGAAAGAAAATGAGTTGCTGAAAAATGTCATTGATGAACTGAAATTGTCAATTCAGAAGTTTGAAAATGAAATAAAAATTTCAAATGAAAAATATGAAGTTGTCTTGTCAGTGAATGTTGAATTGAAGAAAACTATTGAAAATCTGAAAAATGAAAATTCTGACAAAATGAAAATCATTGAAAGCATGACCCAAGGAACAAAAAATCTAAATGCCTTGCTAGGGTCAAAAGATAATTTCAGAAAGGTGGGTCTCGGCTTTAATCCCTCAGCTAAAAAGAGTTTTGAACTGAAAACCATCTCATTCTTGGGAGAAAAGAATAAAGGACCACTCATAAAAATGGTCAATGAAAAATCTGCTTTCAATAATGTAAAATCAAAAGTGTCCAGTGCTAAGGACAAGGGAAAGCAGAAAGTTGTAGAGCCTAGAGCTGCATGCTCTTCTTCCAAGGATAAGTCCAAGGCTAGGGGTCAGCCAGCTAGCACATCAAAACCCCAGCCCAAGGCTGCTAAGTCTCCATCGCCATCAACTGCTCAGAAAAAGACCCAATATAAGTCAGTTCAGAAACCTAGAGGGTCAAAGGTGGCAGGGAGACCAAGTGCAGCTAGGAACCAATTTGCTCATCCCTATTTCCCTAGAGCCCAAGTCTATCATAACATTCATTCTCAACCACTTAATAGGTTTGGGTGGAACCCTGCATACATGAGGTCTAGGTATCAGAATCTCTCCACTTGGTATCAGCCCTATAGATCTCAGCCAGCTAGGAGATGGGATAGTCATTTTAGGACATGGAGTCCTAGTCACCAGGGGTTCTATGGTCAGCCTAGGACCAATTTGGGCCACAACTTCCAGTACACTCATTGGCCAAGGCACTGGTAGAAAAACAACAATGCTTTTAATAAAATGAAAGCCAGGACTACACAAAAACCATCACAGCACCCGAAAAAGAAAGCTAAACCTGTTGGTGCTGAGAAAAAGAAAAATAACAAGAAGAACTCTCAAGCTGTAGAATCCACCAAACCATCCACTTTCACACAAATGTGGATCCCTAAACAGCTTTTGTCATGTTTTCACTCTCAAATGTCTGGTTCTGTCTTGGGGCCCAAAATATCTTGGGTTCCAAAACCTGCTCCCTAAGTGTGTTTGCAGGTATGCCTGGTAGCCAGGAACAAACTGATGAAACAGAAAAAGCTACTTCAGGCATATGACAAGAGGCAAGGCCAAAATTCTAAGAGCTAAAAGAAATTGGAGGCTTTGTCAAAAATCTGATGCAACACCAAGGGTAAAAATAAATCAATCAGGTAAAGCAGGTAAGTGATTTACCTTCAGAATTGAATTGAGAAAGTCATGTTGATTTGGTTGTTTATTTTCTGATGTTCCATTCTTGTCTAGCTGATCAGTCTGTATTCCAGACTCAGCTACTGAATTTATTTATGCATAAATTTGATGCTCTTCCTCTGCCATCTATTGCACTGATTTTGAATTGTTCATTTAATGCATATAGTTGATGCATGTGTCTAATGTCTGCATTTATCATTTGCATCAAGAAAATTGTTCATTGCATATAGGACAGCTTTGCACTGCATTTCTTTGCATGACCATCATGGTATATTAAATGGAACAGGGCTGAAGGGCAGATGGAGTTGTCTGGATGCTACTGCCATGTGTGAGGTGGTCCTTGGACCAAGTCCTCCGCCAAGTACCAAGGGTCAAGTCTGCATGTAGAACAGTGTATTGCATAGCATATCTTTTGCATCTTGGTGTCAGGGGGAGCTGAGAGTTCTGTTCAATTCTTTGAATCCTTCTTACTTCTCATTGTCCCCACTCAATCTATTCATAATTTTTGACATCAGATACTCTTGGACCTTATTTCCTATTGCTATCACTGTTTAACAATTGCCATCATTTCCCTAACCTTCACTGAACAACAGCACTGCTTCTGGTTTAGTGCATTGAGCTGTGGTTATTGCAATTGTTCATTTATAAGAATCACTCTTGCAAATTGAAAGGAACTAAAGGTTTAACTTTTATAAATTGAAGAGTTAAGTGTCTGCACTTCAGAACTTGAGATAAAGAAAACTTTTATTGCTCTTAATCTTTGTCTCATGGTTAGAATAGAAAAAGTTTTTTTTTTAATATCTGAATGAGTTAATCTGGAAATGTCTAGAAAAGGTAAATAGACTGTGTACTGTTTTTTGAACAATCACTCTAAAAGAAATAAGGGCAGCAGTAAATAAGATCATCAATGCAAAGAGCTGAACACAGTGACAGAGCAATGGCTAAATTGCACTGAGAAACTGTGATCTCCTCCAAAGAAGCAGGAGAAGTCATATGTCATGAAGTGCTTCAGACTACCTCTGTTCATAGAGTTAAATCTATAGGGGGAGTCCTCACTAAGTAACTGAGGGTATTGGCCTCTGATCAAGGTGTACCCTTAATGTCAGAGGTGAAGATAGTTCCTTGTAGGTCTTGATCTGAAATAGATCTAATAGTTTATGCCTAGTAACTGGGGGTATCTGCCTCTGATCACGGTGTACACCTAATGTCAACAGCATAAATGCCACTGGTCTATTCACTTAGCTGAGTTTCTGAAAAATTAAAAGTGAAAAACAAACTGCTGTAACCCTTTGAAAAATAAAAGTCATGAGTGTAAATTATTTTTCTCAATAGATATTCAAGTTGCCTTCTTGAACTTCCATGTTTAATCACAAAGGGTATTATTTCTGACTTCTCTATTAAAACCATGTGCCCTAGATTCATTGCTATAAATGGAGTCCATAACTCTTTTTCAGTGGTCAGCTGCTTTACTCTAATTTTATCACTGTTAAACCTGAATCTTTTCAAGACTGTATATTGCTGATTCTTATACTTTAACTGTTGTTTATAATCATGCTCACTTTCTGAACCAATGCTTCAGCTGTTGTCTAGTAACCCTCCTACCTTCTCTACCTTTTGCTTATCTGTCCATATTCCTTTTCATAGGAGGAGAAATAATTCAGGGGGAGTTTTAAGCTGTTCATCTGCATGTATACTGCATCTTGCACTCATGTTTTTCTTTCTTTTTGATCATGTCAAAGGGGGAGAAATTTTGGTTTGCTGACTCACTGTCACTTTGTTGCCATCATCAAAAAGGGGGAGAATGTTGTGCCCCTTAGGCACAAGCTTATGTATTTTGTTTTGATGATAGCAACATAGTGAGAGTATCACAGGTGCATTCATTACAGTGAGCTCATTGCATTTGCTTTCTCTGTTTATTCATTACACTCTGCATCAGTGCATTGCATTGCATGTGTCTGTTAAGAAGTCTGTACATCGCCTTCTTGTTCATGCATTGCATCAAAGTCTATACAGACTTGGTCCATGCGTAAGCATAGCAAGTCTGTACATTGGTAGCATGAACATTTGCAAAGTCTATACATCGCTGCATCATTCACGCTTAGAGTCTGTACATTCTTCAGGTGCATATCTCAGCAAGTCTATACATTAGACTTGAACATATAGGAAGTCTGTACATCGACTAGGCAGCAAGTCTGTACAGCCCAAGTCTGTACATTGCATCATATTGTTCATGTAGTGTCTTTCAAAGTCTATACATTCATGCTTGTTCATTCATCCAAGTCTGTACAGCCTTTCGCATTGGACTTAAAGTCTATCCATTTGGCAAGTCTGTACATCGGACTGTTCATGCATTCATCTCAAGTCTATACATCCGATTGTTCAGCTTGTGGCTAAGTTTGTACAGCGTCTAGTGTTTCTTGCAAAGTCTGTACACTGTATTGATTGTATAGACTTAGAGCTGAAGTCTGCACATTGCTATCTTTACCTACGCTCAAAGTCTGTACACTGCATTGGCATCTTTACCTACGTGCTGAACTGAGCAAGTCTATACATTCTTAATCTTTACCTACGCTCAGTTCCACCAAGTCTGTACATTGGGCTCTCACTCAAAGTCTGTACAGCACCATGTTCATATGCTTCCAAGTCTATACATTACACTGTAGCTAGAACTGTGCAAGTCTATACATCGTTGAATTGGCAAGTCTGTACATCGCATGCTCACACAAACGCCAAGTCTATACATTGGCTTTGCTTGCATGAGCTTGAAGTCTTTACATTGGATTGGCTTGCACGAGGCAAAGTCTATACATCGTGTGCTGACAAGTCCACACATCGTGAAGTCCATACATTCGTTTGCCTTGCATTGGATCAAGTCTGCACATTCATTGCTCAAGTCTGTACAGCCCTTGAATTGGAGAGTCTGTACATCGCATGCATTACCCTTCAAGTCTGTACATCGTCCTCCGTCTCACTTAGCGTCTCATGCTAAGTCTGTACATTGGACAAGTCCATACATCGTGCATGCATCGTCTCATCAAGTCTGTACAGGGTCTGTCTATAATGCATTCACTAAAGTCTATACAACGCATGCAGAGTCTAGACAGTCATGAGCAAGTCTAGACATCGTCTGGTTGCATAACGCATAGTCTGTACATGCTTTATCTTCGCATTGCGAAGTCTCTATAGCGCAAAGTCCATACAGTCATTGTGCATTCGTTCTTGATGTTCATACTTTGCTTGAGGCATTCTGCATAACACACTGCAAAGCCTATACATTATCTTCACGTTACAAAGTCTATACATTGTCTTCACGTTGCAAAGTTTATACAATGCATCGGTGTGCCGCATACACTGTGTCAAGTCTATACATTGCTTCGAACGAAGTCTGTACAAGGTGTCGACATTAAACTGATAATTCTCTGTCTGACAGGCTCTGTTCGTTGGGCATGTGATCCGAGGCTGGAAGGGCTGACAGGATGACACGTGGCCAAAACACTTGGGCGGGAACTATGGAAGACACGAGCCCAATGCTGCTCCTGCTGTGACTGCTTATAAAAGAAAGCCTTCATCTACAGACGAAGACTGATCGAATGCAGAAGCCTTGAAGGAAAAGCAGAGAGTGGAGAGCCCTTCGATCCAGCAGAAGAGAAAAAGAAAGAGAGAAAAGAAAGAGAGTTGAGAGAGTGAAGAGTTGAGAGATTTGTTCCTCACATCGTTGGTTCAAAACCCGATCTGAGTTTGCTCACTTGTTTGAGCTATATTCCCTACAGGGATACATTTCCTTTTCGTTTGTTTGCCTTTTTGTTTTATTTTCAAAACTCTTGTGTTCAAGCTGTTAGTCAGCGTTTGCAGAGGTGCTACCTCTGGACGGGTCAAGCTGTAATCCCCAGCGGTTGCAGTGGAGGATTCCACTAGACAGCAAGGTGTGAGGCTCAGCGGATTGTAGGCAAGCAGTGAGGCCCAGCGGTTCAAGCTATGAGTCTGCAGTAATCCACACTCAGGTTGAGTGTAGGGTGGATGTAGGTCTGGAGGACCGAACCACATAAAAACATTTGTCGACTGTGTGATTCTTTTGTGGTTTGCATAGCTTCTATATTTTTATCTTTGCGCTATAGATGTTTGCTTAGGACTGTTCTTTATCTGTTCTGGCTGGTATTCGCATTGTGCCCACTATCTGTTCAGTAGAAGTTTTCATTCCGCATTTGTTTCTGCTGTAGTAATTTTTTATCGGGTGTTTGATCTATTCACCCCCCTCTAGATCAGCCTTTAGCGTCCCAACACAATTTACCTGCGAGTCTAAAATGCTCTGCCTTTACTTGTTGGCAGGTTAGACTGCGAGACACGAAATCAGCTATTTCTCTCTTCATATTGGGCCACCAGAAATTTCTTTTGAGATCATGATACATCTTTGTTCCGCCTGGATGAATTGTGTATTTGGAATTATGCGCTTCATCTAGGATTAGTTTCTTCGTAGTCTCATGATCTGGTACACATATTCGGCCCTTAAATAACAATCTTCCGTCATTGGAAATAGAAAAATCCGGCCTTTGTTCCATATTGGCTTTAATTTTCAGTAATATAGGATCATCATTTTACAGCTTGACCAGATCTTCTATCAATGTAGGTTGAGCTCGGATATTAGCTATGAAACAATCTTCTTCTTTTATGTCAATATCTAAGTTCAACTGAGCAAATTGAGGAACAAGGTTAGTTACACTTATCATAAGACTTGATAGCATACCCATTAGTTTTCTGCTGAGTGCATCTGCTACAGCATTAGCCTTGCCAAGATGATATTGAATAGCAAAATCAAAGTCTTTGAGATATTCTAACCACCTCCTCTGCCTCATGTTAAGCTCCTTTTGAGAGAATAAAAATTTCAAGCTTTTGTGGTCCGAGTAGACCGTGAATTTTTCTCCATAAAGATAATGACACCAAAGTTTCAAGGTGAAAATAACCGCTACTAATTCAAGATCATGTACGTGATAGTTTTCCTCGTGACGTTTCAATTGTCTTGAAGAATAACAGATTACTTTTCCATTCTACATGAGAACGCATCCTAAGCCAATGCTAGACGCATCCGTATACACTTCGAATCCACCACCCTCCATTGGTAGTGATAAAATAGGAGCTGTTGTAAGATGATTCTTAAGAGTTTGGAAACTCTTCTCACATTCCTCTGACTACACAAAAGGATTTTCTTTTCTTGTGAGTCTACTTAAAGGAACCGCAATTTTTAAGAAGTCTTTAATGAATCTCCTATAATAACCAGCTAGACCCAGAAAGCTTCTTACTTATGATACAGTCGTTGGCCGACTCAAATTCTTGACATCTTCTACCTTAGAAGGATCCACAACAATACCTTCTTTTGAAATAATGTGTCCTAGGAATGAGACTTCCTCGAGCCAGAATTCACACTTATTGAGTTTGGCATAAAGCTTGTGTTCTCTAAGTATTTGTAAAGCTATTTTCAAATGTTGTTCATGTTCCTCTTTCGTCTTGGAATATATCAAGATGTCATCAATGAAGACGACGATGAACTGGTCCAGATATGGCTGGAAGACATTGTTCTTAAGTTGCATGAATGCTGCTGGGGCATTAGTTAACCCAAACGACATCACTACGAATTCATAGTGGCCATTACGACTTCGAAAAGCCATTTTATAAATGTCCTCTTCTTTAATTCTAAGCTGATGATAACCTGATCTGAGGTCTATCTTAGAGAAATAGTCTACTCCCGAAAGCTGATCGAAGAGCTCATCAATACGCGGCAACGGATACTTATTTTTAATTGTGAGTTGATTCAATCGCCGGTAATCGATGCATAGCCCGAGAGAACCATCCTTCTTCTTGACAAATAGAACCGGTGCACCCCAAGGGGATGTGCTAGGTCTGATGAAACTCTTGTCCAGAAGTTCTTGCAACTGCTTCTTCAATTCCTTGAGTTCTGTGGGGGACATCCTGTAAGGGGCTATAGAAACAGGTGCTGCTCCATGAATGAGTTCAATAGTGAAGTTCAATTCCCTCTCGGGCGGTAAACTGGGTAATTCGGACGGAAACACATCGGGGAACTCATTTATAATAGGAATGTCCCCTAAGATAATCTCCTTAGACTCGGTGATAATTACGGAAGCAAGAAAAGCTTCACATCCTTGCGAGATAAGTTTGCAAGCTTGAAGAGAAAATATGATAGTAGAATGCTTCTTGTACTTGATGCCAAGAAAAGAGAATCTTGGAAGACCGGGCTTTCGAAAGGATATAATCTTATTTCGGCAATTGATATAAGCATCATGATCTACAAGCCAGCCTACCCCTAAAATGGCATCATAACCTTTCATGTCAAGGCATACTAGGTTTGCGGGGAGATCATGACCTTCTAATATCACTTCGCTATCAGGATAATAGTTGGTAAGCTTTGTTCCAGAACCTAAGGGTGTGGAAATAGCAAGATCTGAAGGTAAGGGAACTGATGCGATTGGTAATGTTTTAGCAAAAGTAGCGGAGATAAAAGAATGAGAGGCACCAGTATCAAATAGCACAAATGTAGGACGAGAATGAATTTGAAGAGTACCTTCCATAAGCCCATCATCCCTGGGCGCTTCCTCTCCTTCTAGAACAGCATTGAGGCGAGCCTGCCTCCTTGTCCTCCACCAGATGACTGGTCCTTCATAAGGGGGCATTCCGACATGCGATGCTCCCTGCTTCCACAACGTAAACAAGTGCCGAGATGCTTCCAACACTCCTCAGCCGAATGATCGAATTTTTCACAAAATGTGCAAGCCATGGCGACCTGCTCCTTCTCCTCCTTGACTTTCTTTTGCTTAAGGGAACTTCCACCATTCCCATTCCTGGATCTCTTCTTACTATCATGGCTTTTGTAAGGCTCCGTGATGCTGAATTTCTCTTTCTTATAATGCCGATCTGAGCGTCGGCTTGATTCTTCTCCTTTCCCTTTCAATTTTTTGACCTTCTCTAAGGTCCTTTCACATAGGTACGCCTGTTGAACCATCTCCGCATAAGTATGGATGTTTTGGGTCCCGAGCTGCTGAATGAAACCAAGTCGTAACCCGTCCAAAAATCGATTTGCCTTGAGTAGATCGGTGCTGATAAGATGCGGTGCGTAAGGTGCAAGCCTTGAGAATTGCAGTTCATATTCGGCAACTGTCATCATTCCTTGCCGAAGAGCGGTGAACTCCATAGCCTTTCGTTCCTTTACGTGCTCAGAAAAGTACTTGGCACGGAACATGGTAAGAAAACCATCCCATGTATGAGGTGCATTGGCCGGAGGTGCCGGAACCGACTTCCACCATGTGCGAGCATCTTTGTTGAGTTGAAAGGTTACGAGATGCACCTTCTCCTGATCGGTGTATTGGATGACATCAAGTATACGATTCATTTCGTCTATCCAGTTTTCTGCCTCGTCGGGATAAGATGAACCATAGAATCGCGGAGGATTTAAACTCCGAAAATTGCGATGTAGGTCACCAACCCTTGCCCCTAAGCCACCTTGCGCTATGGTTTGCAATGCCTGAGTAAGGCTGACAACTGTTTGTTGCATACCATCCCAATCTACACGATGAGCCATTTGTAAAATGTGGCACCTGAGAGAAAAATAACAACTTGTTATTTCTCATGAAATTGGGAGAAATAATCTTAAAGCTAATTAATTATCTTATCCCGGGCTCTACTCAATTCTTACATGGGTATGGAAATTTCTTTCTTAGTTTATAGGTAGGGGTCCTTAAACCTTGGACTTTTTCTATGACATGACTCTTCTTCCTAACTCCTGAGACTTAGGCTCTGATACCAACTTAACTGTCACGCCCCGAGCCTTTATTACATCAGAAGACTAACTCGGGGAGCGCAAACAGCGGTATGGTAAGCCTCTTGCAAGCAAGAACGATCAGAGCGCAAGACAATCACACATAAAGATGCAATTGCACAATATATATTCAAACTTCAACTTTATTTCATTGATAATCAAATTGAACCCTCAATTACAATCACTAATTCAACTTCCATTATGTACTAGACTCAAGAAATAGAAAAATTGCATAGACTCAATATAAACAATATAGACTTTCCTAAGTCTTCACTCTCATCTTGACAATACTTTCATTCCCTCTCGGACCCGCTACTTGTATAACCCGAATCCGAATTTGAATCACTTTCATCTCCTGAAAAGATTGGAAATAGGTAATGAGCACACTTGCCCAGTAGGTATCTTCGCATCAACATGAAGGTACTATTAAAGTAATTAACAATTTAGCTCTAAAGAATAAGGTAAAAATCATGCGAATGCGATTAATCATGCGATTAAACCAAAGTACAAGATGATCATGTAAGTTAGAATGAGAACAAATACGAACGAGTAAGAATGTAACAAGAACATGATATTGGCATTTCATGAACAAGAATGTATCGAGAATGTACTAGCAAGCCACATAATCATCACTCCAATATCTTTTGCTTATGAGTAAGTACTTCATGAATTTCTATGGAATATCAAGCAAGAAAGTCATGTACAAGAATGTCATGTCGTGCCATGGATTTTCACTTATTTATAGAGAAAGTACTCCCAGCGCAATGCGACGCCAGTAGCATCATACCTCATGGTTTATAAAATAGTATGTTTCCGACAATCAGCCGAGGGGACTAGCATAGAGCACTTGAACACAATCAGTGCTCGATCGCATCTTCAAGTATAAATCAAATTTTTTCCACGCATTGTAACAATAAAGTATGGCCAAGAATATAATGAGTTCAACTAAGCTCATGATAACAATAATTCAATGAATGAATGCTTCAATAAGAATCATGAAAAATCAAGAATGACTTAAGCAAGGTTATGCTTATGGAAATAAATCGGAAACATAACAATACGTTCTTTATCTTCCATTCATTATATTATGTTTCTTGATCAATATGATAAGTTCTAGATCATTAATAGTCCATCTAGAAACCTTGGAATATCAACCCTTGGTCCACCTTGGGTTAAAATACTCAAGTAGTGTGACGGTCATGTACTGGGCCGTTACATGATGTGACACTCCAGTATTGGGCCGTTACATTAGTCTTAATCCAGAACCAAGAAATCGGACTCAGTGGAATGTGACGGTCGTATCTTGGGCCGTTACTTGTGCCTGAGGGTCCAACATAGAGCCGTTACATTACTGATAACCAAAAACATCGATAGTGTAATCTAATCAATGGGCTTTAATGGTACAACCAACTCGGCGTCCTAGTGGGAATCCCAGGCTCGCGGAGAATTACGGAGGCCTTGAAACAAGATTTCCTAGTCCATTGGAAGGAATATACAATAGAGTGGTCCTCATGTCCAAGAATAATGTTCCTATAGTGCAAAGTGAACTAATGGATAACATACCGGAATATGTGCCATATACTTAAAGAAATGACTCTATAGATAGGAAAGAATGTGTAACATTATTAAACCAAGATAAAACTCCATCAATACAACTTTGAAAAATCATGATTTAGAATACAAAACTATAGAGTTTTAGCCAATGAAATTAGCATAACTTAAAATAACCTAAGACACATTAATCATGCAATTTGATTATGAATCAGAAACTAAACTCAAAGCCATGATAATAGGTCCAAACTTAGCTATCTAAGCTTATTTATAAGTAAACTTAACTGGTTATTATTCTGCCTTGGGCTGACAGTACACAGGTGTCTGACGGTCTAGGATAGGCGCGTTACAGTGTGTGACGGTTTATCGAGGGCCGTTACAGTGGTGTAACGCTCCTGCTAGGATGCGTCAGAGACAATAGAGTAAATAAAAGCACAACAGGATGTGACGGTCTATTGTAAGGCCGTTACATTCATGTGACAATCTTACGTTGGTGCGTTGGAGAATCTGCTGGCAGTAAACTAAGTAAAGGTTTATGAAAACATAACATGCCTGGAAATCAACATACTACCACTGTCATAGTCATGAAAATGAAGTATAGGCCAACTATATGCATAGGTTTAGTGAATAGACAGGATAATATCTTTTAATTTCCATTTAGGGCTAAGAAATGCATGAATGTATAGAACTAGGAAATCATGAAATTCTTATTCTACAATGTATGAAATCAAGCACAATCAGAGGGCTTTTATTCCTAACAAGTTATTTTTGCCAATCATGAGATAACCTACCTCTTCTAGAACCTTAAAACTTTTAATTTGATGCTATGTGCTACCCTTAGTCTCTTGTACTTCTTGTGATAAATCAATAACTTCAATCTGCTCTATTTCCTTAGTCTCTTGACCTAAGGATGTAAAATTTTGAGGGTAAGAAGATGAAACTATTTGGACCCAAAAGTTCTAAAGGATCATACTCTTATTACCTCGTTTAGTCATCCTAATCTCTGGATCTTCAGGGGACTTGCGTTCAGATTCCTAGGTTGCTAAGGTTGAATCAGTAACTTTGGAAGCTTCTATCTCCTTGGTTGCTTGATCTCCTAGCACGAAATTTGGAGAACCATTAGTCTAAAGTATACTAAACAAAAGCTTCTAAAGAACTTACCCGAATTTATGACTCCTTACCTTGATTCTTCACGAGCCAAAAGTAAGGGTCGCTCAGTTCAGAACTAGGTCCTATTTATAAGGTTTTGACTAGGAGTTGAAGATTAGATCGATTCTAGAGTCCTTAATTTGCCAGAACCTAATCCCTAAGAGTCCTTAACAATGTTATAAGCTTCCCTAAGTCGATCTCTTGTAGATTGGATTTCAAAGTTCCAATCTTTTTACAATTTCCTCACGTTACGTGTAGCAACCCTGATAAAAATAAGGTTTTTAAATAAATCAAATTAAAAATAAAAGATAAGTAAATAGATGACAAAGAGCCTAAATGAGTAAATCATTGACCAAGAGGAAAATAACGCCTTTTATCAAGGCGCTGATTCAAAAGGAAACGCCTCTGTATAAGGCGTTAATTTAAAAGGGACGCCTAGACAATAGGGCGTCAAATTTTAAACGACGGGAAAAATAAAATTAAGGAAAGGAAATGAAACGCCCTCTACATGGGCGCGTTTACATAAGTAACGATGCTCGACAAGGCGTCAATTTAAATTCGATGCCCTCACTTAGGATGTTAACTCAGTTCGAGTTGCGTTCGAACCCAGCCCTCATCCAGGGTAAGTTTCTGGATAACTACGACTAAGGTGGAGTATGGTAAGGACTCTATCATGGAAATATAACTTCCAATACAACTCTAACCCTATTAGGATTCCCAAAACCCTATAAGTAACCCCTTAATCGAACCCTAGAATCTATTTTGGACGATCGAGCCTCTGAAGAACCAGTAAGTGCTTCTTCTTCTGTCTTCAACCATGTATCGTAAAGACTATTGATCTTCTTTTCTTCTTTCTTCTGCAGTATACGGATGATCACCGTCATAGTTGAAGAACACAGGTTGGTTCTTCCTATTTTCCTTCTTTCTCTACTGATTAAGTATTACGAAGAATAATGTTCTTCCTCTTCCTCTGCAGGCTGCCTGCAGTGAGAATAAGTACTCCCCTTTTTGACTGAAGAACGAAGGCTCTTCGTCAACATCCTCTTCTTCTGTTTCGAACAGAGTATCGTAACCTCTTCAGTTTCTTCATATATCTTCACCAGAACCTTCAAAAGGTAGGTTTTCTCAAGGACTGTAGCCCACACTAGCATAATAATGATTATAACATCATCCGTTAATACATGCATATAGATTTTATGTGTTTCTGCACAGTTTTGAAGGAAGCGTCCCTGTCAAGGGCGCTAATTTAAAAGAAACGACCATGACTAGGTCGTCAACTCCATATTTGACGCCCTTCACACGGACGTCAATTTCTCTTAATTAATAAATGCCATGTTTAAAAATTATATATCTATTCAAACATGATTCTAAATTAATGCATGATCAATCTCTTGTAATCCTGCTATTTTTCCTGTCCTGACCATGAAATTGTATTTCTGAAATGTTATTATATGGAAATTGATAAATTGTTGAATTAACAGCCTGCACAAGGTCGTCTCTTATTAAACTGACGCCCCATACCAGGGCGCTAATTGGAAAGAAACGTCCCTGTCCAGGACGCGTTTTGTTAATTACCAGAATATTGATTTTCTGTAGAATGGAAATATTGAAGGGATGACTAATGTATAAGTCGTCAAATTGTGAATAAACGCCCCTGAGTAAGGCGTTAATTGAAAAATTAATGACTTAGCTTAAGTCGCTATTTTCTGTATTACTATTTTACACTGATTACTATCACCGAAGGGTTTTATATATATACGTAATCGGCACTATATTTCGTTCCGTGAATATAGTCCCACGTTTCATGATGATTTATCGATTACCCACTAATTCTCAGTGACATACAAGCTCTCCATTGGACATTCCGTTCCTTTGGACTAGCAAGTTAGTCATAGAGACCTCCGTAAGTCTCCTCGCAGCCTTGGATTCCCTCAAGGCCGACTGAGCTGGTTGTACCATAAAAACCCATTACACTATTTTACCATGTCACTCTAATGAAACATGGTATACCGGCCCTCATGTTATGCAAAGTGTGTATCATGAGAATTCCCTTAATGGGATGAGGTCATCATGCCATTTGATGATGTTCTTGTAAACCCCAATTCTATATCACCATTGTTATGATGTTCTTGTAAACCCCAATTCTATATCAACATTATTATGATGTTCTTGTAAACCCCAATTCTATATCAACATTGTTATGATGTTCTTGTAGACCCCAATTCTATACTAAACTTGATGTTCTTGTGGACCTCAATTCTATATAAAGAATGTCCATACTTGTTTGTCATGGTACCCAAGTTGGGGAACCAATTCCACCTAGTTTTATCGATAATCGTGATTGTACCGTTATTATCGTCATTCTATGTCGAAGTGTCATATTTTTGGACTCTATTTTATCCAAGTTATCCTACATATCTACAAGTTTTATCCTTGAAATTCCATATTGGCTATACACAAAAGTGGATGTTAAAATATATGATTAATGCCTGCGCATATAGGTCCCGATCTGGTCCTGGGAGGAGCACCCGAAAGTACTTGTGCCCATGGGAGTTGATTGATCACGGTATTGGCATTATACCGAAGTGCATGACTAGCTTGATTGAACATTCCACAAAATCTTGTACTTGTACTTGACTTGATATTACATGACTTGCTTGGCCCGAAAAAGGGTAATTACTCACATGCTTGAATGAAATAGCCAAATTCCAATATGACATGATGAATACACTTGCTTGAATATCTTGATATCTTTTGATATAAGTTCTTGAAAGTTCATGACTAGTTATCGTCGCTATCTTATTGTTATACACTCTATCTAACTTGTCATTTTATGCGAGCATGCATAGCTATAGTGCATTCATGAAAGATGTAATTACTTAAACTCCCTTGCTAGTTCTTGAGATATAATTTTTCCTACTGAGCGTTCGCTCACTCAGTGTTTCCCTACTTTTCAGGTAAGTCCGACGATGAGGGAACTCAAACGGATGGGGAAAATCAAGAGTGAAAGAGTTAGAGCTACTCAAGAGTCAATTAGTCCTGTCTTTCCATATTTTTCTTGAGTCAGAATTGTACCTTTTATTTTATTGAGTCTAGTATTTGCAAGGATTTGTAATAGACATATTCTTATTAAAGGATTTAATGGATTGGGTTATCTTTACTTTTGCGCATATCTGATTATGGTGTCGAATACACTAATACTCTGATTGACATGATTGATATAAACTCGTCACGCGTCTCCGGGTATCTTCCGCTCTCGGGGCGTGACAGTTTTTGTGGTATCAGAGCCTAGGGTATTCAATTCCTAGGAAACCCAAGTCCAAGGATAGGTTTAACCTATAACCGGTGAGATCGGGTAGAACCAAGGGTTAAAGTTAACATAGAAATGCTAGCTTCTAAATGAAATCATGTATTGATCTAGTTATTGTAATTGTAGGACGATGGTTGCCGAACGTGCTCAGTGGTGCAACATGCAATGTACACTTCAAGGCATGACTCAGGTGCTGCAACAAGTAGCACAGGGAGGTGCACAACGAACCGGAAGTCTCCACCAAGTCTTTAAAAACATGAACCCGCCTAAATTCACGGGTTCTACTGATCCGGACGACGCAGAGCACTGGGTCAGGGAGATGGAACGTATATTCCGTGTTATGCAGTGCACGGATCAAGATAAAGTCTTATTAGCTACCTTTCAGTTGGAAAGGGATGCCCGATGCTGGTGGGAATCGATAGAAGCTACTTTGAATCAAGACCAAGTTACTTGGGAAGAATTCGTTGAACATTTCAACGCTAAATATTTTTCGGACCGAGTCCAAGAAAAGAAAGCTACCGAATTTGCCGCACTCAAGCAACGGTCATTATCGGTGGCGGAGTACGAGGCACAATTCTCTAGATTGTCTCGGTATGCTAAGCACTTAGTTAACACCGAGAAGATGAAAGCTAGGAGGTTCCTTAATGGGCTCAGGCCCCAATATATCACACAGCTGGCGCCGATGGATATCCAGGTCTACTCGAAAATTGTGCGCCGAGCTCAGCTATTAGAGGACGCCACGGAACTATCTGATAGAATCCGTGGGAAGGACAAGAAAGAACAAGTTACAAGTTCGGGTTCCTTTAAACCCAACTTCAAGAAGAGGCCTAGCAATGCAGGTACTTCCTCACAAGACCAAAAATTTAAGAAGACCAAGCCCTTCTCTATCACTACTACACCTCCAAATATAATATGCAAGCACTGTGACAAGGCTGGTCATAAAGCCGAAGAGTGCTGGAGGAAACTTGGAGCATGTCTCCATTGCGGGAGCCGCGAGCATCGGATTCCCGATTGCCCATTACTTAATGATCAAACCGGTGACGGAAAGCGCCCGGTAACCAAGAACTCTCGTCTTCACGCAATTAAGGAGACCGAAGAAGAAGAAGGCAGACTAGTAGAAGGTACACTGAAAGTTTGTTCCAAGTATGCACATGTCTTATTTGATACGGGTGCATCACATTCTTTTATTTCCAAGAAGTTTGCTAATCCACTACCTATGGAACCGGAATGGATGAAAATAATTTTATTTACTCCTCTCGGAAACGAAACAGATATTACTCACCATTATCAAAACTATGAAGTCTTGGTAAAAGGAAGGAATCTTCCTATCGATCTCATATGTTTAGATCTAAAGGAGTATGATGTCATACTGGGAGCGGATTGGTTATCCAAATACCAGGCAACGGTCGATTGCCGCAATAGCAAGGTTACTTTCAAGGACTTTCCAGAACTAGTCTATTCTAGCCCCAAGAGTCGGAGCAAGTCACCTCTTATTTCGGCTCTCCGAGCTAGAAAGCTAATAAGGAAAGGATGTGTATCTTTCCTTGCTTTTGTCACGATTAAGGAGGCTAAGGAAACTAAGATAGAAGATATCCCAGTTGTGCAAGAATTTCCGGACGAATTTCTGGAGGAATTGCCTGGATTACCCCCACAAAGGGAAGTAGCCTTCACCATCGATTTAATCCCTGGTGCTGGACCAGTTTCTAAGGCACCGTATAGAATGTCGCATGCTGAACTCAAGGAGTTAAAGGAGCAATTGATGGAACTCATTAAGAAAGGATTCATAAGACCGAGTACTTCCCTGTGGGGAGCGCCTGTATTATTTGTAAAGAAGAAAGATGGATCCATGAGGTTATGCATCGACTATCGACAGTTGAATCATCTCACTATCAAGAACAAGTATCCACTGCCGAGAATCGATGAGTTGTTTGATCAAATTTCAGGATCCAAGTACTTTTCCAAAATTGATCTTAGGTCGGGATATCATCAGTTAAGAATCAAGGATGAGGACATTCATAAGACTGCATTCAGAAGCAGGTACGGCCATTATGAGTTTGTTGTTATGCCTTTTGGACTAACAAATGCCCCTGCTGCCTTTATGCAGTTAATGAATAGTATATTCAGACCTTATTTAGATCAATTCGTGGTGGTTTTTATTGATGATATATTAATATATTCCAAGACTAAGGAAGAGCATGAGGAGCATTTGAGGATTGCATTACAAATATTGAGGACAAACCAATTATATGCCAAACTCAGCAAGTGTGAATTCTGGCTTGAAGAAGTGACTTTTCTCGGACATGTTATATCAAAGGATGGCTTATCAGTAGATCCATCAAAAGTTAAAGCTGTAATAAATTGGGAAAGACCAACCAATGCTAGCGAGATCTGAAGTTTCTTAGGTCTTGCCGACTATTACAGGCGATTCATCAAAGATTTCTCTAAGATCGCCGTACCACTTACGAGATTAACTCGTAAGGAGATCCGTTACGAATGGAGTGAGGAATGTGAAAGAAGCTTCCAAACTCTCAAGGATCATCTTACTACAGCTCCTGTCTTAGCTTTACCAGTGGAAGGAGAGAAATTCGAGGTATACACTGATGCTTCTGGCATTGGCCTCCGATGTGTTCTAATGTAACAAGGAAAGGTTATAGCTTACTCTTCTCGTCAATTGAAGAAGCATGAAGAGAACTACCCCGTCCATGACTTAGAATTGGCCGCGGTGGTATTTGCACTCAAAATATGGAGACATTATCTTTATGGAGTACAATTTATTGTATACTCTGATCACAAGAGTCTCAAGTATCTCTTTTCACAAAAGGAACTACATATGAGGCAAAGACGTTGGCTAGAATATCTCAAGGACTTCGACTTCAATATATAATATCATCCCGGAAAGGGTAACCATGTAGCAGATGCCCTTAGTCGAAGGCCGAGAGCACTGTTAGCCAATTGTATGATTCAAGAATGGAAATTGCTGGAGCAATTCTTTGAACTCAATATAAACATGGACACAGACTTTCAATGTGTCACATTATCTCATGTAAGCATTCATCCAGACCTATTATCTGAAATACAAGCGCTTCAAGATAATGACCCAATGTTAGTAGAGATCAAAGGTAAACTGGAAGGACAATCTAATTTCCAAATAACTTGTAAAGGAAGATTAATATTCAGGAATAGAACTTGCATACCGGATTGTCCCGAGGTAAAGAAGAAGATCTTAGATGAAGCTCATAGATCAAGGTACACAATTCATCCAGGATCAACCAAAATGGACCAAGATGTGAAGAGGAATTTTTGGTGGCCCAACATGAAAAGGGAAATAGCAGACTATGTATCACGCTGTCTCACTTGCCAACAGGTCAAGGCGGAACACCAAAAGCCTGCTGGAAAATTACATCCTCTAGATATTCCCAAATGGAAGTGGGAGAATATTAGTATGGATTTTATCATGGCTTTATCTAAATCAAAAGGAGGACATGATGGAATATGGGTTATTATTGACCGATTGACTAAATCAGCGCATTTCTTGCCAATAAAGAGTCGATGGTCAGTTGATGTTTTGGCTGCATTATACATCAAGGAAATAGTCAGATTACATGGTATTCCTATTTCAATCGTGTCTGACAGAGATCCCCATTTTACTTCTCATTTTGGAAGGGACTACAACATTCATTGGGAACAAGGCTTAACTTTAGTACAGCTTTTCATCCTCAAACGGATGGTCAGACCGAGAGAACTAACCAGGTAGTTGAAGATATGCTCAGAGCTTGCATCATTGATTTCGATGGAAGCTGGCATGATCACTTGCCGTTGGTGGAATTTGCATATAATAATAGCTACCAGACAAGTATACAAATGGCACCTTTCGAAGCTCTATACGGAAGGAGTTACCGATCACCCTTATGCTGGGACGAAGTTGGAGAAAAACAACTACTAGGTCCAGACATGGTAAGAGTTACCACCAAAAGAATATAAATGATTAGAGAAAGACTGCAAGTTGCTCAGTCTAGGCAAAAGGCTTATGCCGATACAAGAAGGAGAGATCTTGAATTCCAAATTAGAGATCATGTATTTCTCAAGATATCACCTGGACGTGGCATACGGAGATTTGGTGTTAAAGGCAAGCTTACACCAAGATTCATCGGACCCTTCGAGATACTGGAACGAGTTGGCGAGGTTGCTTATCGCATTGCATTGCCTCCTCAACTGTCCGATGTACATAATGTATTCCACATATTAATGTTGAAGAAGTATGTACACGATCCATCACATATTATTGATCATGGAGAATTAGTGATCCAAAAGGATCTCACATATGAACAGAAGCCTATGAAGATACTAGATCATGAAGTACGTACCCTAAGGAATAAGGTTATTCCCATGCTTAAGGTATAATGGAATAAGAACTCCGAACATGAAGCTACATGGGAGACCGAGGAATCCATGAGGAAGCCATTTCCAGAATTATTTTAAGGTATATGCCCCACACTCTCCACATATATATATATATACTATGGAATTTGGGGACCAAATTCTTTTAAGTGGGGGAGGGTGTAGCAACCCTGATAAAAATAAAGTTTTTAAATAAATCAAATTAAAAATAAAAGATAAGTAAATAGATGACAAAGAGCCTAAATGAGTAAATCATTGACAAAGAGGAAAATAACGCCTTTTATCAAGGCGCTGATTCAAAAGGAAACGCCTCTGTATAAGGCGTTAATTTAAAAGGGACGCCTAGACAATAGGGCGTCAAATTTCAAACGACGGGAAAAATAAAATTAAGGAAAGGAAATGAAACGCCCTCTACATGGGCGCGTTTACATAAGTAACGACGCTCGACAAGGCGTCAATTTAAATTCGACGCCCTCACTTAGGACGTTAATTCAGTTCGAGTTGCGTTCGAACCCAGCCCTCATCCAGGGTAAGTTTCTGGATAACTACGACTAAGGTGGAGTATGGTAAGGACTCTATCATGGAAATATAAATTCCAATACAACTCTAACCCTATTAGGATTCCCAAAACCCTATAAGTAACCCCTTAATCGAACCCTAGAATCTATTTTGGACGATCGAGCCTCTGAAGAACCAGTAAGTGCTTCTTCTTCTGTCTTCAACCATGTATCGTAAAGACTATTGATCTTCTTTTCTTCTTTCTTCTGCAGTATACGGATGATCACCGTCATAGTTGAAGAACACAGGTTGGTTCTTCCTATTTTCCTTCTTTCTCTACTAATTAAGTATTACGAAGAATAATGTTCTTCCTCTTCCTCTGCAGGCTGCCTGCAGTGAGAACAAGTACTCCCCTTTTTGACTGAAGAACGAAGGCTCTTCGTCAACATCCTCTTCTTCTGTTTTGAACAGAGTATCGTAACCTCTTCAGTTTCTTCATATATCTTCACCAGAACCTTCAAAAGGTAGGTTTTCTCAAGGACTGTAGCCCACACTAGCATAATAATGATTATAACATCATCCGTTAATACATGCATATAGATTTTATGCGTTTCTGCAAAGTTTTGAAGGAAGCGTCCCTGTCAAGGGCGCTAATTTAAAAGAAACGACCATGACTAGGTCGTCAACTCCATATTTGACGCCCTTCACACGGACGTCAATTTCTCTTAATTAATAAATGCCATGTTTAAAAATTATATATCTATTCAAACATGATTCTAAATTAATGCATGATCAATCTCTTGTAATCCTGCTATTTTTCCTGTCCTGACCATGAAATTGTTTTTCTGAAATGTTTTTATATGGAAATTGATAAATTGTTGAATTAACGGCCTGCACAAGGTCGTCTCTTATTAAACTGACGCCCCATACCAGGCGCTAATTGGAAAGAAACGCCCCTATCCAGGACGCATTTTGTTAGAATTACCAGAATATTGATTTTCTGTAGAATGGAAATATTGAAGGGACGACTAATGTATAAGTCGTCAAATTGTGAATAAACGCCCCTGAGTAAGGCGTTAATTAGAAAATTAATGACTTAGCTTAAGTCACTATTTTCTGTATTACTGTTTTACACTGATTACTATCACCGAAGGGTTTTATATATATACGTAATCGGCACTATATTCCGTTCCGTGAATATAGTCCCACGTTTCATGATGATTTATCGTTTACCCACTAATTCTCAGTGACATACAAGCTCTCCATTGGACATTCCGTTCCTTTGGACTAGCAAGTTAGTCATAGAGACCTCCGTAAGTCTCCTCGCAGCCTTGGATTCCCTCAAGGCCGACTGAGCTGGTTGTACCATAAAAACCCATTACACTATTTTGCCATGTCACTCTAATGAAACATGGTATACCGGCCCTCATGTTATGCAAAGTGTGTATCATGAGAATTCCCTTAATGGGATGAGGTCATCATGCCATTTGATGATGTTCTTGTAAACCCCAATTCTATATCACCATTGTCATGATGTTCTTGTAAACCCCAATTCTATATCAACATTGTTATGATGTTCTTGTAAACCCCAATTCTATATCAACATTGTTATGATGTTCTTGTAGACCCCAATTCTATACTAAACTTGATGTTCTTGTGGACCTCAATTCTATATAAAGAATGTCCATACTTGTTTGTCATGGTACCCAAGTTGGGGAACCAATTCCACCTAGTTTTATCGATAATCATGATTGTACCGTTATTATCGTCATTCTATGTCAAGTGTCATATTTTTGGACTCTATTTTATCCAAGTTATCCTACATATCTACAAGTTTTATCCTTGAAATTCCATATTGGCTATACACAAAAGTGGATGTTAAAATACATGATTAATGCCTGCGCATATAGGGCCCGATCTGGTCCTGCGAGGAGCACCCGAAAGTACTTGTGCCCATGGGAGTTGATTGATCACGGTATTGGCATTATACCGAAGTGCATGACTAGCTTGATTGAACATTCCACAAAATCTTGTACTTGTACTTGACTTGATATTACATGACTTGCTTGGCCCGAAAAAGGGTAATTACTCGCGTGCTTGAATGAAATAGCCAAATTCCAACATGACATGATGAATACACTTGCTTGAATATCTTGATATCTTTTGATATAAGTTCTTGAAAGTTCATGACTAGTTATCGTCGCTATCTTATTGTTATACACTCTATCTAACTTGTCGTTTTATGCGAGCATGCATAGCTATAGTGCATTCATGAAAGATGTAATTACTTAAACTCCCTTGCTAGTTCTTGAGATATAATTTTTCCTACTGAGCGTTCGCTCACTCAGTGTTTCCCTACTTTTCAGATAAGTCCGACGATGAGGGAACTCAAACGGATGGGGAAAATCAAGAGTGAAAGAGTTAAGCTACTCAAGAGTCAATTAGTCCTGTCTTTCCATATTTTTCTTGAGTCAGAATTGTACCTTTTCTTTTATTGAGTCTAGTATTTGCAAGGATTTGTAATAGACATATTCTTATTAAAGGAATTAATGGATTGGGTTATCTTTACTTTTGCGCATCTCTGATTATGGTGTCGAATACACTAATACTTTGATTGACATGATTGATATAAACTCGTCACGCGTCTCCGGGTATCTTCCGCTCTCGGGACGTGACATTACGGAATCTGCAGGATGTAACGGTCGTGTCTAGGTGCGTTACATGTCTGTGGCAGTCGCCCGATAGACCGTTACATTCAACGTATATAGCGTTTTAATTTAATCAAACTCTTTTATTCGTTTATCCACATAATTATCTCATATCAATAGTATTTATCCTTAAAATACGTGAATAAGCTAATTACCCTTCTAGAATATGGGCCAAACTTAATGGGCTTAGTCCATTAACCTTTTGGATAATAATTAGATAGGCTAGGTTAACTAATTAGCCTAATTGAGCCTTATAATGACTTATTAATTCAATAATCGTTCATTAATTTATTTAGGCCTTTATAATTTCAAGAAAACTATTTTATAATTCAAAAATTATATATATAAATTCTGGGGTACTACACCCTCCCCCACTTAGAAGAATTTGGTCCCCAAATTCAATATATGGATTTCGAAGAGTGTACTTACAGTTAAATAATTATGAAAATCTTTTCCGCATGGCTGCTTCGGTTTCCCAAGTTGCTTCATATGGCCATGTTTTCTTCCATTGAATCTTGACCATAGGAATAACTTTATTTCTTAGTTGACGCACTTCTCGTTCCAGAATCGTTATTGGCGTTTGTTCGTATGTCATGTCCTTCTGAATTTCCAGATTGTCATAAGTAATAATATGGTCAGGATCATATACATACTTCTTCAGCATAGAGACGTGAAATACGTCATGAACTCCTGCTAATTATAGAGGTAAAGGTAGTTTGTAAGCCACTTCACCAATCCGTTCAAGAATTTCAAACGGGCCAATGAATCTTGGAGTTAGCTTTCCTTTAATGCCAAATCTTCGAATACCATGACCTGGAGAAGCCTTTAAATATATATGATCTCCTACTTGAAACTCCAAGTCACGTCTTCGATTGTCAGCATAAGACTTTTGCCTATCTTGTGACATCTTCATTCTTTCTTGAATGAGCTTGATCTTCTCAGTAGAATCCCTTATAAGGTCGGGGCCTAGAAATTGCTTTTCCACTATTTCATTCTAACATATTGGTGATCGACAGCTTTTTACATATAAAGCTTCAAAAGGTGTCATTCGTATGCTAGCCTGATAGCTATTGTTATATGCAAACTCTACTAGAAGCAAATGATCATACCAACTACCTACAAAGTCGATAGCACAAGCCCTGAGCATATCTTCTACTACCTGATTCGTTCTTTTCGTTTGACCATCTGTTTGTGGATGTAAAGCTGTGCTGAAATTCAATCTAGTCCCTAGTGAATGTTGTAGACCCTTCCAGAATTATGATGTGAATCGAGGATCTCTATCGGATATAATAGTGATGGGGACACCATGTAGTTTAACAATCTCCTTTATGTGTAATGCTGCTAGGATATCAACAGACTATCGACTCTTTATTGGTATGAAGTGTACGGATTTAGTCAATCGGTCTACGATTACCCATATTCCATCGTGTCCACCTCTGGTGTTGGGTAAACCTATAATAAAGTCCATCCCTATACTCTCCCATTTCGATTCGGGAATACTCAAGGGGTGTAATTTACCTGCGAGTCTAAAATGCTCTACCTTTACTTGTTGGCAGGTGAGACAGCGAGACACGAAATCAGCTATTTCACTCTTCATATTGGGCCACTAGAAATTTCTTTTGAGATCTTGATACATCTTTGTTCCTCCTGGATGAATTGTGTATTTGGAATTAGGCGCTTCATCTAGGATTAGTTTCTTCATAGTCTCATGATCTGGTACACATATTCGGCTCTTAAATAATAATCTTCCGTCATTGGAAATAGAAAAATCCTACCTTTTTTCCATATTGGCTTTAATTTCCAGTAATATAGAATCATCATTTTACAGCTTGACCAGATCTTCTATCAATGTAGGTTGAGCTCGGATATTAGCTATGAAATAATCTTCTTCCTTTATGCCAATATCTAAGTTCAACTGAGCAATTTGAGGAACAAGGTTAGTTACACTTATCATAAGACTTGATAGCATACCCATTGATTTTCTACTGAGTGCATCTGCTACAGTATTAGCCTTACCAGGATGATATTGAATAGCAAAATCAAAGTCTTTGAGATATTCTAACCACCTCCTCTGCCTCATGTTAAGCTCCTTTTGAGAGAATAAATATTTCAAGCTTTTGTGGTCCGAGTAGACCGTGAACTTTTCTCCATAAAGATAATGACACCAAATTTTCAAGGCGAAAATAACCGCTGCTAATTCCAGATCATGTACGAGATAGTTTTTCTCGTGACATTTCAATTGTCTTGAAGAATAACAGATTACTTTTCCATTCTGCATGAGAATGCATCCTAAGCCAATGCCAGACGCATCCGTAAACACTTCGATTCCACCACCCTCCATTGGTAGTGATAAAATAGGAGCTATTGTAAGATGATTCTTAAGAGTTTGGAAACTCTTCTCACATTCCTCTGACCAGACAAAATGATTTTCTTTTCTTGTGAGTCTAGTTAAAGGAACCGCAATTTTTGAGAAGTCTTTAATGAATCTCTTATAATAACCAGCTAGACCCAGAAAGCTTCTTACTTCTGATACAGTCGTTGGCCGACTCCAATTCTTGACAGCTTCTACCTTAGAAGGATCCACAGTAATACCTTCTTTTGAAATAATGTGGCCTAGGAATGAGACTTCCTCGAGCCAGAATTCACACTTATTGAGTTTGGCATAAAGCTTGTGTTCTCTAAGTGTTTGTAAAGCTATTTTCAAATATTGTTCATGTTCCTCTTTCGTCTTGGAATATACCAAGATGTCATCAATGAAGACGACGATGAACTGGTCCAGATATGGCTGGAAGACATTGTTCATAAGTTGCATGAATGCTGCTGGGGCATTAGTTAACCCAAACGGCATCACTACGAATTCATAGTGGCCATAACGACTTCGAAAAGCCATTTTATAAATGTCCTCTTCTTTAATTCTAAGCTGATGATAACCTGATCTGAGGTCTATCTTAGAGAAATATTCTACTCTCGAAAGCTGATTGAAGAGCTCATCAATATGCGGCAACGGATACTTGTTTTTAATTGTGAGTTGATTCAGTTGCCGGTAATCGATGCATAGCCTGAGAGAACCATCCTTCCTCTTGACAAATAGAACCGGCGCACCCCAAGGGGATGTGCTAGGTCTGATGAAACCCTTGTCCAGAAGTTCCTACAACTGCTTCTTCAATTCCTTGAGTTCTTTGGGGGACATCCTGTAAGGGGCTATAAAAATAGGTGCTGCTCCCGGAATGAGTTCAATAGTGAAGTTCACTTCCCTCTCGGGCAGTAAACTGGGTAATTCGGATGGAAACACATCGGGGAACTCATTTACAATAGGAATGTCCGCTAAGATAATCTCCTTAGACTCGGTGATAATTACGGAAGCAAGAAAAGCTTCACATCCTTGCGAGATAAGTTTGCAAGCGTGAAGAGAAGATATGATAGTAGGATGCTTCTTGTACTTGATGCCAAGAAAAGAGAATCTTGGAAGATCGGGCTTTCGAAATGATATAATCTTATTTCGGTAATTGATATAAGCATCATGATCTACAAACTAGTCTACCCCTAAAATGGCATCATAACCTTTCATGTCAAGGCATACTAGGTTTGCGGGGAGATCATGACCTTCTACTATCACTTCGCTATCAGGATAATAGTTGGTAAGCTTTGTTCCAGAATCTAAGGGTGTGAAAATAGTAAGATCTGAAGGTAAGGGAACTGATGTGATTGGTAATGTTTTAGCAAAAGTAGCGGACATAAAAGAATGAGAGGCACCAGTATCAAATAGCACAAATGCAGGACGAGAATAAATTTGAAGAGTACCTTCCATAAGCCCGTCATCCCTGGGCGCTTCCTCTCCTTCTAGAACAGCATTGAGGCAAGCCTGCCTCCTGCGTCCTCCAGCAGATGACTAGTCCTTTATAAGGGGGCATTCCGGCAAGCGATGCTCCCTGCTTCCACAACGTAAACAAGCGCCGAGACGCTTCCAACACTCCTTAGCCGAATGGCCAAATTTTTCACAAAATGTGCAAGCCGTGGCGACCTGCTCCTTCTCCTCCTTGACTTTCTTTTACTTATGGGAACTTCCACAATTCCCATTCCTGGATCTCTTCTTACTATCACAGCTTTTGTAAGGCTCCGTGATGCTGAATTTCTCTTTCTTATAACGCCGATATGAGCGTCGGCTTGATTCTTCTCCTTTCCCTTTCAATTTTTTGACCTTCTCTAAGGTCCTTTCACATAGGTACGCCCGCTGAACCATCTCTGCATAAGTACGGATGTTTTGGGTCCTGAGCTGCTGAATGAAACCAAGTCGTAACCCGTCCATAAACCGATTTGCCTTGAGTAGATCGGTGCTGATAAGATGCGTTGCTTAAGGTGCAAGCCTTGAGAATTGCAGTTCATATTCGACAACTATCATAATTCCTTGCCGAAGAGCGGTGAACTCCATAGCGTTTCGTTCCTTTACGTGCTCAGAAAAGTACTTGGCACGGAATAGGGTAAAAAAAACATCCCATGTATGAGGTGCATTGGCCGGAGGTGCCGGAACCGACTTCCACCATGTGCGAGCATCTTTGCTCAGTTGAAAGGTTGCGAGACGCACCTTCTCCTGATCGGTGTATTGGATGACATCAAATATACGATTCATTTCGTCTATCTAGTTTTCTACCTCGTCGGGATTAGACGAACCATAGAATCGTGGAGGATTTAAACTTTGGATATTGTGATGTATGTCACCAGCCCTTGCCCCTGCGCCACCTTGCGCTATGGTTTGCAATGCCTGAGTAAGGCCGGCAACTGTTTGTTGCATACCATCCCAATCTACACGATGAGCCATTTGTAAAATGAGGTACCTGAGAGAAAAATAACAACTTGTTATTTCTCATGAAATTGTGAGAAATAATCTTAAAGCTAATTAATTATCTTATCCCGGGCTCTACCCAATTCTCACATGGGTATGGAAATTTCTTCCTTAGTTTATAGGTAGGGGTCCTTAAACCTTGGACTTTTCCTATGACATGACTCTTCTTCCTAAGTCATGAGACTTAGGCTCTGATACCAACTTAACTGTCACACCCTGAGCCTTTATTACAGCGGAAGACTAACTCGGGGAGCGCGAACAGCCGGCATGGTAAGCCTCTTGCAAGCAAGAACGATCAGAGCGCAAGACAATCACACATAAAGATGCAATTGCACAATATATATTCAAACTTCAACTTTATTTCATTGATAATCAAATTGAACCCTCAATTACAATCACTAATTCAACTTCCATTATGTACTAGACTCAAGAAATAGGAAAATTACATAGACTCAATCTAAACAATATAGACTTTCCTAAGTCTTCACTCTCATCTTGACAATACTTTTTTTTTTAACTCAAGTCAATACTTGCAAGGTGGTAGAGAGGGGAGGGGGTTCATCCCTTCATTTTGGAAGAAGATGAACACACTACCCCGACCGCCAGGCAAGCGTTTTCATTAAGGAAAGCAGTAAGAGAAAGGGGGTACAGAGGGAGGGGAAGGGAAGGACGCCAAAGAGGGGCTAGACTAGTACAAGGCCAAAGGGCCCAAAAAGGAAGAGGCCAAGAGAGACCAAGACGTGGGCAAGGCGCATCACCAAGAAACCCATAGCACAAAGAAAAATCACAGCCCCAACAAGACAGAATCTTCATCAAACACCCCTTCAGAGTCGGATGAGAACGTCAAACGGATTCTGCACAGACGGACCGGGGAACCTGGCGAGTCAAGAGGATTAAGGTCCGAACCATCATGATCAAGCTCCTCGGAGAGAGAAGGGTGGACCGGCTGGTGGAGCGCCGCAGAAGCTGACTGGAGACGAAGTGAGCGACGGGGAGGAGGAGGAGCCTCCTCATAAACACATTTCCGATCGCGCGAAGAGGAAGTGGAGTTGGAGCGCCGGTAGGAATGCCGAGGTGCGCCGACCTCCGTCCTCGAGCCCAACCGTGAACGGTCCAGAACAGGGTTGCCCACGAAAGCCGCATGAGCCGCCGCAAAGTCAGTGAACCCCGACGCCGGCTCAAGCCCGGGGATAGTGAAAACCTGGAGAGGTATCTTGATTCCAGAACCAAGACCCGCTGGTGGCAAGGTGCCCACGGGACGCAATGGAACAGTGGGCGGAGCAGAGACAACAATCGGACCGGGCGGTTCCCGGTTGATTTTATTCTTCAATGCTTGAGCAAAGGAGAGGCGGGGGGACGGCGAAGGAGTAGAGGAAGGTGGCACCGGACCGGCAGCCCTACCCACCAAGGAGGAGGGCTGCAGCCCTGGGGACCAAGCCTCAACAGCGGCATTGAGACCAGCAGGAGGCAACGGGGGCCCGCCTTGAGCCTGAACGTCCGGTGCCTTGGGGCCAAGGACCATCGAAGCAACGGCGGCACGACAAGCCACCTGGACACGAGAAGACGAGGTAGCCGGCAGAGGGACAACCTTGCACGAAGCAAGGCACTGAGGAGGGCACTGAAGAGGGGCACTCTCTCCAACTACAGATGCTGGAAGGTCCATGGGCCACCTCCACGCAGCCTGGAGAGAACTTGGAGATGGCCCAACAGGATCGGTGCAGCCGAGGTCTACTACCGGAGCAAGAGCAGCAGAGGCGACATTGACCGAGGCAGAAGAGGGAAGCTCAGACCCAGGAGGAGGAAAGCCTGCAGGGACCTGGGAAGCAGCAAATGAGGTGGAGAGGGAAGGGAAGACACTCTCCGTTGGAATGAGCCCGTCAGCCTAGAGGACGGGCATTGTAGGGGGTAGCTCCAAGGTATGGAGCTCAGGAGTAGCATCAGCAAAGACCGCGCTCGGATGTGGAACAGCAGGAGAGGAGTCAACTCCTTGAAGGTGGGAGTCAGCCTCCATGCTGACAGAAGCACCATCCGGGGGCAGCAACACCACAGCAGAAGGCGATGCCACGACAACGGCTGCGAGGGAAGGCGATGCAGCTAGCTTGGCCAGGGGAGACGGAAGCTCAGAAGCCACATCATCAACAGGCAAGGAGAGAACCCTTGAAACGGCTACCAAGGGGGGCGGAGCAAGCGAGGCCACCGCTGGCATGGGGGCGATCGCACCTTGCATGCATACCGGCCCAGGCTCGACTCCAAGACCCGCAGCGAGAGTGGAGGAAGGGAGCACCCCTGAGAGAGGCAGGCATGCAGGCGCACTAACAGTAACTCCAGAAGGGCAGCGAGAGGATGTGCCAAACACCGAGGGGGTGGAGACTGGATAGCAGAGGTGGACGCAGGTGGCGGATCTTGAGTGGAGGGTGCTGGTGTTGACACCTAAAATATACCCGAAGAGACCAAAGCAGATTCACAGCTTTGAAGATCAGTCGAGGGCACAGCTCGCGTACCATCCCCGGAAGTTCCGAGAATCAGAATAGAAGAGACCCACTATTCCTAACACTTTGTTCGGCTAAAGTCATCTCTAGCTAGGCCGCTGTCCAGTACGGCTATCATTCAGGTAGTCGGGCTGATAAAACCATACCAACATTCAGGCAATCATCTGTCTGCTAAGAAAGGATGCTAAGATAATTCTGATTCTCAGAAGGTGGGATGTACAGTGTCTCACACATGTTTGTGAATACAAGGTGTTGTACAAGCCCCATGAAGTCTGGATATACATATGCCAAGAAGCCCACTGCCGGAAGGAGTCTATTAAGTGGATCCTATGCCGAATGACAGGGAAATGGGCCCAGCCCAATATGAAACGGGCGCGCCGAGGGCTGCCTGTGCCGGAAGGCTGGATGTCGGCGTGTCGGGGAGCTCATGCCGACAGTGTGAGGCCTGGCCTCTATAAGAAGGCTGCCTTTCGACAGAAGAAGCAGACAGATAGATAGAAAAAAATAGATAGAGAGACATACAAAAAGGGGGGAGATAGAGGAATTAGCCACTGAAAGAAAGGGGGAGCTCGAGAGCCCTTCACAGAAGCTAAAGAAGAGAGAGAGAGAGGCTCGAAGGAAGGAACCAGGTGGGGTGTGCTGCTCGACGTCCTGAATGGCTGCAGTTCTCCCTTTCCCCCCTTTGTTTCTATCTGAAGCTTCTTCCTTAGTTTTTTTCTGTATTTCTGCTTTCATGCATCGTTGTTTCAATAGCATCGAGTGCCAATGTAACCCTGTTCTCAACGACTGTGCCGGCGTGCGTCTCCCTGTTATTCTCTCCGTCGGGATGTTCCTCCCGAGCTGAGCTAGTGTAAGCCGTTTGGTTGAAGTAGTTAATAAAAGAATGGGTTCAATTCCACCATTTCTGATCATTCTTTCCTTTCTGCATCCGAGGTTTAGCCCATGTACGGCTACCGCCAGCCGTGAGTGTTTTATGGTTTATTTGCCTCCGTCTGCTGAAGCTTCTTGGCAACTGTTCTTCTCCACCTCTTAGTCACATTTCGAGGGCCTGAGACAGTCTATCTCATGGCTTCTCGTATGTGAAACAAAGAGGGATACGTTCAGGAGTTCCCGTCTAAAGCTCTGCTCCTAGTGAGGCCCCAGAGGAAAGGTGTTCTTCCCCTCGAAGTCTTCTCTCTACGATCATCCAAAAATCTAGATTGGTGAACAAACCCCTTTTCTTCAAATGCCCAAAGCTTCTGCCCCTAAACCCCCTAAAAATCCTACTTCAGGAAGCCTCTCGGCGCGAGCCCCTCCCGGCACGAGTCTCGTGCCGAGGGCTTGCCGCGCTGGTTGGACTTCTCCTATCGCGCCGAGCCCACTTGTTGCTGTGCCGAGACCTATCCTTTCTTCTGGCCATCCTGATGCCTTCGTGCCGACGCCGTCAAGCCATGTAGACCTTGCCCATCATATCCTGTCCCATGGGCATACATTATCCTTTCCTCTGTCCTCATAGGAGCTATATTAAAGGGGTCAATCCCTCACATTTTACAACCCCATCAAGTCATGGAGCCCCGCCATTGCAGATTCTCCGTTGACTGTACCGGGGATATCACAACAAAAGGGATGAGGTCCCATATGATCTGGACCCCTTGGATCTCGGGCTACGCCCGGCTCTCATTTCGGTTTCCACTCCGACAATTCGTGAGTGGCTAGCCTATAATACCCTTTTGGCATACTCTCAAAATAAGGGGAGGTGCTGTCAAAATCTGTTCAGAGTTTTGCTCGATCGTCTAGTGTGATGTTTTTCATCGAAATTGTGTATTTAACCCCTAATTACGTGGCAAGAGCCTGAGCTATATCATCTCATGGCATCTTGGCCACCACAGGGAACATACCTTACAATTACATGGTCTCCTTGAACCCCTCTGGGAATGAATCCACCCTCATCTTCTATCTCACCCACTCATTACCATGAAATCCCCATTGAATGCAAAGGATGCCCTTAAACTCACAAGAAACCCTCATAATACCTCAAATAAAACCAACAAAACCTCCTCCCGGCGCCAATACCCCCCGGCGCCACCTCCTCCCGGCGCCACCCCTTTCCGGCGCCAAACCCGCGCCGGGTGGGGGGCGCGCCGAAACCTGCCATTTGCCATGCCGTGCCGATTGACATGCTGTGCCGTGCCGATTGCCATGACGTGCCGTTTGCCATGCCGTGCCGATTGCCATGCCGTGCCGTTTGCCATGCCGTGCCGTTTGCCTACTGGGCCGATTGCCCTTGAGCTTCCCCCCGCGCCGGGATCCCCCCGCGCCGACTCCTATCCATGCCATTTCACCTTATTCAAACCCTGATACCTTAACAATCCCATTAAATCCAAAATCAGTCCAAACTCAAATGTCCATACCTTATCAACTTCCGTGTTAACCTTCGTCACCTCACGAGGGAACTATGGTTCTTCACCCGGGCCCACGGAGATATATCAATGGGGGTTCTACCCCTACATTATGCCGAATATGACGTTTCTTCTATCACCCCATTGACCCTCGGAGCTCTGCCCTTGCATGTCCTCCAACGGTCCTTTGAGGCGAATATTAACAAACGACATGGTGGCGGACACTGTCCCATCATATTTAAATCCATTTTGGATCCAGGGCTACGCCCGCCTCTCTTTTGGCTTCCATCCCGACATTCCGTGGGTGGATGACCTATTTTCCCCCTTTGGCATAGTCCAAAATAAGGGGACGTGCTGTCGGATTTACGTTAATAACATTGTTATCATGTCCCGCATAGCACGGTTTTCTATGCATGTTTCACATCCCGTCAGCGGAATTAGCGCAACAGTCATATCTCATTTTGCCCCCGAGGCATCCTTTCTTGGCAATTAATCAAGGGTTGTCCTTCTTTGGAAGGACGTAATTTACGTCATCGCCTTTATGGTATGACGGACTTTCGGTCCCGACACGAATATCACAGTCGACTGATTGAGTCAAGTCGAGCACACAATAAACTGTCACTCCGGTGACTGGCACGCCTAATAAACCCAATAAAACAAAGGGTAATAAAAAACATCCCCACAGCTCTGGCACGCCCGGTGGGACTAATGTCTCCCTTCATCTCTTTACCAAGAGAGGATACCTTCGGGGGCTTACCCCAAGAATACTGATTGTTTGTCTGCTTGTCCCAGGCAAACGATGACGTCATCTGGACTCACTGGTGTTGGCTTCGGCCCTGCAATCGTCGCCCGCCATGCGGAGCACGGGTATCTGGCGGTACCCATGGTCTTCAGATATTTCCCACCAGCTGTAGGTTTCCCCAACTTCTTGGGGTTAGCCTTCGTTGACATGCTGCAGACGGAATCCCTGGAGGCCGTCAAAGAAAAAGTTGCTGAGGGGGTCGAGGTCCCGGAGGCTCAACACTGTGACGGCCCGTCCTCGGGGTCATCCCAAGTTGCCAGCTGCATGGTGCATCACATTACTCACGGGGCTCGCCCCGTCCCTGCCAAGAACTTCGGAAGTCACCGACACCGGAACCCCCGAAGGAAGACTGATGCTGCTGTGACCAGACGGATCTCCACATCCGGCAAGTCTATGCTGGTTGGAGGCCTCCGTGTCTTTCTGGACGGGCGTAAGGCCCGAGTGAGCCCGGATCGGGTAATCCCTGCCGTGTCAGTCCGCAACTCCTACCAGGCTCTTGCTGGAAGAAGGGCCAAAGAGGAAGAAGCCTGCCGTTATGGCCATAGGATGTTGGCTCCTAAGCCAAGAAGATTCAAGTAGGTTTGGATCCCCAAGAAGGTCCAACCTGTCCTGCAAGAAACTCCGATGCAATATCATCCCAGATTCGCCAGAGCAGGAAGAGACAACAAGAGGGACCTGGTCCCAAGGAAGGAGGAGACAATCGCGGAGCCGCCGCACCGAGAAAGCTTCAGGGCCTGCGCCCGACAAGCCAATATTCCCATTATGGGAAGAAGATTGCAACAGACTGTCGAGAGGGCTCGGTTTGCTCAGATCCCTCCGATGAGAAGTCAACAACTGTCCTTGACCCCGCACTCGGGCCGAGGGCAAGATGAGATGACCAATATGGTCAGAAGCTATTTCAAGGGGTTGGGCAACCCCTCTTTGGGTCAACAACGGCTGTTGCAGGCAGCCGCAGCTAAAGAAAACTGCTGTCCGTTAACGGCAGTAGAAGAAGAGGAAGACAACTGGAAGATGACGTCATCAGTTGATGATAATGGATATGAAGAGAGCTTTGATACTAGAACCAATGACATTACCCCCTCTCGGGAGGAACAGAAGAGGGTCTCTGTGTTCAAAAGGCTTACCTTCCCAGAGAATGTCAAGAGGAGGGTTCGCAGACAGAAACGCAGGGGGCACATCTTCACATGCAATATGGCCGGAATAGATGGCCGCTATGGAAAGTTGCCCGAGGAGCCTCGGGAGTTGGTCTAGCTAGCCGAAAGATCGGGGCCGAGCACTCGAAGGGTGGAGGCCGCAAAACAAAAACTGGCAGCCTCCAACAACATGATAAGGCCGTTATTCTCACAGCAAATGTGATAACGGCAGATGAAGATGAAGATGTCTTGCTTGACATCCTACCTGAGGGTGCGTCTGGCGAGACAATAGAAGCCATCCCTAGCACAGCAGCTATGGACCCGACCGTGTTGATGATACTCCAGAGGTACCGCCAAGAAATAGAGCAGCTGAAGAAGCAATTGACAGAAAGGACAGAACAGTCCTCTGCCTCCAAGCGGCCTGATGTGCATGCCGAATCATCAAAGGGAGTCATCAACAAAGGCGACTTCCCACCACTCTACACCCTGCCTATGCAGGCGGAGCCAAACTTGGCGACAACTCAACAATGCCCGTCATAGCCACTGGCTCCCCCGGTGCTGCCACAGGTGCGCCAGGCGCCTCTACTGCTGCATCCTCCTCCACAAGCGACCACCCTGGTCACCCCCTACTCGCAGCCGGCGCATTTCTACCTGGAACCGGTCGACCCAACCACCATGAGCCAAATGATGGTGGAAAGGATGATCGAAATGAAGCTCGCTGAAAGGGCTAAAGGTGACTATGTTGTGTTCGATGTGTTGGGACGCTAAAGGGTGATCTAGAGGGGGGGTGAATAGATCACACACCCGTTAAAAATTACTGCAGTAGAATCAAATGCGGAATTAAAACTTCTACTGAACAGATAGTGGGCACAAAGTGAATACCACCCAGAAGAGATGAAGAACCGTCCTAAGCATACATCTACTGCGCCAAGATAGAAATATAGAAGCTAGGCAAACCACAAAACAATCACACAGTAGACAAAGGTTTTTAGGTGGTTCGGTCCTCCAGACCTACATCCACCCCACACTCAACCCGAGTGTGGCTTACTGCTGACTCACAGCTTGAACCGCTGGGCATCACAGCTTGCCATACAATCCGCTGGGCAACACAGCTTGCCGTTCGAGGAATCCTCCTCGCCCGCTGAGCAACACAGCTTGCTATCCAGTGGAATCCACCACTGCAAACCGCTGGGGATTACAGCTTACCCGTCCAAAGGCAGCACCTCTGCAAACCGCTGGGCAATACAGCTTGGCCATCCAGTGGAATCCTCCACTGCAAATGCTGAGCAACACAGCTTGCTCCGCTGACAAACAGCTTGAAGAAATGTATAAAGGAAAACAAAAGATAGAACAAGACAGCAACGGAAATCTGAAACAATGAAGCACAAATATAGCTCTCGAATGGAGCAGATCTGGCTTGGATTTGATCCAATGCCAGAGAACCCAATCTCTCTCTCTCTCTCTCAGCTAGAGCTCTCTATTTCTCTCTTTCTCTTCTTTCTCTTCTTTCTCTTCTTCTTCTGCTCTTCTTTCACTCTATGCTCTTCTCTTATTTTCTCCTCTCTGTCTGGATCGTGGCTCTCTGTATGGACTTCACCTCTTGCCAACTCGATCAATCTTCTTCTGTGGAAGAAGGCTCGTATATATAGCAGCAGCAGTAGCATCTAGGGCGTGTGCTCTCTACATCTCCCGCCCAAAAACCTTGGACCACGTGTCAGTCTCTCAGCTAGCTTCAGCACACGTGTCACGATCTTGTCTGCCCTTCCTGCCTCGGATCACGTGCCCTTCATTAGCCTCCACGAGCAGAGCACCCAGAGACTAGTGCGTTCTCGCACGGGAGCATATGAAGTCTCAGGGGAGCATCTATGGCCTCTGGACAGCATCACCAGCGTCAGGGGAGCATGTGGAGCACATGCTGTCTCTGGGGAGCAATCGCTGCTCCAGGGGAGCATCCTCAAAGTTAGGGAAGCATTAGCAGTCACTGGAGAGCATACTCGGTCCCAGGAGAGCATCCGGAGGGATAGGCGAGCATGCGCATCTGATGTACAGACTTGTGAAAGACTTGAATGCACGACCGGTGTACAGACTTGGAGAACGGCTTGAGACACAAGGATGCTGCTCGCTGTGTAGACTTGAGGTTTCAATAGAAGGCTTTGAAGGCGATGTACAGACTCTACCAATGAAATCATGAACAATGCACAATCGGATGTACATACTTAGCCCAAGACAATGTGTAGACTTCAGAAATGCAAGCAATGCAGCAATGTCTAGACTAAGCTTTACCCTGCAGTGTATAGACTTGCTGGTCTACTAGGAATGCAATGTTTAGAACAGAAGTCAAGCACAAACAATATATCAGTTATGCACATGCATTCTCCAGATAATATACCTGTCACAGTCATGTTGCTATCATCAAAACACAATATCAAATGCACTCATTGTATTGCTATCATCTAAACAAAATAGCATTGATATCATCAAAACAACATAGCACATGCTTGTACCTAAGGGGCACAACATTCTCCCCCTTTTTGATGATGGCAACACAATGTGACAATGAGTCACACATAAAATTTTCTCCCCCTTTGACAGGATCAAAAAGAGAAAAATAGTATAAACATGAGTGCAACATGGTAGTATGCATGCAAAATTCTCTAAAGTAATTCTCCCCCTGAAAATATGACTCTCCCTGAAGATATGACTCCCCCTGAACTGGTTCTCCCCCTTAATAATTGCTCCCCCTTTGATAAGGAATATGAACAGATAGGTAAAGGTAGAGAAGGTAGGAGGGTCACTAGACAACAGCTGAATCATAGGTTCAGAAAGGAAGCATGATTATAAACAACTGTTAAAGTATAAGAATCAGCAACATACAATTTTGACAAAAATTCAGGTTTAACAGTGATAAATCTAGAGTAAAACACCTGACCCCTGAAAAAGAGTTTATAGACTCCATTTATAGCAATGAATCTAGGGCACATGGTATTAATAGATAAGTCAGAAATAATACCCTTTTGTGATTAAACAAGGAAATTCAAGAAAGGCAACTTGAATATGTATTAATAAAAACAATTTTCACTCATTGACTTTTGATTTTCAAAGGGTTACAGCAGTTTGATTTTCATTTTTCAATTTCTGAACCTGAACTAAGTGAATAGATTAGTGGCATTTATGCTGTTGACATTAGGTGTACACCTTGATCAGAGGCAGGTACCCCCAGTTACTAGGCATAAACTACTAGATCTATTTCAGATCAAGACCTACAAGGAATAGTCTTCACTTTTGACATTAAGGGTACACCTTAATTAGAGGCCAGTACCCTCAGTTACTTGGTGAGGACTCCCCCTATAGATTTGACTCTATGAACAGAGATATACTGAAGCACCTCATGACATGTGAATTCTCCTACTTCTTTGGAGGAGTTCACAGTTTCTCAGTGCAATCAGCCATTGCTCTGTCACTATGTTCAGCTCTTTTACATTTATGATCTTATTTACTGCTGCCCTTAATTCTTTTAGAGTGATTGTTTAAAAAATCATTACATACTCTTATTCACCTGTTCTAGACATATCCATTTCAACACATTTAGGCATTACAAAAAACTTTTTCTATTTTAGCCATGAGACAAAGATTAAGAGCTATAAAAGTTTTCTTTTATCTCAAATTCTGAAGTGCAGACATTTAACTCTCCAATTTATAAAGGTTAAACCTTTAGTTCTTTTCAATTTGTAAGAGTGATTCTTATAAAAGAACAATTGAAATAATCACAACTCAATGTACTAAACCAGAAACAGAACTGTTGTTCAGTGAAGGTTAGGGAAATGATAGCAATAGGCATTGAGTTCCAGGAGCATTTGATGTCAAAGGATATGAAAGAACTAAATGGGGACAGTGAGAAGTAGCAAGAATTCAATGAATTGACCAGAAAAAACTCTCAGCTCCCCCTGACACCATGATGCAAGGATTATGCTATGCAACACACTGTTCTACATGCAGACTATGCACCAATGATATATGAGGCAAGTATGCACTCAATTCAAGTTTATGCATCCAAGTCATGAACATTTTTATCCTTTTTTAGATTTTTCAAAAAATATGATGCAGTGCACTGTTCTACATGAAGACAGGACCCATAGTACTAGGCAGAGAACCTGGTCTCAAAGACCATCTCACACATGGTAGGAACCTCCGGGCAGATTTCCCTACCTTTTAGTAACATACCATTTGATATACCAGGGTTAACAAGGACAATGCAACATAGAGCAGTCCAACATGCTTTGAACAGCATCAATGACAGTCATGCAAATGATGTATGCAGACATAAGACACATGCATTGACTGTGTACACTAAATGAACCATTCACACTCAGTCCAAGTATGCATTCAAATACAGGCATGCAATGCATTGACACAAAGCCTATATAGTGCATCAACTGAATACACTTAAAGAAGCATTCAAATTCAGTTCAACATATAGCAAGAGAAAAGCATCAGATATGCAGAATTGAATTCAATAGCCGAGTCTGGAATACAGACAGATCAGCTAGACAAGAATAGAATATCAGACATCAAACAATCAAATCAACATGACTTTCTCAATTCAGTTCTGAAGGTAAATCACTTACCTGCTTTACCAGATTGATTTATTTTTACCCTTGGTGTTCCACCAGATATTTTGACAAGGCCTCCAATTTCTTTCAGCTCTTAGGATTTTGACCCTGTCTCTTGTCATATGCCTGAAGTAGCTTTTTCTGTTTCATCAGTTTGTTCCCGGCTACCAGACATACCTGCAAACACACTTAGGGAGCAGGTTTTGGAACCCAAGATATTTTGGGCTCCAAGACAGAACCAGATACTTGAGAGTGAAAACAAGACAACAGCTGTTTAGGGATCCACATTTGTGTAAAGATGGAAGGTTTAGTGGATTCTACAGCTTGAGAGTTCTTTTTGTTATTTTTCTTTTTCTCAGCACCAACAAGTTTAGTTTTCTCTTTCTGGTGCTTTGATGGTTGTTGTGTAGTCCCGGCATTCATTTTATTAAAAACATTTGTGTTTTTCTGCCAGTGCCTTGGCCAATGAATGTACTGAAAGTTATGGCCCAAATTGGTCCTAGGCTGACCAAAAAACCCTTGGTGACTAGGACTCCATGTCCTAAACTGACTATCCCATCTCCTAGCTGGCTGAGGTCTATATGGCTGATACCAAGTGGGGAAATTCTGATACCCGAACCTCATGTGTACAGGGTTCCACCCAAACTTATTAAGTGGTTGAGGATGAAAGTTATGATAGACTTGGGCTCTAGGGAAATAGAGATGAGCATATGGGTTCCTAGCTGCACTTGGTCTCCCTGCCACCTTTGATCCTCTAGGTTTCTGAACTGACTTATATTGGGTCTTTTTCTGAGCAGTTGATGGTGATGGAGACTTAGCAGCCTTGGGCTGGGGTTTTGATGTGCTAGCTGGCTGACCCCTAGCCTTGGACTTATCCTTGGAAGAAGAGCATGCAGCTCTAGACTCTACAACTTTCTGCTTTCCTTGTCCTTAGCACTAGACACTTTTGATTTAGCATTATTGAAGGCAAATTTTTCATTGACCATTTTTATGAGTGGTCCTCTATTCTTTTCTCCCACACATGAAATGGTTTTTAATTCAAAGCTCTTTTTAGCTGAGGGATTAAAACCAAGACCCTCCTTTCTGAAATTAACTTTTGACCCTAGCAAGGCATTTAGATTTTCAGTTCCTTGGGTCATGCTTTCAATGATTTTCATTTTGTCAGAATTTTTATTTTCCAGAATTTTAATAGTTTTCTTTAATTCAGCATTCACTGACAAAATAGCTTCATATTTTTCATTTGAAGTCTTTATTTCATTTTCAGACTTCTGAATTTTCAATTTCAACTCATCAACAACATTTTTCAGCAAATTATTTTCTTTCCTACAATCAATCACAACATGCTATAATTCATCAAAATCAGAACATGCATTTTTCAATTTGTCATTCTCTGATTGTAAGCATGCAACTTTATCAGAAAGAGATTTATCATTAACCAGAGAATTCATTTTCTTCTTTAAGAGTCTGTTTTCCTTCTTAATATCATTAGCTTTATCTAATAGGTCTCCGTAAGCATCTGCCCAATCAGAAATAGTGTAATGTTCGAAAAGGGATGATACCTGATCAGACTCTTCTTCTTCATCTCCATTTCTAGCCATCAAGCAGATGTCCTTTTCTGATTTTCCACTATCTGAGGAAGTGCTCAGCGTGCCTTCTTCCTCATCACTCCATGTACTGACCATGGCCTTTCCCTTTGGCGCCTTCTTCCATGGTCTTCCTTTCATTTTCTGTAACTCTGGACAATCAGCCTTCACATGACCTGTCTTCCTGCAATGATAACAAGCATTAACATCAGATTTTTCAGCAGGGTTAAATTTATACCTGTTTTGCTTCCTGCTGTGGTATTTCCTGTAGAGATTCTTCCCTTCTCTTTTAAGAAATCTACTGAACTCTTTTGTGATCATAGCTATTTCATCCTTTTCAAGATCTGATCCAGATGAATTCCGATCAAAAAAACTAGATGATCCAATGCTGCTGGATTGTTTTGAGCAGCTATGCTTGTCCTTCAGAGCAATAGACTTCCTGTATTCGTGCTCTTCAGTTTGAAGTAAATTCATCTCGTACGCCATCAAGGAGCCTATTAGCTCATTGGGTTTCATCCTTTGTAGATCTTTTGACTCTTCAACCACAGTTGCTTTGGTATGCCATATAGGAGTCAACGATCGAAGGATCTTCCTCACAACTTCATGATCAATATAACTCTTTCCCAGATTTCTTAGACCATTTGTGATGATGGTCAGACGAGCATACATTTTGGTCACTGTCTCACCAGGCTTCATCTGAAATGCTTCATACTTTGACACTAGCATATTTGCCCTTGTCTCTCTCACTTCAGATGTTCCCTCATAGATGACTTCGAGGGTATCCCACATCTCCTTCGTTGTCTTACAGGATGACACTCTGTCAAATTTAGTGGGATGGAGTGCACACTAAATGGCGTTGATAGCTCTCCAATTCAGAGTAGATTTCCTAACTTCTTCGCTGGTCCACAATTCCTCATTCTCGTGTAGCTCATAGGGACCTTTGCTTATAATCTTCCAGATCTCGTAATCTTTGGCTCTGAGGAAGACCTGCATTCGGTTCTTCCAATATGGGTAGTTGGAACCATCGAAGAATGGTGGCTTCGTAGTGGACTGACCCTCTGTTATTAGCCCTCTAGCATCCATGGCCGATCCTCTTTACGATGTTAGTCCTGCACAAAGAGTTAAGCTCTGATACCAATTGTTGGGACGCTAAAGGGTGATCTAGAGGGGGGGTGAATAGATCACACACCCGTTAAAAATTACTGCAGTAGAATCAAATGCGAAATTAAAACTTCTACTGAACAGATAGTGGGCACAAAGCGAATACCACCCAGAAGAGATGAAGAACTGTCCTAAGCATACATCTACTGCGCCAAGATAGAAATATAGAAGCTAGGCAAACCATAAAACAATCACACAGTAGACAAAGGCTTTTAGGTGGTTCGGTCCTCCAGACCTACATCCACCGCCAAGAAATAGAGCAGCTGAAGAAGCAATTGACAGAAAGGACAGAACAGTCCTCTGCCTCCAAGCAGCCTGATGTGCATGCCGAATCATCAAGGGGAGTCATCAACAAAGGCGACTTCCCACCACTCTACACCCTGCCTATGCAGGCGGAGCCAAACTTGGCGACAACTCAACAATGCCCGTCACAGGCACTGGCTCCCCCGGTGCTGCCACAGGTGCGCCAGGTGCCTCTACTGCTGCATCCTCCTCCACAAGCGACCACCCTGGTCACCCCCTACTCGCAGCCGGCGCATTTCTACCTGGAACCGGTCGACCCAACCACCATGAGCCAAATGATGGTGGAAAGGATGATCGAAATGAAGCTCGCTGAAAGGGCTAAAGGTGACTATGTTGTGTTCGATGTGTTGGGACGCTAAAGGGTGATCTAGAGGGGGGGTGAATAGATCACACACCCGTTAAAAATTACTGCAGTAGAATCAAATGCGGAATTAAAACTTCTACTGAACAGATAGTGGGCACAAAGTGAATACCACCCAGAAGAGATGAAGAACCGTCCTAAGCATACATCTACTGCGCCAAGATAGAAATATAGAAGCTAGGCAAACCACAAAACAATCACACAGTAGACAAAGGTTTTTAGGTGGTTCGGTCCTCCAGACCTACATCCACCCCACACTCAACCCGAGTGTGGCTTACTGCTGACTCACAGCTTGAACCGCTGGGCATCACAGCTTGCCATACAATCCGCTGGGCAACACAGCTTGCCGTCCGAGGAATCCTCCTCGCCCGCTGAGCAACACAGCTTGCTATCCAGTGGAATCCACCACTACAAACCGCTGGGGATTACAGCTTACCCGTCCAAAGGTAGCATCTCTGCAAACCGCTGGGCAATACAGCTTGGCCGTCCAGTGGAATCCTCCACTGCAAATGCTGAGCAACACAGCTTGCTCCGCTGACAAACAGCTTGAAGAAATGTATAAAGGAAAACAAAAGATAGAACAAGACATCAACGGAAAGCTGAAACAATGAAGCACAAATATAGCTCTCGAATGGAGCAGATCTGGCTTGGATTTGATCCAATGCCAGAGAACCCAATCTCTCTCTCTCTCTCTCAGCTAGAGCTCTCTATTTCTCTCTTTCTCTTCTTTCTCTTCTTCTTCTGCTCTTCTTTCACTCTATGCTCTTCTCTTATTTTCTCCTCTCTGTCTGGATCGTGGCTCTCTGTATGGACTTCACCTCTTGCCAACTCGATCAATCTTCTTCTGTGGAAGAAGGCTCGTATATATAGCAGCAGCAGTAGCATCTAGGGCGTGTGCTCTCTACATCTCCCGCCCAAAAACCTTGGACCACGTGTCAGTCTCTCAGCCAGCTTCAGCACACGTGTCACGATCTTGTCTGCCCTTCCAGCCTCGGATCACGTGCCCTTCATTAGCCTCCACGAGCAGAGCACCCAGAGACTAGTGCGTTCTCGCACAGGAGCATATGAAGTCTCAGGGGAGCATCTATGGCCTCTGGACAGCATCACCAGCGTCAGGGGAGCATGTGGAGCACATGCTGTCTCTGGGGAGCAATCGCTGCTCCAGGGGAGCATCCTCAAAATTAGGGAAGCATTAGCAGTCACTGGAGAGCATACTCGGTCCCAGGAGAGCATCCGGAGGGACATGCGAGCATGCGCGTCTGATGTACAGACTTGTGAAAGACTTGAATGCACGACCAGTGTACAGACTTGGAGAACGGCTTGAGACACAAGGACGCTGCTCGCTGTACAGACTTAAGGTTTCAACAGAAGGCTTTGAAGGCGATGTACAGACTCTACCAATGAAATCATGAACAACGCACAATCGGATGTACATACTTAGCCCAAGACAATGTGTAGACTTCAGAAATGCAAGCAATGCAGCAATGTCTAGACTAAGCTTTACCCTGCAGTGTATAGACTTGCTGGTCTGCTAGGAATGCAATGTATAGAACAGAAGTCAAGCACAAACAATATATCAGTTATGCACATGCATTCTCCAGATAATATACCAGTCACAGTCATGTTGCTATCATTAAAACACAATATCAAATGCACTCACTGTGTTGCTATCATCAAAACAAAATAGCATTGCTATCATCAAAACAACATAGCACATGCTTGTACCTAAGGGGCACAACACGATGCGTATAGGGTTCCATACCCACCGCATCATGCTGCCAAGCGGCTCCCTCCCGGGATCAGCAAGCCGCCGAAGTTCGACAAGTTCAACGGGAAGGGATCCCCGAAGGAACATATCGCCTACTACATGACCGTCATGGGTGACTTAGCCACCGACGAGTCATACCTACTAAAGTTCTTCGGGTCCTCACTCACAGGGCTCGCCTTTGAATGGTACTCCAGCCTCCTGGCTGGGTCGATCAGCGACTGGTCAGACATGCAGAGGAAGTTCAGAGAAAGGTTTCATGTTACAGAAAGGGAGGTCACAGTGGTTGAGCTTTATTCAACAAGACAGAGGGCAGATGAGACCGCTCTCGACTACATCAAGAGGTGGAGGAACCTCGGAATGAGATGCAAGCGGCCCCCGCACCAGGAGGATGCCGTGCAGATCTGCAAATAGAATCTGAGGAGAGAGGTGCTGGAAAAGATGATTGGCATGGAAATTCGGTCGTTTGACCATCTGAACAATATTGTGGCCGAAGTGGAGGCTTTCCTAGCAAAACCAGTTCCCACACCAAATGCCCCTACTGCACAAAAGGGCAAGGCAGCAGAACGGCGCCAGGCACCAAAAGAAGTAAATGCCATTGATATCAAGACATTTGAACAGCAAAAAGATAAAGGCAGGAAGACAGCTGCTCCTCAGCCTGCCAAGACCGAAGACGGCGAAGAAGGTCCATCCCTTCGGGATAAAATGAAGAAGCCCTACTCTTTCCCAAAGGAGAAGACCAGGATCCTATTTGACTGGGTTACCCAGTATGATAAGGTCACCTTGCCTGAGCCGAGGAGGCCGGAGGACCTGAAAAGAAGAGACAGCCCAAGATTCTGCCCTTATCACCAGATGCTGGGACATCCGATTGAAGACTGTTATGTTTTCAAGGATATTATCGAAAGCATGGTAAAGAAGGAAGAAATAGAATTGGGGGAGTACAATGTTGACCCTCCACAACCACATGCGGCGCCCATAAGAAGTGCCGCCGTCAACATGGTCTCTCTGTACCAAGCCTTGTCTGAAGAGACCGCAGAAGCCAGTACTCAGCACACATATGAAGCTTGCTTTCTGACCCCAATAAAAGAACAAAAGGGATGGCAGCAAGTCCCTGCAAAAGCCAAGAGAAAGGCTCTACCTCGCCCGGCACCGGGGGCACATGTTCGTGGCGTCACACCATGACCCCCTCCACTGGTAACAACACCTGTGTGGACCAATCCACCAGCAGTTATCCGGATACCTACCCGCAATCGGAGGAGGCAAACTCCATTTCCGGTGGTCAAGAAGATCAGCCCAGAAGGTCAGCGGCTGCAGGACTATATAAATGGGCTAGATGAGTATGTGCAGCCCGAGCTAGAACCTTTGCTGGTACGGGATCATCTCCCATGGCAGGAGCTAGAACAGCTTTCACTGAAGCAAGAAGAAGAAGCTGACAAGGCATCAAACAGGGATGGCAGCCTATTCTGGGGGCAGGCACCAACCAAAGAAAAGAAAAGAAGACAAAGAAAGAAGGGAAGGGCCAGCAAGGCTACAACGGGGAGGGTCCTCTCTTGCCACACTCTCTCTGCTCTGTTCAATCTGCCCAGTGAAGAGGATGAGGAAGAAATTTGCTTCACACCCGCCACTGAAGCAAGCCAGGTTGAAGCCACAGCTGCTGCACATGCGACCCGGTCGGGTCGAAGGTGGGGGTGTCAGCCGCCCGCCAACCATAATATTATCTTCAGAGGGGAGCAACCCTACAAGATACCCCCTTCGGAGGTCAGGGGAGCTTAGATCCCTCCTCCATCAGGATTGTATAACCAAAGTGGAGGTAGCACTCACGCTCCTTCATTTCTGGAATTCATAAAGATGTCAAAAGGGAAGATGCCATGCTGGGAGGATGAACCAATGACCGGGGGCAATCACCCGCAGCTCCAGCAATCTCCCGGATTGCCAGAAGAGACAGAAGTTCGGCCGACAGTAGCCAGCGAAGAGCAGCCAGGAGGTAACCCCGGGCAAAAGGGTACGGCCTCCGAGTCTAATGAAGCAGGTCCGTCAGGGGCCGTAGTCCAAACAGCCTCCAGGCCCAAGTGGGCGGATGAAATGAAGCTATCCAATGTCCAAGCTGGAAGTCGGGTGGTCAAGCTACTGAAAAAGCTCCCGGCAAGATTCACTGTCTGGGAAATTCTCTCTCTCAGTGACGAGACTAGACAGGCAATCATTGCCGCTCTCCAGACGCCAGCCCAATATGAAGCCTGCCTAGCTGAGGTGCTACCAGAGGCCAGCATGACCTTCACACAGGAGGACATGTTACTCCCCACCGCCAGTCATAACAGGCCTCTCTATATGAGGGGACATCTAAATGGCAGAGAGCTGAATAGAATCCTCGTGGACCCCGGGGCAACTGTTAACATTCTACCCTACAGGATCTACGAGAGGCATTATTTCAATGTGCACCTGCAGAAGGTCAGGGACATGTGTATCGCCGGCTTCAATCAGAAGTGCGAAGTATCGCTAGGAGTAGCAGAGTTCACACTCACCCTAGCGGACTTTGTCACCAAGGTGCAATTTCATGTCATTGATTCCCGCACCTCATACAAGGCGCTGCTTGGCCGCCCTTAGCCACATGAGAATATGGTGGTACCTTCCACGCTTCACCAATGCATCAAATACAACATGGATGGGAAGGAGGAGAGAGTATTTGCTGATCTCCACCCGTTCGAAGTGTTCGAATGCCACTTGGCAGAGGCTCCTCTATATGCGGAACGGTCACAAAAGGCCCCTGCAGTCAAGACCTCTTCTAGCACAATAAAAGGCACTTCCAAAACAGAATGGTTCCCTCCGCCGCCGCGAGGATATGTCGAGCCCAAGGTGGTTCCACACATCACTGTCACCGGGGATGTGGGCCGGATAGCGCCTCCCGCCATCTATCCTGAAACTAATAAAGTCAGGGTTGATCAACAGCACGACCACATCGGGATCCCCGAAGGTCTTACCAAGCCCATTTTCAGCCTCAACAATACCACTATCGAGCCCCTCAAAGCATGGGAGGTGGCACAGATGGGTGGTCCTAGCAGCCTGTTCTATACAGCTGAAGAACACCCTACACGGGAAGACACTAATTGTCGTCTGCCCGAAGATATAAACAACCCCTCCATACCTATACAGGGGTTGACATTCATAACAAATCAAATGGCCGAGATGTTCCAGAAGCAGCACATCCCTTCCGGCCAACCTCGCAAGAGGAAAGAAGCATTTCAGAAGCTATGGTATCCTCCAAGCCTAGACAAAGAAATGAGGCGTGTCACTCAGCATCCGGGATTGGGTTTCACCCTCAAAGAATACTATTATAGTGGGCGTTATAAAGTAGACACCATCTCTGCTCTTTACCCGATGGAGGATAACCCACTGGGGGCAGACACTGATCAACAGCCGACAGAAGTTGAAAGCTTTCAGCCAGCTCAGTCGGGAAGTCCGGAACCCGAGGCTATGTTCCCTTGCCGCTGTTGGGAACAGGTCTACCCAGAAGATACGGCTCTTCAGGCCAAATTTGACACAGCTAGTAGCAATGAAGCTGAAGAGGTGGAAGAAGCAGAGTGGCCTCCCGCCGGTGGCCCTCCTTTATTCATGATGTCGGCACTTCTCGAACCAGCCAGGGAAGCCTCCCCCAAGCCTGGTCAAGAAACAAATGCTGCTAGAAGAGAAATGGTCATCTGCACGGGGGGCATGGTGGCTCAAGGGACCAAGATCTCTTCATCCTGTGCTAGAGAGCTACAAAGCCACTCTGACCTAATGACAAATGATCGCCAGCCCATGGTGACTGCAATCTCTTCAGCAGGGACTGAGGCAATCCACTTGCCCCTTGAAGCTGCTGGCAAAGTAAACCTGTTGGCAGAGCAGTGCATGCAACCACTATCAGCCAAATAAGGAATTCCTGGCAGAACTTAAATAGAGCAAGACGAAGGGATTGAGGTCCTTGACCTCGAAGAGGATATACCAGACTTTGTCGACCTCCAGCCTGCACCCCCTGAGATAGAAGATGGAGGTCAAGCAACAGTCGATGAACTGATAGAAATCAATTTGGGAAGCAAGGATGACCCCAGGCCAACCTTCCTCAGCGCCCAACTATCTACCGAAGAACAGGGGATGTACATCCAGCTGCTACAAGAATACCAGGATTGTTTTGCCTGGACTTACAGAGAAATGCTGGGAGTAAGCCCCTTGGTCTCACAGCATGAGCTGACCATAAACACTGGGGTGGAGCCGGTGAAACAGCCCCCTAGGCGCATGAGGCCAGAACTCATCACTCAAATCTGCAAAGAGGTCGACAAGCTCATTGATGTGGGTTTTGTCGAGGAAAATCAATACACCACGTGGTTGGCTAACATTGTGCCCGTGAAAAAGAAGAATGGACAGATCCGGGTATGTGTTGATTTCCGAGATTTGAATAAAGCCTGCCCTAAGGATGACTTCCCAGTACCAATAACGGAAGTCATGATAGATGCAACCACTGGTCATGAGGCCCTATCATTTATAGATGGGTCATCTGGCTACAACCAGATATGGATCACGGAACATGACCAGATCCACACTGCCTTCCGGACACCCAAAGGCATTTATCACTACAAAAGAATGCCGTTCGGATTAAAGAACGCCGGCGCAACTTATCAGCGGGCGATGACTAGAATATTTGATGAGCTACTTTACCATAAGGTCGAATGCTACATAGACGACCTGGTAGTCAAGACCAAAAAGAAAGAAGACCATCTAGAAGACCTCCGAGTCATTTTTCAGAGGCTAAGGCAGTATGAATTGAAAATGAACCCTATGAAGTGTGCGTTCGGAGTCTCGAGCGGAAAGTTCTTGGGTTTCATTGTCAGATATCGGGGGATTGAAATAGACCCCGCAAAGATCAAGGCGATTCAGGAATTACCCTCGCCAAGGAACCTCTATGAGCTGAGATCCCTTCAGGGCCACCTTGCATACGTCCGGCGGTTTATATCCAATTTGTCGGGGCGGTGCCACCCCTTTCACAAGCTAATGATGAAGGATGTCCCCTTCTACTGGGATGAAGAATGCCAGATAGCCTTCGACAAACTGAAAGATTATCTGAAAACTCCTCCAGTGCTGGGTGCGCCGGTAAAAGGGCAGCCGCTAATTCTCTACATAGAAGCTACACACAACTCTCTGGGGGCAATGCTAGCCCAGAATAATGAAGAAGGAAAAGAACAACCCTCTATTATCTCAGTCAAAGAATGGTAAGAACTGAGGAAAAATACACCTATATCGAGAAGATCTGCCTGGCGCTGGTCTTCGCAGTCAAGAAATTGCAGCACTACATGCTGTCGCATGAAGTTAGGCTGATTTCCAGGGAGGATCCGCTCAGATACATCATGTCTCGACCGGCCCTCAAAGGCCACTTGGGAAAATGGGCAGTGATTCTTATGGAGTATGACATCTCCTATGTACCGCAACGGGCCGTCAAGGGCCAGGCTATTGCAGACTTCTTTGCTGAACATCCAGTACCCGAAGACTACCCTCTGGAGCCAGAACTTCCTGAAGATGAAACTTTAGAGGTCAGCCAGGTGCGGCCCTCCCCATGGCAGCTGTATTTTGATGGTGCTTCCAGAATTGACACCGGAGCAAAGGGACCAGCCAGAGTCCGCGCAGGAGCAGGCATAGTCTTGAAGTCTCCTGAAGGGGAAGTCACACACACGTCCTGCTCAATAAATAAGCCCTGCACAAATAATGAAGCAGAATATGAAGTCCTCATAATCGGGCTACAGGTTGCTCTGTCCATGGGGATTCAAATGATAGAGGCATTCGGAGACTCCATGCTGGTTATAAAACAATTGGAAGGGGAGTTTGAGGTACGAAAACAGGAGCTCATCCCTTACTATCAACTGGCCTTGCACCTAATGGCAAGATTCTATTTTATTAGCATCAAGCACATCAACCGAGGACAGAATGCTCAAGCTGACGCCCTCGCAAAGCTGGTAAGTTCCTTGGCGGTCCCGCCTGATACGAGCCTGAATATATCAGTCATCAACCGGCGGCAGGTCCCCAACATGATAGAAGCTCTAGCTGGTGAACAAGCTGATGAGGTAGCAGTTGTTGAAGCAGTCCAGCAACCCGACTGGCGGGAGTACCTCCTGCATTGGTTCCAACACCAACAGCTTCCGAAGGTGAAAGAACAGAAAATGAAACTCCTGAGAGTCAAAGATTCCTATGAGATGAGGAATGGGACATTGTTTCGAATAATGGCAGATGCCCAGAAGAAGGTATTACTTCGATGCCTATCTCCAGGGGAGGCCAGGCAGGTAATGCAAGAAGTTCATGCCGGGTCAGCCGGGGCGCACCAGGTCGGTCCGAAAATGAAAATCGAAATAAAGAAATTGGGTTATGATTGGCCCACTATATTTGATGATTGCTGCAAGTTTACTAAGGCTTGTCAGAAATGTCAAGAACATGCCAATATATCAAGAAGGCCTCCAGTGCCTCTACATCCTACATTACCAAGCTGGCCATTTGCACAGTGGGGTACAAACGTGGTGGGGCCACTACCAGCATCTTCGTCAGGGTGCAAATACATCTTAGCAGCTACAGATTACTTCTCCAGGTGGGCGGAAGCAATGGCACTAAAAGAAGTCACGGGGGAATTAGTTGTGAGATTCTTCCGACAGAATATAATATTCCGATTTGGGATCCCCAGCCGAATCATTTCCGACAACGACAGCCACTTCAGGAATCAAAAGGTTTATCGGCTAGCTGACAAATACAAGATTGATTGGAGAACATCATCTCCCTACTACCCTCAGGCCAATGGACTTGCAGAAGCCTTTAACAAGAGGCTGTGCACTCTGCTGGCGAAAATTGTCAAGATGGACAGAAGAGACTGGGAAGAAAGAATGTATCAAGCACTCTGGGCTTACCGTACGGTCTACAAGACCCCTACCGGCTGCTCACCCTACTCCCTTGTATATGGCTCAGAGGCCGTGGTGCCGATTGAGCTGGAGATCCCCTCATTGCGAGTCACCATCCAGCATGGATTGGCGGGCAGCGAACAAGCCAACATAGAAAGAAGACTAGAAGAGCTCGCCGAGCTTGAAGGAAAGCATCTCCGGGCGCAACAGAATATTCAACTCTATCAAGCCCGTATGGCCCGTGCTTTTGATAAGTTGGTCAAGGGTCGAGAATTCAAGAAAGGAGACCTAGTAATGGTTAAAAGAAGAGAGGTGATGGCCTCTAACCCCAAGGGAAAGTTAATTGAAAACTGGGTTGGACCCTATGTCGTCCATCGAACATATGAAGGGGGTGCATATATCCTCACGGATCACAGAGGAGTTATCCAATTCTCCCCCCTTAATGGAAAGCACCTGAAGCCGTATCACACAGTCCAACTGGCTTTCCCCGAATAATCTATCTTCACCCTCGGTCTAGTGGCATTCCGCCCTAGCCGAGCTATCCCTATCTTGGTCTAGTGGCATTCCGCCCTGATCAAGCTACCCTTACCTTGGTTTAGTGGCTTTCCGCCCTAGCCAAACTACCCTTATCTCAGTCTAGTGGCACTCCGCCCTAGTTGAGTCCTATTCTTTCTTGGTCTAGTGGCATTCCGCCCTAGCCGAGCTATCCCTTATCTTGGTCTAGTGGCATTCCGTCCGGATCGAGCTATCCTTCCTTGGTCTAGTGGCATTCCGCCCTGATCAAGTTGTCCCTCCTTGGTTTAGTGGCATTCCGCCCTAGCCGAGCTACCCCTATCTCAGTCTAGTGGCATTCCGCCCTAGCCGAGCTATCCCTATCTTGGTCTAGTGGCATTCCGCCCTGATCGAGCTACCCTTACCTTGGTTTAGTGGCTTTCCACCCTAGCCAAACTACTCTTATCTCGGTCTAGTGGCACTTCGCCCTAGCTGAGTCCTATCCTTCCTTGGTCTAGTGGCATTCCGCCCTAGCATAGCTACCCCTATCTTGGTCTAGTGGCATTCCGTCCTGATCGAGCTATCCTTCCTTGGTTTAGTGGCATTCCGCCCTGATCGAGCTATCCCTCCTTGGTTTAGTGGTATTCCGCCCTAGCCGAGCTACTCCTTCCTTGGTTTAGTGGCATTCCACCCTGATCAAGTTATCCCTCCTTGGTTTAGTGGTATTCTGCCCTAGCCGAGCTACCCCTATCTTGGTCTAGTGGCATTCCGCCCTGATCGAGCTACCCTTACCTTGGTTTAGTGGCTTTTCGCCCTAGCCAAACTACCCTTATCTTGGTCTAGTGACATTCCGTCCTGATCGAGCTATCCTTCCTTGGTTTAGTGGCATTCCGCCCTGATCGAGCTATCCCTCCTTGGTTTAGTGGCATTCCGTCCTAGCCGAGCTACCCCTATCTTGGTATAGTGGCATTCTGCCTTGATCGAGTTACCTTATCTTGGTTTAGTGGCTTTCCGCCCTAGCCAAGCTATCCCTCCGTGGTCTAGTGGCATCACGCCCTGATCGAACTACCTTTCCTTGGTCTAATGGCACTCCGTCTTGGCCGAGCTCTCAAAATAATACACCATATTGCCGTTACGGGCCTTACACTCGAATCGGCGAAAGATCATTCCTTTGCGTTAGCATTCATCCCTTGCTAACAAATATATCGCTCTGCTCGGCACAAGGCCCGGTGCTCCGGCCAATAGCCATCTACCATCAGCCAAGGGTCGGACATCACGCTTCGACCTGCCACCCGTTATAAAAAAAACAGAGAAAGAGAAAATAAAAATGGGGTTAAAAATAGAGATACCCCGCCAGACTTGTTCCTATATTAGGGTAAGTGCAAAAAATGGCTATAACCCGGCTGTGACAAAAAACCCAAAAGGGCGCTACAGGCAAAATCGGGTACCCCGCCACGTGAAAACCCGACAGGGCGCGTGGGCAAAAGCAAGAGGGGGCTGGCTTCGGCAAAAACCCGAAAGGGCGCCTAGGTCGGTAAAGTGGTAATTTAAAAGTTCCTCTTTTATCCTCCACCTGATGAAACTCCACAAGGGACAATCATCAAAAGTCCCACCGAAAATCCTTTAACAAACCCATAATCGACCCTCGTCATCATCGGCGAGATCGGTCGATCTCTACCCCTAACTTGGACCTTCCGTCCCTGTTAATAATCCCATCTTTGCTTCAGCATGTGACCCATGCTGATGAATAAACCTATAATCGACCCTCATCATCATTAGCGAGATCGGTCGATCTCTACCCCTAACTTGGACCTTCCGTCCCTGTCAATAATCCCATCTTTGCTTCAGCATGTGACCCATTCTGATGAATAAACCCATAATCGACCCTCGTCATCATCGGTGAGATCGGTCGATCTCTACCCCTAACTTGGACCTTCCGTCCCTGTTAATAATCCTATCTTTGCTTCGGCATGTGACCCATGCTGATGAATAAACCCATATTCGACCCTCGTCATCATCGGCGAGATCGATCGATCTCTACCCCTAACTTGGACCTTCCGTTCCTGTTAAATAATCCAATCTTTGTTTCGGCATGTAACCTATGCTGATTAATAAACCCGCGTTCGACCCTCGTTATCATCGGCGAGATCGGTCGACCTCTACCCTTAACTCGGATCTTACATCCTTGTTAATAAACCATATCCTTTGCTTCGACATTTAACCAGTGTCGACGAAATAAACCCAAGACCAATCCTTGTTATCATCAGCAAGGCCAGTCAGCATTCTCGCGGTCCAGTTCTTCTGTACTCCGAATTCAAAAAAAAAGAAAGAAAAGAAAATGGGGTTAAAAATAGAGATACCCCACCAGACTTATTCCTATATTAGGACAAGTGCAAAAATGGCTATAACCCGGCTGTGGCAAAAAAAACCCGAAAGGGCGCTACAAGAAAAATCGGGTACCCCGCCACGTGAAAAACCGACAGGGCGCGTGGGCAAAAGCAAGAGGGGGCTGGCTTCGGTGAAAACCCGAAAGGGCGCCTAGGTCCGTAAAGTGGTAATTTAAAAGTTCCTCTTTTGTCCTCCACCTGATGAAACTCCACAAGAGACAATCATCAAAAGTCCCACCAGAAATCCTTTAACAAACCCATAATCGACCCTCGTCATCATCGGCGAGATCGGTCGATCTCTACCCCTAACTTGGACCTTCCGTCCCTATTAATAATCCCATCTTTGCTTCAGCATGTGACCCATGCTGATGAAGAAACCTATAATCGACCCTCGTCATCATCGACGAGATCGGTCGATCTCTACCCCTAACTTGGACCTTCTGTCCCTGTTAATAATCCCATCTTTGCTTCAGCATTTGACCCATGCTGTTGAATAAACCCATAATCGACCCTCGTCATCATCGGTGAGATCGGTCGATCTCTACCCCTAACTTGGACCTTCCGTCCCTATTAATAATCCCATCTTTGCTTCAGCATGTGACCCATGCTGATGAAGAAACCTATAATCGACCCTCGTCATCATCGACGAGATCGGTCGATTTCTACCCCTAACTTGGACCTTCTGTCTCTGTTAATAATCCCATCTTTGCTTCAGCATTTGACCCATGCTGATGAATAAACCCATAATCGACCCTCGTCATCATCGGCGAGATCTATCGATCTCTACCCCTAACTTGGACCTTCCGTCCCTGTTAATAATCCTATCTTTGCTTCGGCATGTGACCCATGCTGATGAATAAACCCATATTCGACCCTCGTCATCATCGGCGAGATCGGTCGATCTCTACCCCTAACTTGGACCTTCCGTTCCTGTTAAATAATCCTATCTTTGTTTCGGCATGTAACCTATGCTGATTAATAAACCCGCGTTCGACCCTCGTTATCATCAGCGAGATCGGTCGACCTCTACCCTTAACTCGGATCTTACATCCTTGTTAATAAACCATATCCTTTGCTTCGACATTTAACCAGTGTCGATGAAATAAACCCAGGACCAATCCTTGTTATCATCAGCAAGGCCAGTCAGCATTCTAGCGGTCCAGTTCTTCTGTACTACGAATTCAAAAAAAAAAAAAAAGAAAATGGGGTTAAAAATAGAGATACCCCGCCAGACTTGTTCCTATATTAGGGCAAGTGCAAAAATGGCTATAACCCGGCTGTGGTAAAACCTGAAAGGGCGCTACAGGCAAAATCGGGTACCCTGCCACGTGAAAACCCGAGAGGGCGCGTGGGCAAAAGCAAGAGGGGGCTGGCTTTGGTGAAAACCCGAAAGGGCGCTTAGGTCAGTAATGAGAAAAAGGGTCAACAAATATATATATGAACGATGAATAGTGATGATCCACCCTCCGTCCTGAAGACCCTTCACAGGGTCGAAGCGGAGTCTTCGTCCAATATCCCGCCTACATGTACTTATTTTCTACCCTTTCGACCCTTGTCACCATCGGCAAGATCGGTCGCTACCCTTTCCGGTTCTTGTCATCATCGGCAAAAACCGTCTACCCCTTTGACCCTTGTCACCATCGGCAAGATCAGTCGCTACCCCTTTCCGGTTCTTGTCATCATCGGCAAAATCATTTACCCCTTCGACCCTTGTCACCATCGGCAAGATCGGTCGCTACCCCTTTCCGATTCTTGTCATCATCGACAAAACCGTCTACCCCTTCGACCCTTGTCTCCATCGGCAAGATCGGTCGCTACCCCTTTCCGGTTCTTGTCATCATCGGCAAAAACCGTCTACCCCTTCGACCCTTGTCACCATCGGTAAGATCGGTCGCTACCCTTTTTGGTCCTTGTCACCGTCGGTAAGACCGTCTACCCTCTTGACCCTTGTCATCATCGACAAGGTCGGTCAACATTTCCCCAAATCAGGGTCAATAATGGGATTACTACAAGCAACCAGCAGTCGCATTTTCGACGTCTCTTGTCGGCAAGACTTACGTCTGCGCCAATCTGGCGACCGCTGGAACCCCGTCACGCGGTGGAGCGAGGCCCCCATCCTTTCTCTGAAAGGGTGGACGCTCTCCTGCGACACAGACATGGGTACATTTCCAAGAAGGTCACCAAAGGTACCACAAGGTGTGATAGAATGCAAGTGCAAGAATGAACACCTAAAACAGTAAAAGGAAACTTCTATTTCATTACAAAAAGAAGAAATGAATACAAAAGGAGCCCTTCAGAGGGGACAAATTACAAAGGCAGATTAGCTAAGACCGCCTGAAAATATCTGCAAAGTCAACAAGCCCAAGATGAGGAGACACCCCCAGTTCATGGAGCTGCATTTCTTCCTCCTGAACGCGAGTCACCTCAGTCTCCAGGGACGCGACTCGGCCCTCCAGTAAAGAAGTTTTTTCGATGCCCTCAACTTCTGCAGCATCCAACTGCGGTATCTCAGCTTCTATGGTAGCCAATTCAGCACGGAGTTCTTCCCGTCGGCTACGTAGAATATGTGCCTGGGCTACGGAAGTCTCGACCTGAGCCCTACTCTTCTGAAGATCAGAGATCAGAGACGTCAGCTCCACCTGACAGTCAGCTTTCTACAGCTTAAGGGCCGCCAGCCGGTCGCCCATCATCTTCCCAAGAAAATCTCGACGGTTCACAAACTTCAGCAGGAAAAGCACCCGCTGGGTCCAGATATCTAAAGGGCAGCCTAATGCCTACAGACCGATCGTCAGTCGCACAGCCACTTCCTTCAACTGGGGGTAAGACAGTGTCAGCTGAGACTCCACAACCTGACGCAGCATCTCTAGATGCTGCCAGACAAATTCCTCTGATGAAGTAAAGCCTAGGGAAGCTGCCGGAGCTACCTCAAAGGTCACCTCCCTGTCTATGGAAGCCCATAAGCCGATGTCCGGCTCAGAAGAAGAAGATGGAACAGCCACCAGAACCGAAGCAGCAGATACCGCGGTAGCATGTTCTTGCTCCGTCAGGCTCCTCGAAGAACTCCCTTCCACAGATGTTGGGAGGGGCAAAATTCCTAACTCTATCTTTGGCACGGATGGAGCTGCAAGGTCAGGTGCGATGGTCATTATGGCCGCCGGTACAAAGGCGGAACCCCTTGATGGGTCGACTTCAGCTCTCAACTCTATCACCGGCACCGGGGTGAAGCTCTCTCCCAGCGGGCTCGCCTCCATGGATGACACCTTCGCAGCTGCATGTATTCTTACTGGCACAGGGCGGAGTAGAGTAATTATCCCTGAAGGAGACGCGGTGGCCAGTGGTAGCAGATCTGAGGCCTCCGATGAAACCACAATAGCGCCAGAAGTTGATAATGGGGAATGAATGGCGGCCTCAGGTTCCTAGAATGAAGATTCATGTGAACACCGAGATGGCAGAAAAGAACGCGAAAAGATATGCGTCTCTACAAAGGGACGGGCAGAACTTACTATGACTGCAGCATCCATCTCTTCAAGCGCCTGAATGGAAGATTCTAACTCTGCAGATGAGGCAGCAAAGGGAGGGGTTATCTCCACCTCCATGTCCAATTCAGCAAATTCCTCCTGCAACATTCCCTCGGACGATGCCATTGTCATCCTCGGAGGGCTAAAAATCAAAGAACCGCTTGACGGTATGAAGGGAGCCGCTGCCCCTTTGCTGACTACCGCAGATACTTGTTCGTCACCTTCTGAAGAATGATGGTCAATCTCTTCGTCAGAAGGGGTGGCAGAGCTACTGGAAGATAAATATCTATGCTGATCTCGGGTTGGCCCGCCTCCTCTATCGTCGGACGGGACGCCGAGCGGGTGATCACACGCCGCAGTGGGATAGCACCTTTCTTCAGCACAGTCTTATGTCCTACGAGCTGTGAAGGAGCATCCATGACGAGCGCCTCGATCGCTGTGCTGACCGCTCCTGCCACTGCAACAAACATATACGTAAGGCAGGGCAAAAAGCTCAATAAGAAAAAGGAATCTGAAGGACTACAGTTGTTCGGCTCACCCTCAGCCTCGCTAGCAGGCGTAGGAGAAGGAAGTCTGACATCCTCCTCAACAGTGGGGAGACTCTCCCCCTCTGCTTCAGTTGTCTCGGCCACCCTTACCGTGGCTATGACGGAAGGCCCTATCTCTCCTGCCTCTAGGGCGGCCTCCTCAACACATGTGGTGTCAACCACTCCTTGAGCTGAAGTTATGCAAAAAAGACGTCAAAAGAATGAAAACGTCATGAAAAGAGAACTCCCTTAGACCGCAAAGGGAAAATGATGTCACCTTCAGCTGCTTGCTGGGTGGCCTATTTCTGAGCGGCAAACTGCTCAAATGATGGCACCTCGGGCAGGGGAGTCTCGGCCGCGTCAGTCGGAGTCCGCTTGGAGGAAGTTTTTCGAGCTTTCTTTGCTCGGCCTATAACAACTGTCATTGCAGAGGGCGCTCTCTTTTTGCCAGGCGGCAGTGGAGTAGTAGTCGGCGCTGGGGCAGGAACCTCAAAATATTCCGATTTCTGTGCCTGGGAGATAATTTTTCTATAAAGCCCCTGCTGCTTTATATCCGGGCAGTCTGTCAAATGAAGCACATGCCATTATGAAGGAGCCGAGCAACAAACTAATTTACATGTCAACGGAGTAGCACTTACCTACCCGACCGTTGTAAAAAGACGAGAGTGGCCAATACTGATAAGCCACCTCCTTGCTTCGGGATGCAGCCTCCCGAACGAGCCAACAGATGTCGCCAATCTTTTTGCACTTCTCGACTAGGTCGGCCAAGTCCGCATGCCCGTGGGAAGCTATACAATGATATAAGCCGAGGTGGTCGAAACCCCAGACATCGGCATAATGAAAAGATACAAATAGAGGCTTGTCTAGAACACTGGCTACGGGACTCTCAAGGGTCAGTCCGTGGATACTCATTAAGACAAACTGCCAAGACGTATGTTGATAATATGTCGGGGTTCTGTCCTCTCTGTTAACAAACGCTCGGCACGGGCAAAAGCGATCCACCTCGCACTTCCATGAAACTACTTTGGAGAGCGGCTCCTCAATAGGGAACGGATACTGCTGAAGCTCCAGGCGGGAACCACCAATCTGGCACAGATGTTCTAAATTCTGCGTGAAAGCATCTTCACTTATGTCAGCAAGCACGGGTATCAGTGGTTCGGCTGCTTCCTCTTTGATGGCTTTCCTGCCTGCTATATATGCCTCTACCTCCTTCGGATGTTGGGAGAACAGCCTCTTCAAATGGGCTTCTTCAATATCGAAGACGGGCCCAGGCTGCTGGCTCAGGAAGGTGCACTCAGCTACATCCCAGCATGTCATCCGGGGATTGCGATAAAAGCTCGTTCGAGCATTCCACCATTTTACATACTCTGGAGTGACCCGGGGAACGCGGTTCGGCACCGGCACTCTGAAGACATTGGCATCCTGGCGGTGAAAATAGTCCCACCAGGAGCGACCCTCAGCTACAACAGTCGAGCCATGCTTCGACCTGGTGTCCAGAGGGAACAGGGCAGCCGAAGGCGAAATGTGCTGATCATAACCAAAATTTTGGCCAAACCTAAAGGGATAGTAGGGTTCTAAATAAACTGCGCCCCCCTTTCTAAATACTAAGACGCTGGGGCGAATTGATAAAGCCCAGTCAATGAGTTCAGGCTCCAAGATTGGCTGGGTCACGGTGTTGCCTGAAATGAAGTGTGTGAAAGTATCCACCGCCTCGAGCTTACACTCACGCTGATGATTCACCAATGGAGATGAATGTGTGGCCAAATTCCAAAAGTGGATGGTCCCTGCTGAATCCATTGGAACCCTTGCAAGTCGGCCTCGGATAGAGAAAAGTTGCTGAGACACCGGACCGGGTTCAGCACTAGCAAACTCCAGCATCCTGGGATACAATGTCACTGTCTACAGAGTCCTGGGAGCCAGCTCTGGGAACAAATTGCACACCCAGGCATTAAAGAAATGAAACGGCCCCACTGTTCTGAAAGAGCGTGGGATCTGATGCCTATGAATATCTCCAATGGATTTGTAGATCAGGCAGAGTGCTGCAGGACATATTGCAAGCCGTATGCCCCAAGCCATCTGACAAGCCGGGTATATTGCCTCCGGCCTAATAACTATCTCATCTCCCTGCGGGAGGGCAAAAGTACACAGCCAGAAGGTAAGGTAAGCAGCACAATGGGTAAGGGGATCCGCCCCAGTCTGATTCGGTCCCCCACGGCTGATCCTCGGAAGAGAAGAAGGCAGCTCAGACTTGAACCTGGGTGGCCTGCTGGTCTTTCCCGCAACAGGAGCTACGTGAGGGAACTCACTGTACCTCAGAGGGCCGCCGAAGAAATACTGAATCCAATGTCCTACTCGGACTCTCAACTTGCTGCTTTTCTCCCGGGGCTGATATCCCTTTGAGGACCCCCTATTCAGCGCCAGGCAGAGGGAGCGGTACGCCTTCATCAAGTACCGGTACGAGTAGACGAAGTAATATTCGCCTTCACCGTCTGTCTCGTCCTTGATGAAGTCATGAATGCAAACCTCCTCATAGGGCTCTCCGTTGATCAGTAGGCCCGATAACTGTGATAGGCTCCAAAGGTCCAGAGAGGTTTCACCTTCTGCTATATAGAAAGTATTGAACTGTGGGCAGAATACTTCGAACATACCGCAGCACAACCCTTTTGAAATGGGATACCTGAAGCGGGATGCATACACACTGTGGTACACCCCGGCCCTGACCAGCAGCGGCGCATACTCTTTCAGAACATATTCTGTAAATTCTACTGCTCCTACACAGAAGAGATGAGCATCGGTCACCTTCGTGTCTGTAAACCACCCAGCAGCCAACTGGAATTTGAACTGAACGGCCAAGCAATTCAGCACAAATGGTTCGTCTCTGTAGCCCCACTTGATAGGCGCCAAAAATAAACCGTAGCCGGGTTTCTCTCTGTTGACCCGACCCACAGTGTTGTCCCCCCTGGCTGGTGTAAACTCTGGAGCCCGTGTCAGCATTTTCTGCTCTGCCTCTAGCTATGTTACCCCCATGATGGCGTTCCACTTGCGCCGCTCCCCCGTAAGGTAGATGGTATCTCCGCGATACACAGAACCTTTCAAGCTGTCCCGGTCAAACAACATGGCCCGCTCCACCATCCGAGCCAGCATAACGTCTCTCTTCCCCGAGATGTTGAAGGTGCAAATGAACGGTGCAAGGTGACGGTCCTTCGGGAAGTCCGGGCGGTAGCCGTCATCACGATTGAAGTCCAGTCCTCCCTCGACGGTCACAACTCGAGATGAGGATAATGTATCTGTTTCGGAGCCAGAGGAGTCGTCGACTATGGCGATCCTCCCAAGACCCCGGTCCAGCTGTCCGACATTCCTCCAAGTCACAACAGGACCAGAAACCCTACCCTAGGAAGAAGAGTCAACATCAGTAGTGCCGGAAGCAACACGGCTAGAAGAAGAAGCCATTTTTAGCAAGCTGCAGACACAAAATCAAGAAAAGGAAATAATAAGATGATATGAAAAGGAAAATAGAAAAGAAAATTTCAAGAAAAATTTTGACAGCATCTCCCCTTATCCGGAGTATGCCCAGAAGTCAAATAGGAGAGCACCCACCAAGAGGGGGTGACTCCGCAGTAAGAAGGGATGGAGTCCCGAATGAAAATCCCCGAGGGAGAGGCCCCCACGCCGATCGCTCTGATGCAACAGAAGAAGAGGAAGCTGAAGAGAGAGAAAGCTCAAGGAGAAATGAGCTTTCTCCTCTCGCCCGGCGCCTAAATAGGCCGAAGCCAGAGGCGCGCCGAGACGCTCGCTGCATCGAGAGGCAGAAGAGCCAAAAGGCACGCCAAGGTGGCGACCCGGCCGAAAAACCATGGAAAGGCGCGCCGAGAGTCGCCACGCCGAGAGCCACCACGCCGAGACCACAGTCGCGCCGAGATGACCGTGCCGGAAGCGTCGATGGCGCCGATTAACCCACCAGGGGTGATGCAATCATCAGATCAAGCCAAAATGCTGGTGTTCGTCCAATTTTGCTTACAAAGCATAGAAGTCACACAAGCAGAATGAAGACTCAGAGTCGTAAGAGCAACCAATGCACAGGAGCAGGCCTGAAGAAATCATGAAGTGCAGTGTGCAACGTGGTGTGCACCCGCACGTCCCGTGTCACTCATTCTTCGCTTACGCCACCTACGGGTGGGGGGCATTTGTTGACACCTAAAATATACCCGAAGAGACCAAAGCAGATTCACAGCTTTGAAGATCAGTCGAGGGCACAGCTCGCGTACCATCCCCGGAAGTTCCGAGAATCAGAATAGAAGAGACCCGCTATTCCTAACACTTTGTTCGACTAAAGTCATCTCTGGCTAGACCGCTATCCAGTACGGCTATCATTCAGGTAGTCGGGCTGATAAAACCATACCAACATTCAGGCAATCATCTGTCTGCTAAGAAAGGATGCTCAGATAATTCTAATTCTCAGAAGGTGGGATGTACAGTGTCTCACACATGTTTGTGAATACAAGGTGTTGTACAAGCCCCATGAAGTCTGGATATATATATGCCAAGAAGCCCACTTCCGGAAGGAGTCTATTAAGTGGATCCTATGCCGAATTACAGGGAAATGGGCCCAGCCCAATATGAAACGGGCTTGCCGAGGGCTGCCTGCGCCGGAAGGCTAGATGTCGGCGCGTCGGGGAGCTCACGCCGACAGTGTGAGGCCTAGCCTCTATAAGAAGGCTGCCTTTCGACAGAAGAAGCAGACAGATAGATAGAAAAAAAAATAGATAGAGAGACATACAAAAAGGGGGGAGATAGAGGAATTAGCCACTGAAAGAAAGGGGGAGCTCGAGATCCCTTCACAGAAGCTAAAGAAAAGAGAGAGAGAGGCTCGAAGGAAGGAACCAGGTGGGGTGTGCTGCTCGACGTCCTGAATGGCTGCAGTTCTCCCTTTTCCCCCCTTTGTTTCTATCTGAATCTTCTTCCTTAGTTTCTTTCTGTATTTTTACTTTCAAGCATCGTTGTTTCAATAGCATCGAGTGCCAATGTAACCCTGTTCTCAGGGACTGTGCCGGCGTGCGTCTCCCTGTTATTCTCTCTGCCCGGATGTTCCTCCCGAGCTGAGCTAGTGTAAGCCATTTGGTTGAAGTAGTTAGTAAAAGAATGGGTTGAATTCTGCCATTTCTGATCATTCTTTCCTTTCTGCATCCGAGGTTTAGCCCATGTACGGCTATCGCCAGCCGTGAGTGTTTTATAGTTTATTTGCCTCCGTCTGCTGAAGCTTCTTGGCCACTATTCTTCTCCACCTCTTAGTCACATTTCGAGGGCCTGAGACAGTCTATCTCATGGCTCCTCGTATGTGAAACAAAGAGGGATATGTTCAGAAGTTCCCGTCTAAAGCTCTGCTCCTAGTGAGGCCCCAGAGGAAAGGTGTTCTTCCCCTCGAAGTCTTCTCTCTACGATCATCCAAAAATCTAGATTGGTGAACAAACCCCTTTTCTTCAAATGCCCAAAAGCTTCTGCCTCTAAACCCCCTAAAAATCCTACTTCAGGAAGCCTCCCGGTGTGAGCCCCTCCCGGCGTGAGTCTCGCGCCGAGGGATTGCCGCGCCGGTTGGACTTCTCCCATCGCGCCGAGCCCACTTGTTGCTGTGCCGAGACCTATCCTTTCTTCTGGCCATCCTGATGCCTTCGTGCTGACGCCGTCAAGCCATGCAGACCTTTCCCATCATATCCTGTCCCATGGGCATGCATTATCCTTTCCTCTATCCTCATAGAAGCTATATTAAAGGGGTCAATCCCCCACATTTTACAACCCCATCAAGTCATGGAGCCCCGCCATTGCAGGTTCTCCGTTGACTGTACCGGGGATATCACAACAAAAGGGATGAGGTCCCATATGATCTGGACCCCTTGGATCTCGGGCTACGCCCGGCTCTCATTTCAGTTTCCACTCCGACAATTCGTGAGTGGCTAGCCTATAATACCCTTTTGGCATACTCTCAAAATAAGGGGAGGTGCTGTCAAAATCTGTTCAGAGTTTTGCTCGATCATCGAGTGTGATGTTTTTCATCGAAATTGTGTATTTAACCCCTAATTGCATGGCAAGAGCCTGAGCTATATCATCTCATGGCATCTTGGCCACCACAGGGAACATACCTTACAGTTACATGGTCTCCTTGAACCCCTCTGAGAATGAATCCACCCTCATCTTCTATCTCACCCACTCATTACCATGAAATCCCCATTGAATGCAAAGGATGCCTTTAAACTCACAAGAAACCCTCATAATACCTCAAATAAAACCAACAAAACCTCCTCCCGGCGCCAATACCCCCCGGCGCCACCTCCTCCCGGCGCCACCCCCTTCTGGCGCCAAACCCGCGCCGGGTGGGGGGTGTGCCGAAACTTGCCGTTTGCCATGCCGTGCCGATTGACATGCCGTGTCGTTTGCCATGCCGTGCCGATTGCCATGCCATGCCGTTTGCCATGCCGTGCCGATTGCCATGCCGTGCCGTTTGCCATGCCGTGCCGATTGACATGCCGTGCTGTTTGCCATGCCGTGCCGATTGCCATGACGTGCCGTTTGCCATGCCGTGCCGTGCCGATTGCCATGCCGTGCCGTTTGCCATGTCGTGCCATTTGCCTACTGGGCCGATTGCCCTTGAGCTTCCCATCGCGCCGAGAACCCTCTCGCGCCATCTGCCCGTCGCGTCGGGATCCCCCCGCGCCGACTCCTATCCGTGCCGTTTCACCTTATTCAAACCCTGATACCTTAAGAATCCCATTAAATCCAAAATCAGTCCAAACTCAAATGTCCATTCCTTATCAACTTCCGTGTTAACCTTCGTCACCTCACGAGGGAACTATGGTTCTTCACCCGGGTCCACGGAGATATATCAATAGGGGTTCTACCCCTACATTATGCCGAATACGACGTTTCTTCTATCACCCCATTGACCCTCAGAGCTCTGCCCTTGCATGTCCTCCAACAGTCCTTTGAGGGGAATATTAACAAACGACATGGTGGCGGACACTGTCCCGTCATATTTAAATCCTTTTTGGATCCAGGGCTACGCCCGCCTCTCTTTTGGCTTCCATTCCGGCATTCCATGGGTGGATGACCAATTTTCCCCCTTTGGCATAGTCCAAAATAAGGGGACGTGCTATCGGATTTACGTTAATAACATTGTTATCATGTCCCGCGTAGCACGGTTTTCTATGCATGTTTCGCATCCCGTCAGTGGAATTAGCGCAACAGTCATATCTCATTTTGCCCCCGAGGCATCCTTTCTTGGCAATTAATCAAGGGTTGTCCTTCTTAGGAAGGACGTAATTAATGTCATCGCCTTTATGGTATGACGGACTTTCGATCCCGACACGAATATCACAGTCGACTGATTGAGTCAAGTCGAGCGCACAATAAATTGTCACTCCGGTGACTGGCACGCCTAATAAACCCAATAAAACAAAGGGATATAAAAAACATCCTCACAGCTGGCTCCATAGCAGGCGGCCGTTTGCACTTGGAGGCTTCATGGCCCAGCCATCGGCACCCTGAGCAGAAGTGGGGAAAGCCAGGGTAGACCAAAGGCTGCCAGAAGTGCCAATAGCCAGCCTTGATCCACACCCGAGGGGGGGGGGGTTTCTTCGACACGTCCATATGAACACACACACGGGCGGCAGCTGAACAGGTCAAGCAAAGCGAGTCCTTATCAACCTTCAGGGGGGTGCCAAGATTCCCGGCAATAGAGAAGAGCATGGGCTCGTTGTAAAAGTTCACTGGGAGGTTGGGCATCTTAACCCAAACCGGCACAACCGACGAGTCTTCCTCGGAGGAGAACCGGATGTTCCACTGAAAGAAATGAAACGGCCTACCCTTGACGAACAAGGTTTCCTTGAGCAGGACAAGCAGGAAGTCTTCTCTGTTCTGGAAACGAAGGAGGAGATGACGGTTGTCTAGGGCGCTGAGGAAGAAGTCCTCCCGGAAGTGAAAGCGTTGGGCGAAGTGAGCCCGAATGTCCTGGAAGGGGGGGGCGCCCCCTAGGCGTCCAGGCAACCACCACGAACTCCAGAGGCCGGCAAGAGATCTGGATCTCTTCCGGGGAGAAGATGATAGCAGGTTCCCCAGCATCGGTGGAGGCAGGGGCGTGAATGGACATAGGGAGAGAAGGGAGGGTAAAGGACTGGAGGACAACCTGGGCAAAGGATGGGGCAACCGTGGCTGGAGACGACTGAGGGAAATGACCAGGCGCGGACCGTGCACCTCCGCTACCAGCGGAGTGGACCGCTCGGGTGGGATGTGGCGTGCACGATCCTACCGGAGCAGCCCGAAGCCAGAAGACACCACGTCGGCCGGCTTGGCCGAAGATGAAACCGGCAGAGGCTCCGAAGGAGCATCCAGGCCACCGCGAGCGCTTTCCAAAGCCAAAACGAAGGCACCACCGGAGGCAGTGCCATAGGAAGAAGAGGCCGGCTAGGGCTCGGTCGATGCAGGCGGGCCACTGAGAGCGAAACCTGACGCCGGGGGGTGATCACCAACCAGAGAAGAGCCGGACGCACCAAGAAACATAGCACCGTTTCTTGGCTACGTCCCATCAAGGGAGGGGTATGTGGCAGGCGAAGGGGCACCCAGAAAGGACGAGACCATGACATCAGTCAACAACTGGGTGCAGTCAACACCTTGGGAGGCCGCAGCGGAAACTCCCGCCAACGGTGACGTGCTCGAGAGGAGAACAACGTGTCGACTGGAAGAAGAGGGAGGCACCTCCGCAGGGGGCACCTCGTCACCGGCGAGACCCGAGGATGGTGACGCATGGCCATGAAGGTGCCGTGGAGGCAAAGCCGCAGCGCCGAGCAGGACGGCACATCACAGGCGAGGCGGAGGGGCTCCGGCGAGGCACGAAGGTGCCATAACGTCAAAAGCAAAGTCAGCAACCACAGACCCGAAGGAGGCCGAAGCAGAGAGACCCCCACCGCCACCAGCAGGAAGGGGGCGAGGAAGAAGGCCGGTGGACAGTGGAGGGGCACTAGACGACGCTAGGCTCGAGAGCGGGCCTGCCAAGCAAACAGACTCTACCGAATTGCCAATGCGGGGAGTGAGAGCCTCACAGGCGGTCGTACAATCCAACGGCACAGAGGGAAAGGAAGGGGAGGGGGGAGGCACGCTGCCTCCCCCCCCCCCCCCACCGCCGGCCATCGCCGGAGCTCAGGAACGGCGAGGATGGGCAGGCCACAGGAGGGGGGATCTTACGCGGGAGAGAGACCTAGAGGGGGGAGACCGGGGTGCATGGTCATCAATGACTCTCGCTACATGTTCGGGATTCTTCTTGACAATACTTTCATTCGCTCTCAGACCCGCTACTTGTATAACCAGAATCCGAATTTGAATCACTTTCATCTCCTGAAAAGATTGGAAATAGATAATGAGCACACTTGCCTAGTAGGTATCTTCACATCAACATGAAGGCACTATTAAAGTAATTAACAATTTAGCTCTAAAGAATAAGGTAAAAATCATCCAAATGCGATTAATCATGCGATTAAACCAAAGTACAAGATGATCATGTAAGTTAGAATGAGAACAAATACGAACTAGTAAGAATGTAACAAGAACATGATATTGGCCGTTCATGAACAAGAATGTATCAAGAATGTACTAGCAAGTCACATAATCATCACTCCAGTATCTTTTGCTTATGAGCAAGTACTTCATGAATTTCTATAGAATATCAAGCAAGAAAGTCATGTACAAGAATGTCATGTCGTGCCATGGATTTTCACTTTGTTATAGAGAAAGTACTCCCAGCGTAATGCGACACCAGTAGCATCATACCCCATGGTTTATAAAATAGTATGTTTCCGACAATCAGCCGAGGGGACTAGCATAGAGCCCTTGAACACAATCAGTGCTCGATCGCATCTTCAAGTATAAATCAAGCTTTTTCCACGCATGTAACAATAAAGTATGGCCAAGAATATAATGAGTTCAAATAAGCTCATGATAACAATAATTCAATGAATGAATGCTTCAATAAGAATCATGAAAAATCAAGAATGACTTAAGTAAGGTTATGCTTATGGAAATAAATCGGTAGCATAACGATACGTTCTTTATCTTCCATTCATTATATTAGGTTTCTTGATCAATATGATAAGTTCTAGATCATTAATAGTCCATCTAAAAACCTTGGAATATCAACCCTTGGTCCACCTTGGGTTAAAATACTCAAGCAGTGTGACGATTGTGTACTGGGCCGTTACATGATGTGACGCTCCAGTATTGGGCCGTTACATTAGTCTGAATCCAAAACCAAGAAATCAGACTCAGTGGAATGTGACAGTCGTATATTGGGCCGTTACTTGTGCCTGACAGTCCAACATGGTGCCGTTACATTACTGATGACCAAAAATATCGATAGTGTAATCTAATCAATGGGCTTTAATGGTACAATCAACTCAGCGTCCTAGTGGGAATCCCAGTCTCGCGGAGAATTACGAAGGCCTTGAAACAAGATTTCTTAATCCATTGGAAGGAATATCCAATAGAGAGGTCCTCATGTCCAAGAATAATGTTCCTATAGTGCAAAGTGAACTAATGGACAACATACCGGAACATGTGCCATATACATAAAGAAATGACTCTATAGATAGGAAAGAATGTGTAACATTATGAAACCAAGATAAAACTCCGTCAATATAACTTTTGAAAATCATGATTTAGAATACAAAACCGTAGAGTTTTAGCCAATGAAATTAGCATAACTTAAAATAACCTAAGACACATTAATCATGTAATTTGATTATGAATCAGAAACTAAACTCAAAGTCATGATAATAGGTCCAAACTTAGCTATATATACTTATTTATAAGTAAACTTAACTGGTTATTATTCTCCCTTGGGCTGACAGAACACAGGTGTCTGACAGTCTAGGATAGGCGCGTTACAGTGTGTGACGGTTTATCGAGGGGCCGTTACAGTGGTGTAACGCTCCTGCTAGGGTGCGTCAGTGACAATAGAGCAAATAAAAGCACAACAGGATGTGACGGTCTATTATAAGGCCGTTACATTCATGTGACGGTCTTACGTTGGTGCGTCAGAGAATCTGCTGGCTGTAAACTAAGTAAAGGTTTATGAAAACATAACATGCCTTGAAATCAACATACTACCACTGTCCTAGTCATGAAAATGAAGTATAGGCCAACTATATGCATAGGTTTAGTGAATAGACAAGATAATATCTTTTAATTTCCATTTAGGGCTAATAAATGCATGAATGTATAGAACTAGGAAATCATCAAAAAAACCACTTCTGCTGGTCAATCCGAGTGGGAGAGAGACCCCACCATGGCTTCTTTCATCATGGCGGCGTGTTGACCTCTTCTCCATGGAGGTATCGGGGGGGCCCGGTGTGGCCCCCGCTGCCGTCGTGATTTCTCCTCAGCCTTTTCCCGCTTTGCCTTCGTCCTCCCTCAACGTCCCTACTGCCGCTAACCACCCGGGATGTCTTCGCTCGTTTGCCGAATTTCTTGCCTCCTCCATGCCGCCGCCGGTTGTACCTGGTTTCATCCACGAGCCTGCTGTGACAGATGGAGGAGAACCGGCTGTTTTCTTCAATGCTGAGGAATTAGCCGCTTCCCTAAAACCCTTCGCCTTTACGGTTGTCGCGCGAAAGCCTCTCGGCAGGCCGGCCTTCCCTGAGATCAGAGCTCACCTCTCCAACAGATGCAGATTTAATGAAGACTTCGTCATTAGTGCCTTGGATTCCAAGCACCTCCTTCTACGATTTCGCAACCAGGAGGACTATCTGCAACTGCTTCTAAGAGAACACCTGTATGTCCACGGCAAATTATTTCATTTTTTCAAATGGTCGATGCACTTCTCTCCCAATGAGGACTCTTCTATATTGCCGGTATGGATATCCTTCCCTGGGCTCCCTGTGAACTTATTCGTGGAACCAATGCTACGGTCTATTGCTGGAAACATAGGGAAGGTGTTGAAAATTGACCCTTCTACTCTTAACCTTTCAAACACTGTGGTAGCTCGTGTATGTGTTGAATTAGATATATTAAAGCCTCGTCCACATAGACCGTGGATTGGTTTTCCTGGAGGAGGGGATTGGCAAGACATCTTATACCCGGAGCTTCCATCTTTCTGTTCGCTCTGCTCCAGGCTTGGTCACTGTTCTGTTGACTGTAAAGGTAAAACATCAAAAGTTTTAGCTATTCCAGAGGGTCCTCAGGGTACCTCTCGTCCAATTCCCAATAGGAAAACTGTCTGGAAACCAGTGGCCAATCCTGATACTGCCATACAAAAGAGTGCCACAACTGATGAGCATCTTCCAAATAAGACTTCCGACTCTCTTGACAACACGGATGTGATTCTGGTGGGGAATTTTTCTGTTATTGAAGATGAGGTGGTGCCTGCTTCAAAGATTGCGGTAGATGCTGTCTTAAATGCTACTTCCACTGTTGATCATGAAATTTCAAATCCTGATTGCATGGATATCACTGCTGAGAGGACTAATGCCTTATCAAGCTTAATACCCATTTTTGATTCGACTGGATACTCAACTGTCTTGCAGCCTGTGGAACCATTATGTCAGAATACAGTGATGCTTCCAGATAATTGCAAGGCTCCTCCCAACATGGAGCTCCCTTCAGGACAAAGCTTTGATACTAATGCCACCATTGTTCCGGTACCTGAGCTAGCTATTGTTGATTCTCGAGGTGCAGACTCATACCAGGTCTCATTGGGTCTGCAGCCAGCTTCATCCTTTTCTTCTCAGACACAGTAGCATATTGTCGATTTGGTTACTAAAAGACAGGACATTGCTTCTGCAGCTACCACTGACAATGTCAGGGTTCTTCTAAATGAACATACTGGAGTTAAAACTAGATCCATGATTAGGTCCGGATCATCAGGAAATCTTCCTTTACCTAAATCCTTATGAATTTCATTATCTGGAATATAAGGGGTATAGGAAATGATCCATCAGTTGGGAGAGTGAAATTACTCATCAAGACACATCATATTGACTGTATTGCTATACTAGAACCCAAGCTTCATGTCAGTAAAATGCAAGGTATTTGCAGAAGGTTGGGCATGGAAAATTGCATTGCAAATGGTGTTGATATGGCTCATATTTGGTTCTGCTGGAAGGATACACTGGATTTTTCATATGTTAGCTCAGATGAGCAGCAGCTCACCTGATGTGACACAACCTAAGACTTAGGCAAACAAGCACATTCGCAATCTAAATGGGCCAATTTGGGCCGCCGCTCTCTCGTCGCTCACCCAAGCCCGGGGTAACTTGGCAATGCCAAGGTGAGGTTGAGGGGTTGGGCCCTTGCTGGTAGAGGGCCAGCAAGGCCAAGACTTGATTCCCAATGGATGTGGAAGCCCAAGACAACGGGGCCGACCAAGTGCCAAAGGCACCGGTTTCTCTATTTTCCCACGGTGATCACTTATAGCACAAGAGCTTAAGGATCGGGCTCTCATTCACGGCCAGCGGAGTTTATGAACTAATATTGAAAGAACAAGCCCAAATTAGAGTAAAGTTTGGAGCACTTACTCGACCGGTTTGAAGAAACTGATCCCGCTCAGAGACGAGGGCGAGCGGGGAAGCGTGGGTTCCCCACACGCCGCGTCGGGGTAGCTTGACCTGATCAAACCAAATTACAACACTACACCTCTCGCAGGAGGGGGATCTTGGGGTGGGGGTTAATGGATTACAATCAAACTACCTCCACGCAGGGAGGGGCCTTCAGCCGGCCAAGCGGGGTGGGAAAAACTAGGGCTAAAACGATGATGAAGTGAAGATGCCGAATCTGCCTTCTCCCGGCAATTGTGGATAGACAGTTGGTACTGTGGCTGCAGAACTTGATCAGGAATTTTTCCACGGGCGAGACTAGTGAGGAAATCTTCGTTACTGGAACTGGAGTGCTTCTGAATTTTTCCGAATTCTTCTGGGGTCGCTGCTGACCTGGGCAGGAGCTCGAACAGGGTCGCTGATTCCCGGACTGACAGCAACTGGTTACTAACAGCAGGAAGAAGAGGTTGCCCCGGCCGCTCCCGAACTCCAAATCAGGGGCTGCCAGATCCGTTGGAACCGTGGACGGGTCCTCTTTGCAGCAGAACAAACAGGGATGCCAAACGATGCCGGAGAAGAACAGTGGATCCAGAAGAGTGAGGGGAGGTCGGTGCAGACTGTGGGGAAGTAGAGTCGCACTACCGAGGAATAAAATTGATAACTTCTGCTAACGGATGCCTAATGGCATTCCGCTTCTTGATTCCGAAAGTAGACAGGAAGGAGAAGAACTTTGTAAAAGAGATCGTGGCCTAGTTCCTCCTGGGTTCATCGTGGTGAAGCTTTTTCTCCGGCTCAGAACCTCTGCAGAGGGCAGATCGGCGTAGTAACAGCAGGTTGCAGAGGATGTACCGGTAACTCCCGAACTCGGAATCGAGCACCGTCAGAGTCTTTGGAATCGTGGACGAATCCTCTTCGCAGAAAAACTGACGGAGAGGCCAGACGATGCCGGAGAACACCAAGGAACTCTGAACACTGTTGACTGGTCGGAGCAGACTGTGGGTAGCAGGACTGCGAAGCTGAGGGAGAAAATTGGTAACTCCTGCTACCGGATGCCAAACGGGGTTCTACTTTTTGATTCTGAAAGTAGACAGGGAGAGGTATAACTTTGTAGAAGAACCCTTGGCCTGATTCCTCCGAGGTTTGGCGTGGTGAGATTTCCTCTCCGACTCAGGACCTCTGCAGGGACACCTCTGCGTAGTCGGGGAAGAATGGACCTCCAAAGCAGCACCGATCTCCGATGGGGATGAAACCACGACCGTTGCGAAGAGGACAGTCAGACGCTTCTGTGGATGCCTCTTGAACCTTCAGATTCTCTGGGATGTGGTCGGGGTCACCTCTGCAAACTGCTACTCTTCTGCTGCCAGCGAACTGAAAACTGAAGGTTGAAGATGGTGGGGGGAAATGGGGTATATGGGAGGGGAAATGGGGGTGGTTGAGTGTGGGAGTGACCTCTGGTTGTAAGAGGGTCTTGGAGGGGGTGTTCTAAGGTGTGGGAGGGGGAGAATAAGGTCTGGAAGGGGGTCCAACAGATGGTGGGAGTGGGGGCTGCGAATTTGGTTGGAATGGAGAGAGGGGAAAGGATATTTGAAAATAGGTTTAAGGATGGGGTTAATTTTTGGTCTTGGGGGATGGGAAGAGGTGTGTGGGGAAGGTAATAGGTGCTTGGGGTAGTGGGAAGGGTGCTTGGGAAAGTGGGAGGGGTAGTTGGGGGTTGGATGGTGAGGAGAGGATTGGTGGAGGGGGTCTTGGGAAGGGGAGGAGTATTGATGAGGGTTGTGGGGAATGGGAAGAGGCTTAAATGGGGTAGGTGGGGAGTGGAGGTGGTTGGGAAGGGAGGAGAGAGAAGAAAATTCGAATTTGGGTGTGGAGGAGAGAGAAAGTGGAGTGAAAAAGAGAGATTAAGATAGGGATGGGTGGGATTCTCTCCCTAAGGCTTCTCACCTCACTAATGGATTCACTCCACCATAAAAATAAAGATAGAACTCACAAAATGGTAATTTTTTCATTGATTGATTCATTAAGTTGAAATGGGGGGGAATGGGGTCCTAGATATAGGAAACCCACATTTCTACAAAAGTCCCTGACAATTGACTCAATGACAAATAACCGAGGGGGTAGGGGGAGCCCTTGGGCCAAGCCCAATGAATTGGGCCCAATAGCTAACTAGACAACCTAATGACACTCAAACTTAGGGAAATAAACACAAGACCTAGGAACATGACTCAATTAAAAGGGAAAATACATCAAATGACTCAAATAAAAATAACATAGGACTCAAAATTAAATGACTAGACCATGCTGGATGCAATGGGAGGTGATGTCCCCATCATACTCCCGGGGTGCGGAGAACTCGACTCCGTCGAGTAAGTGTCCTTCCCTCCTTGGACGGTGTAGAAGTGGTACTGCCCTCAAGTCTTCCGAACGAGACCGATCCATCCACCTACCGAGATAGCGCTTGTATACTTTGCTCCTGGTGGTAGTGACCTGTTCATCCAATATTCGTTCAATGCGCTCACGCTGGGCTCTCTTGGCTAGTGGACTCTCCTCACGGGTGGGTGCTCTCTCAACGGAGGGAATAGGCTCAATATCCTCACTAGGTACCACCGTGGGTCCCTTGTATGGCACTTCGACACTGAATGTGGGACTTACCCCATATTCCTCGGGGAAATCTAACTCATAGGCATGTGCACTAATGCGCCTCAAGACCTGGAAGGGACTAGTCCCACGTGGCCTCAATTTGGAGATGGCTCCCGAGGAGAGCCTCTCCGTTCTTACCATCACAAAGTCACCCTCATGGGATTTTTGGTGACGTCGATGAGAGTCGGCTCGCCTTTTATAAGTCACATTCTTCTTGCTAATGTGCTTGCGGATCTCTTTATGCAATGTTGTGAATGCAGACATTCCGGGGGTGATGGGTGGACCTGGGAAACCAAAAGTAGACCTATCGTGTAATGTTGCAGTGTAGACTTTGGTTAGCCTAGGTGGGCCGGGGCACCCGTAGGTGGCCCTATCATGCAAATTGGTGATAAAAATAGGAGGACCCGGACATCCGTAGATGCCTTTGACATGCTTAAGACCCATGATGAATGAAGGTGGACCATGACATCCGAATATGGACCACTCATACTTTCTACTTGACATGTGGGTGATATGAATGAATGGACCCAACATCGTGTTCATGCCAAGGGGTGTGGAAAGCCTAGACACATGCATACTTTTACCAAAAGTGACTTCCATGTGTATAGGTGTGGGACAACCTTTGAACTCCCATTGGAAAGGATCGAATGGATCTAAGAAGGTGGTCATCATGGGGTGGGGCACCACCTTATTACCTAGGAATATATGGTCCAAGGTTATGGCTCCCAAGGTGTAACCCGGGTCTAAGATGGAGTGAATTGGGTCAAACATTGTGAGTTGGTTTAGGGAAAGGTGGGTGGTGGATAAAGTGTTTGGGTCACACGAGTCTCTTGACTCCCATTGGAATGGATCATATGGATCATAAAATGGGTTACCTAGGGGGAGGAACTCCATGTCCTCAAGATCCTCAAAAGGTGCTAAGTCATCCTTCTCCATGATAGTTGGGCCAATGTTCTTGGCAAGTGGGTCAGCCATGAGTGGAGGGCTTGACTTTCTACCCGAGATAAGAAGCTCTAAATCGAGGAGAAGGTTGGGCTCATCGGGTGTAGGGAGGAATAGAAGGAGGTCGCTAGTGTAGCAACAAATGGTGCAAACCGAGGTGATAGACCCTATGCATAGGTGTAGGAGGCTAAGGCTCCTAGGTTGTTCTACCATAGGGGTCAACATCCTAGTCATCTCTAATTGCCATGCTATGTCCTTGAGAAGGTCCTCTAAGGTCTCCACTTGATAGGATGCTTGGATTGTGGTGTGATAGGAGAAGAAGGGCACTAAGGGAAGGTCTTGTTCTATGGGAGGGAAAACATGGGCCCGGATCTCTCGAATTGGGCTCTCCTTTAGCCAACTAACAATGGGTTCTCCTAAGATGAGCTCTGCCCCAACTAGAGAGGGTGGTGTAAGGTAAAGACCATCGTGTGAGGTTCCTTCTTCAGCTTGGACTTGGGTTTCCTCCAAAGTGGGGGGTGGGTTTGGAGTGCTCACAACTGTTGGATTGGGTATGAGTTCTGCTACCAAGGAGGTGAGAGAGTCTTTTGGGGATGGGGTGATGATGGTTGGGGCATGGTGCACCCGGGGTGGTGAGTAAGGTCGAATTTGGGTTGGGAGTGGAAGTAGTGGTGGCCTAGATTGGGGTAGGGTTGGGGTTGGAAGTGGAAGGTGGGTTGGTTCAGTTTGGGTTGATTGGGGGGGTGTACCCTTTGTAGGGTATGATGGAGGGATAGTGGTGGGGACTAAGGGGAATTGTGGGGTGTGGGTTTGGTGAGGGATTGTGGGTTGGGTGGTGGTGGTCGTCATGGGTCTAGGTGGAGGGATGGAAATGGGGTCCACTTGGGTTTGAATGGTGAGAATAGGGTGAGTGGTAGTCCTTATTGGGAAAACTGGGTTGGTTAGGGGTCTCTTCCCCTTGGGATCGGCCAGTTGTGGAGGGGGGAAAGTGGGGGCCAATTGAGTTTGGATAGTGAGGTTTGCGGAAGGGGGTTTTGGTTGGAGTGTGGGGACCCTTAGGGGATTTGGTGGAGAGGTGGATGTTTGGTTTATCTGTACCTTAAGGGAGAGGACTTGGTTGCGAAGTGAAGTTATGATGGTGGAGAAGTGATTTGTTGGGAGTGGTGGGGGAGGAGGCCTAAAGGTGGTATCAAGTTGATCGGGTGGGGATGGAGGAGTGGTAGTGCACCTCGGGCTAGGGGTGTTTGAGTAGAAGGGGTGGGAATATTTGGGGATGTAGATCTTCCTAAGTTCAACCTTCATATCATCCCATGAGGAAATCGGCTCTTGCCTCCTAACCCTCCTTAATCCCTCTATGTGTTCCCACTTACTTTTGGCTTGACCCCGAAGTCGTCCCTTGGCCTTTCGGACTCTCGCCGGTCCATATACCCAAGTCTTTTCGAAGTACTTTTCCATCGTAGCCTCCCACCTAAGATAGTCACTAGAATGTGATCCGTCAAAGGTAATATCCCTATCTAGGATGAAGTCTATGGGTGGTGAGTAGGCTAAGTAAGTGGTCATGATGAATGGGGGAATCAATGCAAGGGTCGGATTGATGATGACACCAATGCAAGCATGCCCTAGGACTTGACTTGATAGAGACAAGTCAATGACTTGCTCTGATACCAATTGATGTGACACAACCTAAGACTTAGGCAAACAAGCACATTCGCAATCTAAATGGGCCAATTTGGGCCGCCGCTCTCTCGTCGCTCACCCAAGCCCGGGGTAACTTGGCAATGCCAAGGTGAGGTTGAGGGGTTGGGCCCTTGCTGGTAGAGGGCCAGCAAGGCCAAGACTTGATTCCCAATGGATGTGGAAGCCCAAGACAATGGGGCCGACCAAGTGCCAAAGGCACCGGTTTCTCTCTTTTCCCACGGTGATCACTTATAGCACAAGAGCTTAAGGATCGGGCTCTCATTCATGGCTAGCGGAGTTTATGAACTAATATTAAAAGAACAAGCACAAATTAGAGCAAAGATTGGAGCCCGTACTCAACCGGTTTGAAGAAACCGGTCCCGCTCGGAGACAAGGGCGAGCGGGGAAGCGTGGGTTCCCCACACGCCACGCCGGGGTAGCTTGACCTGATCAAACCAAATTACAACACTACACCTCTCGCAGGAGGGGGATCTTGGGGTGGGGGTTAATGGATTACAATCAAACTACCTCCACGCAGGGAGGGGCCTTCAGCCGGCCAAGCGGGGTGGGGAAAACTAGGGCTAAAACGATGATGAAGTGAAGATGCCGAATCTGCCTTCTCTCGGCAATTATGGATAGACAGTTGGCACTGTGGCTGCAGAACTTGATCAAGAATTTTTCCGAGGGCGAGACTAGTGAGGAAATCTTCGTTACTGGAACTGGAGTGCCTCTGAATTTTTCCGAATTCTTCTGGGGTCGCTGCTGACCTGGACAGGAGCTCGAACAGGGTCGCTGATTCCCGGACTAACAGCAACTGGTTACTAACAGCAGGAAGAAGAGGTTGCACCGGCCGCTCCCGAACTCCAAATCAGGTGCTGCCAGATCCGTTGTAACCGTGGACAGGTCCTCTTTGCAGCAGAACAAACGGGGACGCCAAACGATGCTGGATAAGAACAGTGGATCCAGAAGAGTGAGGGGAGGTCGGTGCAGACTGTGGGGAAGTAGAGTCGCACTGCCGAGGAATAAAATTGATAACTTCTGCTAACGGATGCCGAACGGCATTCCACTTCTTGATTCCGAAAGTAGACAGGAAGGAGAAGAACTTTGTAGAAGAGCTCGTGACCTGGTTCCTTCTGGGTTCGTCGTGGTGAAGCTTTTTCTCCGGCTTAGAACCTCTGCAGGGGGCAGATCGGCGCAGTAACAGCAGGTTGCAGAGGATGTACCGGCAGCTCCCAAATTCGGAATCGAGCACCGTCAGAGTCGTTGGAATCGTGGATGAATCCTCTTCGCAGAAAAAATGACGGAGAGGCCAGACGATGCCGGAGAAGACCAGGGAACTCTGAACACTGTTGACTGGTCGGAGCAGACTGTGGGTAGCAGGACTGTGAAGCTGAGGGAGAAAATTGGTAACTCCTGCTACCGGATGCCAAACAGGGTTATACTTTTTGATTCTGAAAGTAGACAGGGAGAGGTAGAACTTTGTAGAAGAACCCTTGGCCTGATTCCTCCGAGGTTTGGCGTGGTGAATTTTCCTCTCCGACTCAGGACCTCTGCAGGGACACCTCTGCGCAGTCGGGGAAGAATGGACCTCCAAAGCAGCACCGATCTCCGATGGGGATGAAACCACGACCGTTGCGAAGAGGACAGTCAGACGCTTCTGTGGATGCCTCTTGAGCCTTCAGATTCTCTGGGATGTGGTCGGGGTCGCCTCTGCAAACTGCTACTCTTCTGCTGCCAGCGAACTGAAAACTGAAGGTTGAAGATGGTGGGGGGAAATGGGGTATATGGGAGGGGAAATGGGGGTGGTTGAGTGTGGGAGTGACCTCTGGTTGTAAGAGGGTCTTGGAGGGGGTGTTCTAAGGTGTGGGAGGGGGATAATAAGGTCTGGAAGGGGGTCCAATAGATGGTGGGAGTGGGGGCTGCGAATTTGGTTGGAATGGAGAGAGGGGAAAGGATATTTGAAAATAGGTTTAAGGGTGGGGTTAATTTTTGGTCTTGGGGGATGGGAAGAGGTGTGTGGGGAAGGTAATAGGTGCTTGGGGTAGTGGGAAGGGTGCTTGGGAAAGTGGGAGGGGTAGTTGGGGGTTGGATGGTGAGGAGAGGATTGGTGGAGGGGGTCTTGGGAAGGGGAGGAGTATTGATGAGGGTTGTGGGGAATGGGAAGAGGCTTAAATGGGGTAGGTGGGGAGTGGAGGTGGTTGGGAAGGGAGGAGAGAGAAGAAAATTCGAATTTGGGTGTGAAGGAGAGAGAAAGTGGAGTGAAAAAGAGAGATTAAGATAGGGATGGGTGGGATTCTCTCCCTAAGGCTTCTCACCTCACTAATGGATTCACTCCACCATAAAAATAAAGATAGAACTCACAAAATGGCAATTTTTTCATTGATTGATTCATTAAGTTGAAATGGGGGGGGGGAATGGGGTCCTATATATAAGAAACCCACATTTCTACAAAAGTCCCTGACAATTGACTCAATGACAAATAACCGAGGGGGTAGGGGGAGCCCTTGGGCCAAGCCCAATGAATTGGGCCCAATAGCTAACTAGACAACCTAATGACACTCAAACTTAGGGAAATAAACACAAGACCTAGGAACATGACTCAATTAAAAGGGAAAATACATCAAATGACTCAAATAAAAATAACATAGGACTCAAAATTAAATGACTAGACCATGCCGGATGCAATGGGAGGTGATGTCCCCATCATCACCCTTACTTAGTCGGGTCCTGTGTGGCCAAGATTTCACATCTCTATTGTCTATGCAAAATGTTCTGCTTGGGAAAGACAGAGTTTATGGTCTTCTCTTCAGTTGATGCACTCACAACTTTCGGGACCTTGGCTAGTCGCTGGTGATTTTAATTGTATCCTGACTATTGATGAAAAATTAGGTGGAAATATACCAAATTTGGGTGCTCTCTCTGATTTTCATGAATGTATTTCAGATTGTGCACTCATGGATGCAGGCTACAAGGGGTCTAAGTTTACCTGGCATAATAATCAAGTTGGGTGCAAGGGTATTTGGGCCAGGCTAGACAGGGTTCTCTTCAATTCTGAATGGCTTAATTTGTTTCCCATTTCTGTTGAACATCTGTCCAGAGAAGCCTCTGATCATGCTCCCTTACTGGTGAAATTGCTTCAAAGGAACAAATTCAAGAGAAGATTTAGTTTCCAAAAAATGTGGACTCTCCATGATAAATTTCTCATGGATGTAAACACCTGCTGGCACTCCAGTCCTCTGGCTACTTCTGCCATGACTACTTTATATCTGAAACTCAAATACTTGAAGAATATGCTTCATAACTGGAACAAGCATACCTTTGGCCATGTCCAGCAAAACTTGATGGAAGCTAAGGATTCGGTTCTTAAAGCAGAGTATTCCTATGATTTACACCCCACCATGGATAATCACAACAAGCTGGAGAAAGCCAAAACTCATCTATCTGAAAGACTTTTGCAGGAGGAAGTATTCTGGAGACAGAAGTATGGGATCAGATGGTTAAAGGAGGGGGATAGAAACACCAGTTTCTTTCATATCTCAACCAAGGCCAAAAGAAATAAGTAGTGTATAACTCAGCTTCGAAACTCCTCTGGTATCTTAACCTCAAACCATGAAGAAATGAAGGATATTGCTGTTTCCCACTTCCAGAATGCCTTCTCTTCCCAGCACCATTATATTGAGGACTCCTCTTTAAATTGTATTCCGAATCTCATCACCCCTCAAGAGAACTTAATGCTTTGTGCCACTCCCACTGAACAGGAAATTAAAGATACTGTATTTCAACTTTCAGCTGATAGTGCACCAGGTCCGGATGGATTCACAGGGGCTTTCTTCCACAAAGCCTGGGCCATTATTGATGGAGTGGTTGTCAGTGCTGTTCAAGAGGCTTTTGCTAGTCCACAGCCTCTCCCTAGATCTGTAACTTCCACCTTAATAGCCCTCATTCCTAAAAAATCAAATGCTGAGGATATTGCTGATTACAGGCCAATCAGCTTATGCAACTTCTTCTACAAAATCATTTCTGCTATTGTTAATAAAAGGCTGGCTGCTATCCTTCCTAACATTATATCACCGGAGCAGTCTGCTTTTGTAAAAGGGAGGCACATAACTGAAAACATTGCCCTTGCCCAAGAATTGACACAGGAACTGGGCAGAAAAACAAGAGGAAAAACTATCATGTTTAAACTGGATATGGCCAAGGCTTATGATCGGCTAGAGTGGGACTTCCTGTTTGCTGTTCTGCACAAGTTTGGTTTCAGTTTGAATTTCATTCATATGATCGATAAACAGATTACTAACTGCTGGTTTTCTGTCCTTCTGAATGGGGATGTAGCAGGCTTCTTTAAATCAACAAGAGGAGTTCGGCAAGGTGACCCACTTGCCCATCTTTATTTATCATTGCTGAGGAAAGTTTGAGTAGGGCTATTAAGAAAGCTCATTTGAATAGACAAATTGATTGCTTTCAAGGGCCACTGAGGTGTCCCACCATTTCCCACCTCTTATTTGCAGATGACACCATGATCTTTACTAAGGCAAGCATGTCCTCTGTCAGAAGCTTACTAAAAATTCTGAGGAATTATGAAAGGGGATCAGGTCAGCTTATTAATACCAGTAAAAGTGGATTTTTTCTGCATTCAAAGGTCAATGCTTCCACTGCTACTCGGATTGCCAATCTCACAGGCTTCACTAGACAAAGCTTCCCTCACAAATATCTTGGTTTCCCTCTAATTTTAGGCCGAAGTAAAACAGTCCATTTTACTGGTATTATTCAATCCATACAAAAGAAAATTTCGGGCTGGAAATCCAATTTACTCTCTCAAGGGGCCAAGCTCATATTGATTAAGCATGTGCTTACCTCAATCCCTATTTATTCTTTATCCACCTCTCCCCTATACTCAGGAACTCACACTTTACTGGAGAGAGCATTTGCAAACTTCTTTTGGGGCTCTTCCACAACTGGGAACAAAAGACATTGGAGATCATGGGCTACTATTTGCAGACCTACTTCACAGGGAGGACTCGGAATTATGTCACTTAGGCAAATGGAGGTAGCCTTAAGAGTCAAGATGCTTTGGCAGGCTTTGCATACAAACTCCTTGTGGGCTTCTTTCTTCAGAGCAAAGTACATTGGGCAGAAACATTTGAGAGATGTGCACTTTAATAGTATGAATGGACTTGCTAGACGAAGCTGGACAAAGGCTAAATCTTTGGTCCTCAAATTTCAAAAGGTCATCATTGGGGATGGAATGCTTACTAATTTCTGGTATGATCATTGGATTGGAACCAAATGCTTGGCTGACTTTGTTCCTACAAACAGCATTCCTAATCCTCATATCACTGTCAAACACTTCTTGCTGCATCCATCAAATGAGGAAAAGGATCTTCTTGACAGGTTTCTACCTGTATCTGTCAAAACAGCTGTCCTAAACACAAACCTTTCTCTAGATGCTGATTTTCATGCTTGGAGTCTATCAGCCTCAGGAGCATGTTCAGTAGCTTCTACCTATCAGATTCTTTCTGAAACTGTTTCAAGACAGCCAGCTGTGTATTGGGAAAGGCTGTGGTCTCAATGGTTACCAACGAAAATCTCCGTCCATTTGTGGAAAATCCTTCACAACAGCCTACATGTGGACTCCAACATTCAGCGACTAGGTGTGCATCTTTGCTCTGCTTGCTCTTGCTGTCAGTTCCCCCATGGTGAAACCATGAATCATCTATTTTTAAACAGTGACTTAGCCTCGCACATATGGTCTTTCTTCACTTCTGCTGGTCTACTTTTGGAAGGGAATTCCATTACTGCTCTCATCTCCAATGCTGCCAACACTATCCAGCCGAAATCAGCTTATGGTCACTTAATCCTAGCAGTCATAGGATATAGCTGCTGGAATATTTGGAGGGCTCATAATTCAGTGAGGTATGAAGACAGAACACTGCATAAAATAAGGATTCTTCACCAAATCCTCAGTCAAGTGAAAACCGCCTGTGTAAATGCTAATCTCAAGGAAGCTGATCTTTGCAAACTGAAAATCCTCGATACCTTGGGTATCCCTGCTCACCCTTACAATGGTGCACAGCTGAAAATAGTAAAATGGATTTGCCCCCCTTGGCCTTTTCTCAAACTAAACACGGATGGTGCCTGCAAATCAAATGGCATTTCAGGAGGTGAAGGTGTTATTAGAGACTACAGTGGAAATGTGCTGCTAGCCTACTCCCATTACTATGGTCAGACAAACAGTCTTGTAGCAGAAACAAGAGCTTTGCTTGATGGAATTCAATATCTCCGTACTATCTCTTGCCAGCCAGCGCTCTTTGAGTGTGACTCACAAGTTCTTGTTCGGGTTATTAAAAAGGAATACCAATGCCCTTGGTCTATTCTATCCTATGTCAGAGTGATTTGGAAAACTACCTCACAGCATGACAAGTTTGATCATATCTACAGAGAAGGAAACAAAGTAGCGGATTTATTGGCCTCTTTAGCTTGCTCATCAAAATGTAATGTCTTCTTTCACAACAGTGAGCTACCCTCAGTTATAAAGGGTGAGGCTCGTTTGGATAAGCTGGGTCTTCCCAGCATCAGATTGATGTAACCCCAATTTTTTTCCACTAGTAATAAAATTCACCTCCTAGGAGTCTGCTCCCCACCAGACCCTAGGCAGGGCTTTTCTGGATTAAAAAAAATGAAATTCTTAGTATACAATGCATGAAATCAAGCACAATCAGAGGGCTTTTATTCCTAACAACTTGCTTTTGCCAATCATGAGATAACCTACCTCTTCTAGAACCTTAAAACTTCGAATTTGATGCTAGGTGCTACCCTTAGTCCCTTGTACTTCTTGTGATAAATCAGCAACTTCAATCTGCTCTATTTCCTCAGCCTCTTGACTTAAGGATGTGAAATTTTGAGGGTAAGAAGATGAAACTATTGGGAACCAAAAGTTCTAAAGGATCGTACTCTTATTACCTCGTTTAGTCGTCCTAATCTCTGGATCTTTAGGGGACTTGCGTTCAGATTCCTGGGTTGCTAAGGTTAAATCAGCAACTTTGGAAGCTACGATCTCCTTGGTTGCTTGATCTCCTAGCACAAAATTTGGAGAACCATTAGTCTAAAGTATACTAAACAAAAGCTTCTAAAGAACTTACCCGAATTTATGACTCCTTACCTTGATTCTTCACGAGCCAAAAGTAAGGGTCGCTTAGTTCAGAACTAGGTCTTATTTATAGGGTTTTGACTAGGGTTTGAAGATTATATCGATTCTAGAGTCCTTAATTTGCCAGAACCTAATCCCTAAGAGTCCTTAGCAATGTTATAAGCTTCCCTAAGTCGATCTCTTGTAGATAGGATTTCAAAGTTCCAATCTTTTACAATTTCCTCACCTTACGGAATCTGCAGGATGTAACGGTCGTGTCTAGGTGTGTTACATATCTGTGGTGGTCGCCCGATAGACCGTTACATTCAACGTATATAGAGTTTTAATTTAATCAAACTGTTTTATTCATTTATCCACATAATTATCTTATATCAATATTATTTATCCTTAAAATACGTGAATAAGCTAATTACCCTTCTAGAATATGGGCCAAACTTAATGGGCTTAGTCCATTAACCTTTTGGAAAATAATTAGATAGACTAGGTTAACTAATTAACCTAATTGAGCCTTACAATGACTTATTAATCCAATAATCCTTCATTAATTTATTTAGGCCTTTATAATTTCCAGAAAACTATTTTATAATTCAAAAATTATATATATAAATTCTGGGGTACTACAGATACACCAAAGTCGAAAACACACGGGGAAAAAACGCCCTCTACAGACACAAATTCCCACACAGGAATAGCATGTTATGGCCCACACAGGAAGCCCAGATTGCTAAGAGTCACGCGGGCACCTCTCCCGCGGAACCGTACTGCATACGGACACCTCGGGGCAAGAAAACGCGGAACACGGCGGCCCGAGGGCTGACTGGGCTGAGCGTCCAAACACCTGGCCGCTCAGAGGCCTCGGCGGCCACACCAGTGGCCACCCAGCACCTGGGTACCCCACTGCCTGGGCGGCCACACCTTGGGCCCCCCAGAGGGCTGGGCGGCCATCGGCTTGGCCGCCGAATCCAGGGCCTTAATGGGCCAGGGCGGCCAGGGTCATGGCCGCCCAGCACCCCTGGGTGGCCAGGCCTGTGGCTGGCCAGTGACTTGGGTGGCCAGGGTCATGGCCGCCCAGACCAGGGCACAGACAGCCACCTAGGTGGCCGCCCTCTACGTTTCCCGTGGACGAACCGAGCTCCGCCGTGAGCTCGATTTCATGCCCCATTCGATCCCAATCGAAGGGGAAAACATAGGGGATCATTCCCCTGACCCCAAAACCCAAAAATTGAGGGAGAAAAGTGGAGAAACCTCGCTCGATCAGACGAATCCATCGCACTCCCCAAAAACATGATTTTTCCCCAAAACGAGCAATACACCCCGCTCGACTCACCACGGCTTACAAAACTCGCGGGAAATGAAATACTCGAGCTAAGGAACCACCCCCCTACCTCCACCGAAGATTCCGCACACCGTGGATGCCATTCCGTCGCGAAACGCCCCGCGAACCACCGCTAGTGCCCCGAGCTAGTGAACCATGAACGCCGCGCCTCCACCTTGATCCTCGCTCCATCCTCACCGCTCCACGCCCCACGAACCTCACCGCCTCTCCCCCGTCCCCCTCCGTTGGCCTCTGGAGAAGGGAGGGAGAGAGGAGAGAGCGTGAGAAGAGAGAGGGACACAAGAGAGAAATGAGAGTGAGGGAGAGAGAGAAAAAGGAGGTATATATATATATAATCCAAAAATTCTGAAAAATGCCAAAAAATACAAAAAAATTACCTCCACGATCCTTGAAAAGCGCACAACACAGTAGTAACATCCCAGAGTCGGAGAACACAACGGTTCACCCTACACGGCGTTCCGAAGGTCCGACAGACGAAAACACGCGTAAACCGTAAAACTCAATCCGAGAACCACAAAATGATCTGAAACCCACGGATCCTGACCTGATAAATGATCCGAAAAAACCTGGGGCGTTACAAGATAGGCCAACCAATCCGAACACATAATGCAAGATGATGAACTTGGCAAAATGTGATCCCTCCAACCAAGGAGAAACTAACATACTTTCGACAAATCAAGAGATCTCCATGCTCGACCTGACCTCGACCTTGCATATGCTAGGAATAGCACCTTCCAGCACCTGGAAAATACCATTGCCTCTCTCCAGGTCAGCTCCTCCCATAACACTTGCCAAGCATTCCATCGGACCACGATTACAGCATCTCTCGATGCACCACCACTACAATTCCGTGAACTGCAATTCACCACACCTCGAGCGCTGGCTCTACTGATCGCCAGCCACACATACTGCCACAACAGTTGAGCTAGCCGCTGCCATACACTCCTTTCCTCCGCCTACCTCTGACCTCAGAAGCATTAAAATGCCAAAACACTTATCGAGGAGTGAAGAAACCATGAACGACGCCAGGCTCGAAGGCCACTACATCTCTAACCCCGGGCATTATTCTCTCGAAGCTGTCCTTGCTGAAACCAATCCATCCTCGACACTCGGATCCTCAAAATAGCCATCTTCTGAGCTGCCACCGCGCAGACCACCATGCCAACAGTAACAACACAGACCACGAACGGCACCTGCCAATGCTCATCCTCTATCCCAAATCTGCTACGGAACCTTCACATCTCGCCTGCAATCTGACACAGCGAGTCCAAGAGTGGCGCAATGGCCCTGAATTCCACAATCTGGGCCAAAACCAAGCCACCGCCACACAATCTTGGACCCAATCTAAGACTAAGACAGTCCATTCACGTACAAAAATGCAGGACTTAAAGCTTCTTAGCACATCTCTACCCAATCCTGCCATGAAACCTGTAAAATAATTGGCACTAGCACGTCATTTCTGACGCCACAGAGCATAACAAGAACATCGGGCTCGACAATCAACAGCTCATCTGAAAGATCCTCCGCTCGTCCGAGCACATCTCTCGACCAGAGCACCCGCTCTACTACTTCAAACCACGATCTTGGCACCTCAGGGGCTGGATAAACCTCAAATTGGGGTGGCCAAAATGACAAAAACACCTCAGGAGCACACTAATGGCCACTTAACCACGAACAATCCTCACCAGCCACCTGACTTCGCTGCAAATTCCTCAAACACAGCATCGCAGCAACGCACCTGTCGGCAACTCAGCCCAACACAACACCACCGGGGCCACCACCCATCGGGAAGAAATCTATCTATCTCATTCCTCAGGTCCCACACCGGCACTCCGACGAACAGCAACCACCTTCACAGTGCCAACGCAATGCACTCAAGCTCTCAAGCGAGAAATAAAGCGAGAAAATAAACACAAAACCCTATGCCAACTGTCGACTGTACCGGACCTTATGGACTCTGATCACTGTAATTATCTCGAAATCCCATGTACATGCCACAAGCACACTTGCTCTGATACCATCTGTAACGACCCAACATCCGGATATCAGGAAGGACCCGATACCATTCGAATCCTGGTCCGCCGCCCACGAGCTGGAGGGCTCGGAAGGGCTAAAGAATGTGTGTGAGTGGAGTACACAAAAGTAAGAAATAAAGCAGAAAAAATAATAATATAATAATTAAATAAACTAACTATAGAGTCCAGTCTAAAAAGTACAGTCTATAGAAAGAAAACGTACCTAATGCCGAGTGAACACTCGGCCTGGCGAGCTGGCAACTACGAACCTCCGTATTGTACCTTCGAACCTCGAGGAGGGACCACCACACCTGAAAAGTAGGGGGTGAGCCTCGTATCATTGGCTCAGTAGGGGTCCTACGGAACCCCAACCGTAAACAACAGCGGTAACGGAAAGCAGCAACAACAGGTGAAACAGCAAACACGGTGGTCGGTAAAACCTCGGCTCTACAACTACTCCTACTGTACCGGGAAACACACCCCGATCTCATAGTCGGGGGACCACAAGACTAACGAGAAAACCCTGGCTACGCTGCTAGGAGAAACACCGCAACAACGTTGTCGCGGAGGCCTGTCCTCGCTGACTAAGGCTTGGCCCAAGAACATGCGATCTGGGAACACGGTCACGACCTTGCTGTCGTGAACCCGGAGCCGTCTAGGGAAAACCCTCGATAATGCTACCAGAAACCCTAGACCTCGGTGTTGGAAGGACACTCATAAACCACCAAGAAAACAAGGGAAAACCCATCTCGTGTGACAGGAGTACTGCCCACTAGAAGCAAGGCCGAATGCATCCACTGGCATCTTAGTTCACGCCTCAGGTGTCTCCCTCCAGCCCAGCGGGAACTGAGACACCATACTAGTAACCACGAAACAAGGGTCTAGTCGGGGTCGTGCTCGTCAGCATGTGTCCGAAGTCCCCAACCATGTGTGCACACACTAACTGACTGCACGTGTCAGGCCCTCTAGCTGGTTTTCCTCCCGGCCCGGACTCGAGCCGCTACAGGGTAGGCCCTACGGTGACCAGCCTACAAACCGTCTCTCCCTGGTGTAGCTCTCCACCTACTCCCTAGTGGGTATGCACACACGTGCAAAGGCAAGCTACGACTAGTGGGGGTTCACTGAGCAAAACGACTCTCCAAAGAACCCTCAGAATTCGAATAGGCTACGCCTGAGCCCTGTCGTAAATTAGCTCAGAAAACAGGTGGCACGATGCCACCAGACTCTAGATAGTCCACTAATCCTATTAAAACTAACGGCCCTCGAGTCACAAGACTCAGGTCAAGGCCGTCGCACAGGACAGCTCCAGGTCGTCAATCTGGCCTACCCGTAGGCCAGAAACCACGGTATGATATAGCTTTTAAGGCGGGACATGACCGTCGACTTAATCCCTTCAAAAGGGAACCTAAGAAATCCTCCAGCCCCAGACTGGGTAATTGGACTCACAGTCTACAGGTCATACGCATGGCCTACATGGAAACTACTTTCCGGATAAGCTCACGACGTGCGGGAATAGCCCACCGCGCTGATGCCGATATACGACGACTCGATCTAGCGAAAGCACAAAAGCCCGAAACACAAAGGGTCACCCGGACCCCTAAAACCCACAGGCACACTAATCAAGGTAAAATAATGCCTCCGGACACCCAAAAACATGGTCACGGCACCCACGGGATGTCCCGAACACTCACGGGGCCAAAGGTCAGTCATTGGGTCTCAAACGAACAGATCGGAACCCAAAACGGGCAAGGGGGGCTCAGTTCGGTCGACCAAACCCATTGGGTCAGTCGACCAAAGCAACCCACGCCAGTCAGTTGACCGGACCGATCCGATCGGTCGATCGGCGCCGCAGGAGGCGTCGACGCAGCCCAGGCTGTGTCGACTCCACCCACTACGGTCGGTCGATCGGCGCCCAACGATCGGTCGATCAAAATCTGCAGCGTGCCCCTCCGTGGCAAACGCCGTTTGGTCGACCGAACTGCCCGAGTCGATCGACCGAATAAGGTGGGAAATCGATCGGAGCCACCCTAGGGCTCTGATTTCCACGCCCACTCGACCCCAGTCGAGGCGGAAAACATTGGGGATCATTCCTCGGGTCCCAAAACCGAAAAAGGAAGGAAAGAAAGCGGGGAAACGTCGATCGATTCGACGAAACCGTCATACGCCCTAAAAACATGATTTTAACACTCCGGTGTGAAGAAAACCCCACTCGGCTCTCCACGGCCTACCAAACTCGGGGAAAAGAAAGTTCAGGGGTTAACGATCCATCCCCCTACCTCCACCGAAGATTCCGCACACCATGGACGTCGTTCCGTTGTGAAACGCCCGTGAAACCCCCGCCGAGGCACAAACTCGCGAACCAGCTTCGATGTGCCACCGTCCCTCAATCCTTGACCTATTCCCACTCCACGCCCTCGTAGCATCCCCGCCTCGCCCTTGCCCTTGCCCCACTCCGTCGACCACCCGGAGAGGAGAGGGAGAGAAAGAGAAGAGGGAGAGAGTGAAAGAGAGAATAGGAAGAGAGAGGGGGGGTGAGGGTTGTTTAAATAGAAAACCCATGCGGGTTTTCCAAAATCTAAAAAATATAAAAATGGGAAAAAATACTCCCCACGATCCTCGAAAAACATATAACGCACCTGCAACGTCCTGGAGCCCGACAACATATCGGTTCACCCTGCACAGGGTTTCGAAGGCTCATCAAACACAAACCCGCGTAAAGCCTAAAACACGTTCAGGGACTCACAACGATGCTCCGAACTCACGGATCCTGATCCGAAAAAATGAAAAATTTGTCGGGGTGTTACTGTTACAGTTCAAGGAATTTTTATTACGCTCTAGTCAAGATACAAGTCGCTAGAATGGCGTCATTACACGGCCAACATGCAAGTCTATGGAAGAACAAGGTAGACTAAAAGCTACGGTTGCGCCGCAACCGTTCCAGTCTCCAGCCCCCAGGGACAACGTAGCCACTTCAACGGACGCATCACCTTCCGGTACCACCGCTTCAGAGGAAGTGTACCAGCTGGAGAAGTCGCCCGCTCGAAGGCCTGCACCACGAAAAGGGATGGAGACCCACTCCCCTGAAGCCACAACTCCAGGTAGATACTACATCATTGTGACGGCACCACGAGGATGGGGACGGACAGCAAGACCCACCGAGTAGGCTAGTAGGCCTACTAGTGCTGTGACTCCCTGCGGTCGCAAACAAGCACATATAGCCCACTATCCAAGCAGTAATTCAGCAGTAACCAACATCAGCAATAACCAACAGCTCAAATACATACAGTCCAGCCCCAAAACATAATTCAGACAATCTCAGCTTAGCTCCCCCTTAAAGTGTACAGAGATTTCAACCAAACATCACTTATTTTTCTTAAAGTACACAGGGATGCAGCAACTAAATGCACATTTCAGATTTAAACTATATACAATGTTTTGAACTCTTGGTACTTGGCAGAGGTCTAGCCTCTACACATGGCGTGGGTTTCCAAACAGAAGATATCTGCCCTTCTCCCAAGTTCCATTTGATATACCAAGGAGTCATACAGACCTATGCATCTACTCATGAACATGAATAACTAACTACAACATGAAAAGTTCTTCTTTGAGTTATGCATGAGGCAGATGATCAGAAATTAGTCATTTCAATACAACATCAATCAGAAACATTAGTTAACAGGATAGCTGTAACACCCGACATTTTTTTTAAATAGAGATAAAAGAATTTACTACTATTTAATTAATCATTTTTGATATTTACGAATAATTAAAAACAAAAAAAACTTTTTAAATAAAGAGATATTATATGCCAAACCATATTTACATGAATTATAAAATTTAATAATACAATTCTCATAATTTTCTAATTATTAAGTTATAAGTTATAATTAATTTACCTTATTAATAAATAAGACATTTCTTATAATTCATTTTTCTTTATTAACCCAATTGTTCAATTATATAGAAGGTAAAATATTTCCCCTAAAGAGTATTAAAGTAGATACCTAAGAATCGAAGGATACATATATAAACTAACGACCTTGGAAAGGTCGTCATTTCATAAGAAATGAATAGTATGAATCGTAATTGGGGAATAGTGTCACTTTTTATTTAAAAAGAATTTTAAAAAAGATTATATGTAAAAATAGCAAAGAAATAAAAGGACGACCAAAAAATTTGGTAGTCAGACTCCATCGAATATTAAAGATAAAAATCAATTAAGTAGGTGATATATTTAATAATAAAAAAAGAAAATCCAATCTTAAATGACGCCAGCTACCAGGGCGTCATTTCCTTAAGAAATGACTCCCAGGGAGGCGCGAATTAAAAGGTGACACCACCTAAGGCGCGAATTAAAAGGTGACACCACCTAAGGCGCGAATTTGATAAGAGGTGACACCACCTAAGGCGCGAATTTGATAAGAGGTGACACCACCTAAGGCGCGAATTAAGAGATGACACCACCTAAGGCGTCATTTACTTAAGTGACGACACTACCTAAGCCGCCATTTTTTTCTCTTTTTCTTGGCTATTATCCAGCCTGTATTCGCTGGCATGCCACCCAGATCCGCTTTTCACGGATCTTGCCCCCTATCTTGTCGACCCTAATGCTATAATACACACCCTTATTCTAGCCAAACCCGTTAGCTCATTAGCTTTAGCTGGTTGCAGGGAGGTTGTAGACAGACAAGCTCTGTGAAGGTTGCAGAGAGGTGCAGACCTCTCCTCTGTCCACGCACCCTTCCTTCTGCTCCAAGAGGTAGGTTGTCTCAACTTTTAGCTAAACTAATAGTCAACCTAGCTAAACTAGTAGTTAATCTACACAGCATGTTAATAGGTTTTCTCAAGCTTAACCAAATTCCTAGTTAATTAGGGCATTAAAATATCATATCCATGTGATTGTTTTACCGTTAATTAGAATAAATTCATGATAACTTGGAATAAATTCATGATAATCTATCATAAATTAAAGGAGTGTGTAAACTGCATGTATTGTTAGTTTAATTAGGTGACTATGATAGTTGATTAAATGATCTGTTAGATAATTAGAAGATCCTGTTAGATGAAGAAGATCATGTTAGTTGATTAGAAAATATTGTAAGTTTAGATGAACTATATATATATATATATCAGAGATCTAGGTGACTATGTTAGTTGATTAGATGATCTGTTAGTTAAATTAAGATCCTGTTAGATATAGAAGATCCTGTTAGTTATAAAATCTTATAAGTTTAGATGAACTATATATATATATCAGAGACCTACTTAGTTACAATCGTATAACTATCTGTTAGTCAATTGAACCAAATATATATATAGACGTATCACTAGATATAGTAGTGCAAGATATTATAGTTACCTGCAAATTAGTAAGACTGTTAGCTAATCAGAATAACTTAATTATAGATAGATAAGTAACAGGTTAAAGTAATAAAGTAACAAATTTATAAAGTAACAAATTAAAGTAATAAACATTCCAGGCTGATTAAGCAACCCAGGGAATTAGCGCCCTACATCAGGGCGCCAATTTCAAAATTTACGACCCTGTAGGGGTCGTCATTTTATAAATAAATAAATTTTTGCATCTAATTAGATCGCTGTAAATGGCGCCCCTGACCAGGGCGCCAATTACAGAATGGACGCCTTGACACATGTCGTCAATTCTTCATACATGGGTTACAGAAATAACGACGGCACCCCAGGCGCCAATTTCATAAATGGGGACTTCCAGAAAGTCACGATTTAAAATATGGCCTGCTGGGTGGGCGCGATTTAAAATATGGCCTGCTGGGTGGGCGCGAATTTGATAAAAGATGACTTCCAGAAAGTCACGATTTAAAATATGGTCTGCTGGGTGGGCGCGATTTAAAATATGGCCTGCTGGGTGGGCGCGAATTTGATAAAAGATGACTTGCTGGGGGGCGCGATTTAAAATATGGCCTACTGGCTGGGCGTGATTTAAAATATGGCCTACTGGGTGGGCGCGAATTTGATAAAAGATGACTTGCTAGGGGGCGCGATTTAAAATATGGCCTGCTGGCTGGGCGCGATTTAAAATATCCTACTAGGTGGGCGCGAATTTGATAAAAGATGGCTTAATGGGGGCACCAATTATATATATATAATTTAGAAATTTTGAATGAACCTAAATAGCGACTGCCAGAAAGTCTTCAATTAAATGAAGACTTAAGGGGAGGCGCCAATTTAAATATAAATATAATTTAGAGGACTAGTCAACCCCAAGGCGCCAATTCACTAAAAATCCATGTGAAATTCCAAGAAGTGCATTCTAATTAGGGTGTCATTTCTGAAAACGTTAAGTGTTCTACTAGGTACCAATCTCGCACAGTTTTCTGTGTTTTATCCGTCATTGGTTTTACCCTAGTACAATAAATTCGCCCCTTTGGATTCCATTCCAAATCCACCTTATATTCCTACTGGTCAAGCCTTGAAATTCCATATTGGCTATAAATGAGAGTGGATGTCGAAAACATGACTAATGCTGTGCATATAGGGCCCGGTCTGGTCCTGGGAGGAGCACCCGAGGGTACTTGTGCCCATGGGAGTTTATTGACCACGGTGTTTAACATTATACCAGAGTACTTGCTTGCTAGACTTTAGGCATTCCACTCATTCTCGTGATATGTACTTGATTGATTGGTTGAGACCCGTAGAAGGGTAAAAGTATTTATTTGAATAAATTGATAAATAGCCAATTCTTGCTACACATGCTTGGAATTTCCTTGCTTACTATTGTTTGAATTCCAATTGTTATTCCTCAGTTATCACGTGCTTAATATCACTTGTTGCTACTGCTTTTGAATTCCCATTTGTTATTCCTTAGTTATCACGTGCTTAATACTACTTGCTGCTTCTGCTCGAAGACTGAATTCTATACGCTCTCAATTGTAATCCTGCTCTCGTCGATTGTACAATTCCTTGATATCTACGTGTCTACATGCATTGATCACTTATCTTAAATGAACTCGTAATTTACTTAAAGCATGTTAAAACTTGAGATGTAAATCCTACTGAGCGATTCGCTCATCTAGTCATTTTCTAACCTTTCAGGTGATTTGGATATCGACCAGAACTCGGAGGGGAATGAATCTGAGTGATGAGTGTAGAGATAGAGTCACCAATTGTTATCAATTGTGTTATTGTAATTCCGTTGTTGGTGTTAATTTGTACCCTAATGTCAGTTATATTCTCTAGCATGTCAGTCAAAACCAATAAAGGATATGTGTATTCGACAATTGTTAGCTCGAACCATTTGTATTAAAGTCAAGTTAAACTTAGATATTTGCGCACTCTTATAATTGTCTAAGGAAGAAATTCTCTAATTTTCTAGCTTGCTTTGGTTCTATATAAAACTGTCGCGCCATGGGTAAGCTTCCGCGCTTGGGACGTGACAATAGCATTCAATATCTATAGAAGAATCATTCTGATCAATCATACAAAAACTCAGAGAAGAATTACTCATGCCATAAAATAAGTAAAACAAGAAAATGTAAGGATGGGGTTTAACTGACCTTCATGTGCCTTGAATATTTATTCAACCCCTTTTATTTCTTCCATCAAGGCATACCTGCAAGAAAGAATTACCTTGCATATCTAGGAACCCAAGAACTCTTGGGTCCTGTCAGATGAGTAACACCTCTAACAGTTGTACTCCAAGTACTCAAATAATCAAACTTCATGATTGAACAATTATTCATTACATGCCCCACATTCCCACAATAATGACATGATATGAAAGAATTCATATTCTTCTTAAATGCATAAATGGAGTGATTTTATGGGATGACATTAGCTCTGCCATATCTGTCATGAGACATGAAATTTCCTTTCATGTGCCAACAGTCCTGGACTGTATGGCCAGTTCTCTTGCAGTCGTTACAATAAGGCCTTTTATTTGAAATCAAATTTGGCCTTCTTTGTTCATTAAAGTTTCTTCTGGTTTTAATTTAGTACTGTTAAGATACCAGCAATCATGCAATCTATGCCCAATTCTATTACAGTGCAAACATTGAACTTTCTTTTTCTACACAACATGATTGTTCCCCTTTTTACATTCATTCAATTTCTTCGATGCATTCATGTCATCAGCCATCATTATATGGCAGTCATCCATGACATGACCTGCCCTACCACAATAATGACATGAAGATTTCTTTTTGTATACATGTGAGTGTGGGGGGGGATTTTGAGCAACATGCATTGAGGTTCCAGAATTAACAGGATTAACAGAAGCATTATTGGGGTTTATCAGATTGACATTCTTTTTCTATTTTTCAGTCTTTTTCAACTTCTTAGATGAATTTTTAGCTTTCTGAGCTGTAAATTGAAAAGATGATGGAACAGAACTAGACACAAAAGAAGTTTGAGTTGTGTTTTCAAAGTTCTTTTTATTTATAGGGTTATAGCCCAACCCTTCCTTTTGAAAATTTATTTTTGTTCCAAGAATCTTGTCTAAAATGTCTTTTCCTTTAACAAATTTAGACATAGAGTTCTTAAGGTCTTCAATTTCTGAGTTCATAGAGGCAACATTCAACTCATATCCTACAATTTCAGTTTCACAAGCAATAACTTGCTATTGCAGAGCATCATTTAAGCTCTTTAAAGCATCAATTTCTTGTTTTAGCTTTGTTTCACAGTTAGCTTCATTTTCTTTCAAGACAGATTTTCCTTTTTCTATAGCTAACCATTTTTCAGACATGATAATGTTCAGGACCATTAGATTTCTATTTTGTTCTTTCAGATGGCTATTTTCTTCCAACATATTATCTTCATATTGATCAGCTTCCTTTTTCTTTTCAAGCAATAGCTCATTTTCTTCTTTTGAGGACATGATTAGACTCTTCTGCATGTTATCATCAGAATCAAGATCTTCAATCAATTCCTTCAAAAATGCGCATTCATTGCATGAATTTTCAGTTTCAAGGAGTTTGTTTCTGTAGTGCCCCAGAATTTATATAATAATTTCTAGATTATTTATAGATTTTTTTTGGAATTTATTAGGAATTTATAAAGGCTAAATAGATTAAATGGATTATTGAAATAATAAGTCATTATAAGGTCCAATTGTGTTAAATAAATAACCTAGCCTATTTAAATAAAATCCAAAAGGTTTAAGGACTAAGCCCATTAAGTTTGACCCATATTCTAGAAGGTTATTTAGCCTATTTACGTATTTTAAGGATAAATACCATTTGTATAGATAATAATATGGATAATTAACAAAAGAGTTTGATTTATGTTGAATTCTGTGCACGTTGGATGTAGTGGTCTATCGTGCGACCGCCACATGCACGTAACGCACCAGTCTTGATACGTTACACCCTGATAGTTCCGTGAATGGAAGAACGAGTAGAAAGATTGGATCTTTGGGATCCTATCTGCAAGAGATCAACTTGGGAGAGCTTATAACATTACTAAGGACTCTTAGGGATTATGTTCTGGCAAATTCAGGACTCTAGAATCGAGCTAATCTTCAAACCCTAGCCAAAACCCTATAAATAGGACCTAGTTCTGAACTGAGCGACCCATGCTTATGGCTCGCGAAGAATCAAGGTAAGGAGTCATAATTTCGGGTAAGTTCTTTAGAAGATTTTGTTTAGTATACTTTAGACTAATAGTTCTCCAAATTTCGTGCTAGGAGATCAAGTAACCAAGAAGATAGGGGCTTCTAAAATCGGTGATTCAGTCATAGCAGCCCAGAATTTAGAGCAAAAGATCACTGAAGATCAAGAGATTAGGACGTCTAAACGAGGTAATAAGAGTTCAATCCTTTAGAACTTTTTGTTCACCTTAGTTTCATCTTTTTACCCTCAAAATTTCACATCTTTAGGTCAAGAGGTCGTGGAGTTAGAGCAGCAGTAAATTACTGAAAAATCACTGGAAAAGGAGAACTAGGGCACGGTTTTCAGACTCAAATTAGAAGCTTAAAGCCTAGTTAAGAGGTAGGTCATCTCATAATTGGCAAAAACATTTTGTTAGGGATAAAAGCCCTCTAGTTTTGATTGATTTCATGCATCATAGATCATGAATTTCATGTTTTAGTAGGTCATGCATACATGTATACTCTTAACCCTAAGTAAGTTAAAAAGGAACTCTCTTGTCAAATTCACAGAAAACCCATGCATACTAGTAGGTTAGCCTTCATTCTATCATGTGGAAGTTTATATATGATTTCCAGACATGATGTAAGTTGAAACGTTAGATTTTTTTATATATCTTTTCTGCCCGCAGACGATCTGACGCATCAAGGTAAGACCGTCACAATGATCTAACGGCCTTACGACAAGCCGTCACACCTTCTGTTGTTTTTAAATTTCTCCGTTATCTCTGACGGCCAAGACTCAGTGGGTTACAACACTGTAACGGTCCCACGATAAACCGTCACAATCACTGTGACGCCCCCATTCTCGACCGTCAGAGTAATTGTAGACAGAATTAAAGAACAATCACATTAACTTATAAATATGCCTAGTTATCTAAGTTTTGACCTGTTGATATGACTTTAAATTTATTAATTGGTTCATGATAAGTATCGCATGTTAAAAGCATCTTGAATTATTTTAAGGATATGTTAATTTCATGCCAAAGCACTATAGTTTGTATTAACTCCATGATTTTAAATGTTGTATTGACGGAGTTTTATCATGATTTCATATTGTTACACATTCTTTTTCTATCTATAGAGTCATTTCTTTAAAGTACATGGCACATATTCCGGTATGTTATCCATTAGTTCACACTTTACACTATAAGATTATTATTCTTTGACTTGAGTACCTCTCTATTGGATATTCCTTCCAATGGACTAGGAAATTTTGTTTCAAGGCCTCCGTAATTCTCCGCGAGCCTGGGATTCCCACTAGGACGCCGAGTTGGTTGTACCATTAAAGCCCATTTAGGAGATTACACTATCGATGTTTCTGGTTCTAGCAATGTAACGGATCTATACTAGACCGTCAGGATCATCTAACGGCCCAATATAAGGCCGTCACATTTCACTAAGTCTATTTTACTATTTCTGGATTTAGACTAGTGTAACGGCTGAATACTGGAGCGTCACATCATGTAACGGCCCAGTCCTTGACCGTCACATTGTTTGAGTGCTTAACCCGAGGTTTGACCCAAGGGTTGATGTTCTAAAGTTTCTAGATGGATTATTGATGATCTAGAACTTGCCATATTATCCAAAGAGGCTTAATATAATGAAATAAAAGTTAAAGAAATGTACCGTTATGCTGCCGATTTATCTCCATAAGCATAACCTTGTTTAAGTCATTCTTGACTCTCGCATTATTAAATTGAAGCGTTCATTCATTGAATAGTGTTATCATGAACTTATTGAATTATACATTCTTGGCCATACTTTATTGTTACATGCGTGGAGTAGCTTGATTTATACTTGAAGATGCGATCGAGCACTGATTATGTTCAAGGGCTTTATACTTGTCCCCTCGGCTGATTGTCGGAAACATTCTATTATAAACCATGGGATATGATGCTACTGGCGTTGCATTACGCTGGGAGTACTTTCTCTATAAATAAGTGAAGATCTACGGCATGACATGACTTTCTCTATAAATTCGGATTCAGGTTATACAAGTAGCGGGTCCGAGAGCGAATGAAAGTATTGTCAAAGATGAGAGTGAAGACTTAGGAAAGTCTATATTGTTTAGATTGAGTCTATGTAATTTTCCCATTTCTTGAGTCTGATAGATTGGAAGAAGTTGAAAGTTATTGTCTTTTGATATTGATTATCAATGAAATAAGTTGGAGTTTGATTAAAATAGTGTGCAATTATCTTGAGCTCTGATCATTCTTGATTGTAAGAGGCTTACCATGCTGGCTGTTCACGTTTCTCGAGCAAGTCTTCCGCTGTCATAAAGGCTCGGGGCGTGACAGTTAAGTTGGTATCAGAGCCTAAGTCTCAGGACTTAGGAAGAAGAGTCATGTCATAAGATAAGTCCAAGGTTTAAGGACCCCGACCTATGAACTAAGGAAGAAATTTCCACACCCATGTGAGAATTGGGTAGATCCTGGGATAAGATAGTTAATTAGTTTTAAGATTGATTTTCCTTCCAGTTTCACGAGAAATAACAAGTTGTTATTTTTCTCTCAGGTACCCTATTATTACCATGGCTCATTGCGTTGATTGGAATGGTATGCAACAAACTATTGCTGGCCTTACACAGGCATTACAAACCATGGCGCAAGCTGGCACAGGAGCAAGGGCTGGTGATTTGCATCATAACTTTCGAAGCTTAAACCCTCCGCGTTTCTTCGATTCTTCTAATCCTGACGAGGCAGAGAACTGGATAGATGAAATGAATCGTATCTTTGATGTTATTCAATGCACCGATCAAGAGAAGGTGTGTCTCGCAACCTTTCAACTCAACAAAGATGCCCGCACATGGTGGAAGTCGATTCCGGCACCTCCGGCCGATGCCCCTCATACCTGGGATGGTTTTCTTACCCTATTCCGTGCCAAGTACTTTTCTGAGCATGTAAAAGAGAGAAAGGCTATGGAGTTCACCGCTCTTCAGCAAGGAATGATGACGGTTGCCGAATATGAACTACAATTCTCAAGGCTTGCAGCTTACGCACCGCATCGTATCAGTACCGATTTATTGAAGGCAAATCGGTTCATGAATGGGTTACGGCCCGATTTCATTCAGCAGCTCGGGACCCAAAACATCCATACTTATGCAAAAATGGTTCAACGAGCGTATTTGTGCGAAAGGACCTTAGAGAAGGTTGAAAATTTAAAAGGGAAAGGAGAAGAATCTAGCCGACACTCAGATCGACGTTATAAGAAAGAAAAGTTCAGCATCACGGAGCCCTACAAAAGCCGTGATAGTAAGAAAAAATTCAGGAATGGGAATGGTGGAAGTTTCCATAAGCAAAAGAAAGTCAAGGAAGAGAAGGAACAAGTTGCTACAGCTTGCATGTTTTGCAAAAAATTCGGCCATTCGACTGAGGAATGCTAGAAGCGCCTCGGCGCTTATTTACGTTGTGGAAGCAGGGAGCATCGCATGCCAGATTGCCCCCTTATGAAAGACCAATCGTCTGGTGGAGGACGTAGGAGGCAGGCTCACCTCAATGCCGTCTTAGAAGAAGAGAAAGCGCCCGAGGATGGTGGGCTTATGGAACGTACTCTTCAACCTTATTCTCGTCCTGCATTTGTGATATTTGACACTGGTGCCTCTCATTCTTTTATCTCCACTACTTTTGTAAAAACATTATCAATTGTATCAGTCCCCTTACCTTCAGATCTCGCTATTACCACACCCTTAGGTTCTAGAACAAAGCTTACCGACTATTATCCTGATAGCGAAGTGATAGTAGAAGGTCATAATCTCCTCGCAAACTTAGTATGCCTTGACATGAAAGGTTATGATATCATTTTAGGGGTAGATTGGCTTGTAGATTATGATGCTTATATCAATTGCCGAAATAGGATTATATCCTTTTGAAAGCTTGATCTTCCAAGATTTTCCTTCCTTGGCATTAAGTACAAGAAGCATCCTACTATCACATCTTCTCTTCACGCTTGCAAACTTATCTCGCATGGATGTGAAGCTTTTCTTGCTTCTGTCATTATTACCGAATCCAAGGAGATTATCTTAGCAGACATTCCTATTGTAAATGAATTCCCCGATGTGTTCCCATCCGAATTACCCAGTTTACCACCCGAGAGGGAAGTAAACTTCACTATTGAACTCATTCCAGGAGCAGCACCTGTTTCTATAGCCCCTTACAGGATGTCCCCCACAGAACTCAAAGAACTAAAGAAGCAGTTACAGGAACTACTGGATAAGGGCTTTATCAGACCTAGCACATCCCCTTGGGGTGCGCCGGTTCTATTTGTGAAAAAGAAGGATGGTTCTCTCAGGCTATACATCAATTACCGGCGACTGAATCAACTTACAATCAAAAATAAGTATCCGTTGCCGCGTATTGATGAGCTCTTTTGATCAGCTTTCGGGAGCAGACTATTTCTCCAAGATTGACCTCAGATCAGGTTATCATCAGGTTAGAATTAAAGAAGAAGACATTTATTAATCGACTTTTCGAAGTCCTTATGGCCACTATGAATTCGTGGTAATGCTGTTCGGGTTGACAAATGCCCCAGCAGCATTTATGCAACTTATGAACAGTGTTTTCCAGCCATATCTAGACCAATTCATCGTCGTCTTCATCGATGACATCTTGATATATTCCAAGACAAAGGAAGAACATGAAGAACATCTGAGGATAGCTTTGCAAACACTTAGAGAACATAAACTTTATGCCAAGCTTAATAAGTGTGAATTCTGGCTCAAGGAAGTTTCATTCCTAGGCCACATTATTTTAAAAGAAGGTATCGATGTGGATCCTTATAAGGTAGAAGCCGTTAAGAATTGGAGCCGGCCAACGACCGTATCGGAAGTATGAAGTTTTCTTGGTCTAGCTGGTTATTATAGAAGATTCATTAAGGATTTCTCAAAGATTACAGTTCTTTTAACTAGACTCACGAGAAAATAAAATCCTTTTGTCTGGTCAGAGGAATGTGACAAGAGTTTCCAAACTCTTAAAAATCATCTTACTACAACTCCTATTCTAACACTACCGATGGATGGTGGTGGATTCGAAGTATATACGGATGCATCTGGCATTGGCCTAGGGTGTGTCCTCATGCAAAATGGAAAAGTAATCTGTTATTCTTCTAGACAATTGAAGCGTCACGAGAAAAATTATCCTATGCATGATTTGGAATTAGCAGTTGTCATTTTTGCCTTGAAAATTTGGCGTCATTATCTCTATGGAGAAAAATTTACGGTCTACTCGGACCACAAAAGCTTGAAGTACTTATTTTCTCAAAAAGAGCTAAATATGAGGCATAGGAGGTGGTTAGAATATCTCAAAGACTTTGATTTTGCTATTCAATATCATCCTGGCAAGGCTAATGCTGTAGCAGATGCACTCAACAGAAAACCAATGGGTATGCTATCAAGTCTCATGATTAGTATGACTAATCTTATTCCTTAATTTGCTCAGTTGAACTTGGTTATTAACAGGAAGGAAGATTTTTTCCTAGCTAATATTCAAGCTCAGCCTACATTAATAGAAGATTTGGTCAAGCTACAAAATGATGATCCTATATTATTGGAGATCAAGGCCAATGTTGAACAAAGGCCGAATTTTTCTATTAAGGATGGAAGATTGCTATTTAAAGACCGAGTATGTGTACCGGATCATGAGGATATGAAGAAATTGATTCTAGAAGAAGCACATAAATTCAGGTATACCATTCACCCAGGTAGTACAAAAATGTATCAGGATCTCCAAAGAAATTTCTGGTGGCCCAACATGAAGAGGGAAATAGTTGATTTCGTGTCTCGCTGTCTCACTTGTCAACAAGTAAAGGCAGAGCATTTTAGACCCGCAGGTAAACTGCATCCCTTGAATATTCTCGAATGAAGTGGGAGAGTATAGGGATGGATTTCATTATGGGTTACCTAAGACAAGAGGTGGACAGATGGTATATGGGTAATCATAGACGATTAACTAAATCTGCACATTTCATACCAATCAAAAGTCGATGGTCTGTGGATATCATGGCGGCATTATACATAAGGGAAATTGTTAAATTACATGGTGTCCCAGTCACTATTATATCTGATAGAGATCCTCGATTCACATCACAGTTTTGGAAGGGTCTACAACAGTCACTAGGGACTAGATTGAATTTCAGCATAGCCTTTCATCCACAAACTGATGGTCAGACAGAAAGAACGAATCAAGTGGTAGAAGACATGCTCAGGGCTTGTGTTATTGATTTTGGAGGTAGTTGGCATGATCACTTACCTCTGGTAGAATTTGCTTATAACAACAGTTATCAAGCTGGCATACAAATGGCACCTTTTGAAGCTCTATATGGAAAAAGTTGTCGATCACCAATATGTTGGAGTGAAATAGGGGAAAGACAATTCCTAGGCCCCGATATTATCAGAGATTCTATAGAGAAGATCAAGCTTATTCAAGAGAGAATAAAGATGGCGCAAGATAGGCAGAAAGTCTTATGCTGATAATCGAAGACGCGACTTGGAATTTCAAGTAGGAGACCATGTGTATCTCAAGATTTCTCCAGGTCATGGTATTCGGAGATTTGGCATTAAGGGCAAACTAACTCCAAGGTTCATTGGCCCGTTTGAAATTCTCGAAAGGGTCGGTGAAGTGGCTTATAGACTGGCTTTACCTCCACAATTAGCAGGAGTTCATAATATATTTCACGTCTCTATGCTAAAGAAGTATGTATATGATCCTGACCATATTATCATTTATGACAATCTGGAGATTCAGAAGGATATGACGTATGAGCAAACGCCAATAAAGATTCTGGAACGGGAAGTGCGTCAACTAAGAAATAAAGTTATTCCTATTGTCAAGATTCAATGGAAAAAAATATGGCCATATGAAGCAACATGGGAAACCGAAGCAACCATGCGGAAAATATTCCTAGAATTATTTTAACTGTAAGTACACTCTCCAATAATCAATGTATTGAATTTGGGGACCAAATTCTTCTAAGTGGGGGAGGGTGTAGTGCCCCAGAATTTATATAATAATTTCTGGATTATTTATAGAATTTTCTGGAATTTATTAGAAATTTATAAATGCTAAATAGATTAAATGGATTATTGAAATAATAAGTCATTATAAGGCCCAATTGTGTTAAATAATTAACCTAGCTTATTTAAATAAAATCCAAAAGGTTTAAGGACCAAGCCCATTAAGTTTGGCCCATATTCTAGAAGGTTATTTAGCCTATTTACATATTTTAAGGATAAATACCATTTGTATAGATAATAATATGGATAATTAACAAAAGAGTTTGATTTATGTTGAATTCTGTACACGTTGGATGTAGCGGTCTATCGTGCGACCGCCACATGCACGTAACGCACCAGTCTTGATGCGTTACACCCTAATAGTTCCGTAAATGGAAGAATGAGTAGAAAGATTAGATCTTTGGGACCCTATCTGCAAGAGAGCAACTTGGGAGAGCTTATAACATTACTAAGGACTCTTGGGGATTAGATTCTGGAAAATTAAGGACTCTAGAATCGAGCTAATCTTCAAACCCTAGCCAGAACCCTATAAATAGGACCTAGTTCTGAACTGAGCGACCCTTACTTATGGCTCGTGAAGAATCAAGGTAAGGAGTCATAATTTCGGGTAAGTTCTTTAGAAGATTTTGTTTAGTATACTTTAGACTAATAGTTCTCCAAATTTCGTGCTAGGAGATCAAGTAACCAAGAAGATAGGGACTTCTAAAGTCGCTGATTCAGTCATAGCAGCCCAGAATTCAGAGCAAAAGATCACTGAAGATCAAGAGATTAGGACATCTAAACGAGGTAATTAGAGTTCAATCCTTTATAACTTTTTGTTCACCTTAGTTTCATCTTTTTACCCTCAAAATTTCACATCTTTAGGTCAAGAGGTCGTGGAGTTAGAGCAGCAGGAAATTACTAAAAAATCACTGGAAAAGGAGAACTAGGGCACGGTTTTCAGACTCAAATTAGAAGCTTAAAGCCTAGTTAAGAGGTAGGTCATCTCATGATTGGCAAAAATATTTTGTTAGGGATAAAAGCCCTCTAGTTTTGATTGATTTCATGCATCATAGATCATGAATTTCATGTTTTAGTAGGTCATGCATACATGTATACTCTTAACCCTAAGTAAGTTAAAAAGGAACTCTCTTGTCAAATTCACAGAAAACCCATGCATACTAGTAGGTTAGCCTTCATTCTATCATGTGGAAGTTTATATATGATTTCCAGACATGATGTAGGTTGAAACGTTAGATTTTTTTTATATATCTTTTCTGCCTGCAGACGATCTGACGCATCAAGGTAAGACCGTCACAATGATCTAACGGCCTTACGACAAGCCGTCACACCTTCTGTTGTTTTTAAATTTCTCCGTTATCTCTGACGGCCATTTACTCAGTGAGTTACAACACTGTAACGGTCCCACGATAAACCGTCACAATCACTGTGACGCCCCCATTCTCGACTGTCAGAGTAATTGTAGACAGAATTAAAGAACAGTCACATTAACTTATAAATATGCCTAGTTATCTAAGTTTTGACCTGTTGATATGACTTTAAATTTATTAATTGGTTCATGATAAGTATCGCATGTTAAAAGCATCTTGAATTATTTTAAGGATATGTTAATTTCATGCCAAAGCACTATAGTTTGTATTAACTCCATGATTTTAAATGTTGTATTAACGGAATTTTATCCTGATTTCATATTGTTACACATTCTTTTTCTATCTATAGAGTCATTTCTTTAAAGTACATGGCACATATTCCGGTATGTTGTCCATTAGTTCACACTTTGCACTATAGGAACATTATTCTTTGGTTTGAGGACCTCTCTATTGGATATTCCTTCCAATGGACTAAGAAATCTTATTTCAAGACCTTCGTAATTCTCCGCGAGCCTGGGATTCCCACTAGGACGCGGGAGTTGGTTGTACCATTAAAGCCCATTTAGGAGATTACACTATCGATGTTTCTGGTTCTAGCAATGTAACGGATCTATACTGGACCGTCAGGATCATCTAACGGCCCAATATAAGACCGTCACATTTCACTAAGTCTATTTTACTATTTCTGGATTCAAACTAATGTAACGGCTGAATACTGGAGCGTCACATCATGTAACGGCCCAGTCCTTGACCGTCACATTGTTTGAGTGCTTAACCCGAGGTTTGACCCAAGGGTTGATGTTCTAAAGTTTCTAGATAGATTATTGATGATCTAGAACTTGCCATATTATCCAAAGAGGCTTAATATAATGAAATAAAAGTTAAAGAAATGTACCGTTATGCTGCCAATTTTTCTCCATAAGCATAACCTTGTTTAAGTCATTCTTGACTCTCGCATTATTAAATTGAAGCGTTCATTCATTGAATAGTGTTATCATGAACTTATTGAATTATACATTCTTGGCCATACTTTATTGTTACATGCGTGGAAGTAGCTTGAATTATACTTGAAGATGCGATCGAGCACTGATTGTGTTCAAGGGCTCTATGCTAGTCCCCTCGACTGATTGTCGGAAACATACTATTATAAACCATGGGATATGATGCTACTGGCGTCGCATTGCGCTGGGAGTACTTTCTCTATAAATAAGTGAAGATCCACGACACGACATGACTTTCTTGTACACGACTTGATATTCCACAGAAATTCATGAAGTACTTGCTCATAAGCAAAAGATGCTGGAGTGATGATTATGTGGCTTGCTAGTACATTCTCATTACATTCTTGTTCTTGAAAGGCCATAACATATTCTTGTTACATTCTTACTAGTTCATACGTGCTCTCATTCTATCTTAAGCGATCATCTTTGTTACTTTGGGTATTCACATGATTGATCGCATTCGAATGATTTTACCTTATTCCTTTAGAGCTAAAATGTTAATTACTTTAATGATGCCTTCATGTTGATGTGAAGATACCTACTGGGCAAGTGTGCTCATTACCTATTTCCAATCTTTTCAGGAGATGGAAGTGATACAAATTCGGATTCGGGTTATGCAAGTAGCGGGTCCGAGAGCGAATGAAAGTATTGTCAAAGATGAGAGTGAAGACTTAGGAAAGTCTAAATTGTTTAGATTGAGTCTATGTAATTTTCCTATTTCTTGAGTCTGATAGATTAGAAGAAGTTGAAAGTTATTGTATTTGGATATTGATTATCAATGAAATAAGTTGGAGTTTGATTAAAATAGTGTGCAATTGTATTTATGTGTGTGATTGTCTTGCGCTCTGATCATTCTTGCTTGCAAGAGGTTTACCATGCCGGCTGTTCACGTTTCTCGAGCGAGTCTTCCGCTGTCATAAAGGCTCGGGACGTGATAGTTTCTAAGACTTTCATTCTCATATTTCAATTTATTTAATTCAAACTTCTCCTTGTTAATTCCTGTAATTTCATTTTTCAGATTGTCAATTTCAGCTTCCAGTGTTTTGTTTTCAGCATTATCAATTTCAGCATGGTTAACACATTTCTATTTCTTTTTCAGTGATTTGTTTTCCTTTCTTATTTTCTCATACATTTCAAACAATTTAGTGTAAGCTTCCTCCCATTGATCTACTGTGTAATCTTCGAAAGGGGAGCTTACCTCTTCAACAGCAGTTGACACAAGGCATTTGTGTTCTTCCTTCTATTTCCGGAATGGATTGATCTTCTCCAAGATTTCCTTAGCAGTCCTGCACACATTCACACTGGGAAATAGGTTAACATCTATCGCCCTTTTTGTCATCTCCAGGGCTTTCGAGTTTTCTGCATTCTTAAGTCTCTTAACAATAGTCCATAAAGATGGATCCTCTGGAACATTGTATGGACTGTGTGCAATCAAAACCCATAAGTTGGAATCTACAGAGATTACATAATCTCTGAACTATCCTAGCCAACTATAAAAACTAGAACCATCAAATCTCAATGGTTCGCCCATGGAAATAGATTTAAACCAAAGACAAGAACACACAAAATGCACCAAAGTTGCAGGATCTGATTTGTAGATTGTAGGATCTAAGGACATAGAAACCCGCTCTGATACCAATTGTTAGGATGACAATGGTGCAACAAGTATTCAGAGGGGGGGGTGAATGAATCCCATTCTAAAAACTTGAACAATTTAAAATATAAACTGAAGACTTTAAACTTATGCGGAATAGAAATCGGTTAAGCTCTACTGAATATGAAAACCAATGAAGCACTAGATAGAACAGATGAACTGTAAAATGCAGACTCCCAAGTAAGTCTATGATGTTGACGTAACCCAAACAAACATGCGTGTACACAAAATCCTTTCAGACAGAACCATAGATAGAAGCGAGCCTAGCATACATCTAACGGTTGACGATTCAGTAAGAAAACCACAGTACACAAAAGCTTTTTAGGTGGTTCAGTCCTCAGGACCTACATCCACCCCACACTCCAACCAGAGTGTGGATTTCGCTACCAGACAGCTTGAATGGCTGGGCCTCACAGCTTGCCAACAACAGCTGAGCTTCACAGCTTGCTTGACCGCTGACTAACAGCTTGATCGCTGGGCTTTATAGCTTAGCCACCGCTGCCTAACAACTTGATCCGCTGGGCCTTACAACTTAGCCACCGCTGATACACAACTTACAAGGAGTATGAAAAATGAAAACAGAAAACCAAAAGATTCAGCATCGGAAAGCTGATAGTGAAAATAAATCAAAATGCTCACGCATGAGCAAACTGGTTTGGATCTGATCCAAAATCCAATGGAACAGGTCTTCAGAACCTTCTCGATCTCGCAATCTCCCTCTTCTTCTTTTTCTTCTCCTTCTCTTTCTGTCTCACTTTTCTCTCTCAAAAGTACAATACTCTGCTTCTTCCTCTCCTTTTCTTCTTCTCAATGATCCTGATCTCTCTATCGCTCAGCAACTCTCTCTCTCTCTCTCTCTTCGCTCCTTCGATCCCCTTTTTCTTGTACTTTTCTATATATCAGTATGAGGAATCTGGCCTCAATTTATATGCCGCGAAAGATTGGGCACGTGGAACACATGTTTCCCGCCCAGAAACTCCAGCAAAAGTGGGCTGATTGAAGTCCACGTGTTAGATCTAGTTGGTGAGAGAACGACACGTGGCTAAGATCAAAAGCCCTCGGATCACGTGCTTCAATTATAGAGACTTGGAAATTTCAATAATCCTACCAATTAGAGTAAAGGCATTTAGTTGAATACATTGTGAGCTGGAGGAGTTCATAAGGACATCATGCACAGACTTATTATATGTTTGAGATGAAACTTGCACCGATTACAAAAATGCATAGACTTGAATGCACGGACCTTTACATGCATTAGGCAGACCTACACTGACCTTTGTATGCATAAGACAAAGATATGCATAGACCCTTTCATGCTTAAGATAAAACCATGCACCGACCCTAATATGTAAGATGCAAAGAATGCACTGACTTATATGCATGAGAACAAAATGTGCACCGACCCTTTGCATGTGTATATCAAAAGATGCACCGACCTAGATATGCTCGATGCAAAAAGTTGCACTGACCTTTATGTGCTTAAGGTAAAACATGCACGGACCTATGTTGCACAAGGCAGAGGATGCACCGACTTTCACATGCGCAAGACAAAACCTGCACCGACCTTGTGTGCATTCACACAGGATGTTCACCGACTATTTGCACAGAAAAACAAAGAATGCACCGACTTTATTATGCGAATGGCAGAACGTGCACCAACCTTGTTCTTCTATATGCGTGCATATGCACTGACCTTTTGTATTGCCTTATGAAGGATGTGCACCGACCCTCTTTAGCTCAAAACAAATGTGCACTGACTTGAATATGAACAAGGTAGAGAAAAGTGCATCGACCTTGGTCTTGCATAGATAGGATGTGCACCGACCTTGGTCTTTCAATATACATGGTACAAAGACGTGCACTAACCGCGTATATGCATCAAGAGTAAATATGCACTGACTTTATATGCAGACGTACGAACTATGCACAAACCTTAGTAAAACTAAGGTAGATATGTATAAACAGAGGCATGCACCGACTTCATATGGCATGAGGCAGAGTGTGCTTCGACCCCAATATGCACAAAATAGAAAATGCATCAATCTTGAATGTTGTCTTACTGAAATATGCACAGACCTACATGTAATCTTGAATGATTATGCAACGACCTGGGTTCAGATGCTAAGACACACAACAGATCTGAATTAAGTGTTCATTCATTTTAGTCTTAACATGATTCATAGAATGTCATTATCAAAACTAGGGTTCCAACACTCTTTACCATATTTGCGCGGTCGACACCCTACTACCGTCGACCAAGGAGGAGGCAGTCGCCATTGAGGCAATGCGCTGCCACCCTATCCATTACGTCAACCTGAAGTTGACCCCTATGCTTTTCAGGTCACTGGGGTTGATCCCACCACTACCACATGGTAGGACCTTTACTGTCACTGATGCTCACTTCAGACTGGGGCCTAACCTTCTGTACTGTTGTCTATAGGCACTCTTGAACCTCCTCCGAGCACTTAGGGGGTGGAGCTAGAGCTAAAGATTGAGACGATTGTGCTATGGTCATCCATTCCATGCCCGCGCAATCACGTCCCTTCACTCACTGCTGCTCAAGGGGAGGTCACCACCCTTCAAGCCATCTCCTCATCTGCTGTACCCGCACTGGCACGCTTAGTGTATCGCCCCCTGCAAGTGGAGGTAGGAGAGAAGGTGTCACATCATTAGACGTTGTCGCCGTCATCTTTGACACCCACCCTTGTCTGTAGTCTCAGGGCAGAGATGTCAGAGGCCACTCCAGGTGTGGGCGTCAGTCCTTTGAGCGCCTCCCATAGCCTACCGAGTGAGTCTTCTGCAATGGCGGGGGGCAAGCAAAAGGCTCTAGAATTGGACGTCATGGCGGCACTGGATCGCTAGTGTCTCCAAGAGAAGAGGAAGAAAAAGGCCGCGACATCGACCCTGTTCGAGCCATCAAGGCCCCTAGCATTGCCTCCCCCTTCGCCGCCATCCATGCCATCACTGCCCTCAGACGTTGGTCCATCCGCATCCATCCTGGCACAGGCACAAGAAGTTAGAGTGCCGCAATCTGCCGCCCCCACTCACTTACCTCCGCTAAAGGAGGTCCATGGGAGCTCGGGCCCCTACGTATTGGCCTGCGACTTGCTGAAGAAGTTGTTGGGGCTAAAGGAGGTCCATGAAAGCCTCTCCCTTGGTGTTGACGAGGGTCTGACGCAACTGGCGACAAAAAATCTGGCATCCGTGGCTCAAGTCCTCGACCTGTGGGGGGGCACTTTAGAGAGGCTAAGCAGTAGTTGGCTTCTAGCGGAAAGGAGCAGGGGGCCTTGGTGAATCGATTCCTACAAGCTCTCCTGGAGTCTCAGGGGCATTCTTTAATGGTGGTGCAAAAAGTGTAGAGGCTAAAAAGTGCCCTGACATGGGAGGAATTTTGGATTTTGAAAAAATTTCGTTTGGGGGAGTTATCTTCCATTTTGATGTAGTGGAGGGGTGGGGATGAGGGAATTACCAACTTACCCTTTCTTTTAGTATTTTTATGTAGGATGAGGGGTGTTAAAATGTAAAAAAAGTCAACAATCTCCTAGAAATCTACAAGAATCTCCTTTCCACCAGTTTTTTAAGATTTTTCATCTCTCCTTCCCATGTATCTATCTCTCTCTTCATTGAAAAATTTATTTAGACACATAAGTTGAGACATTTGGTTGGGCTTCTTATATTGTCAGATATTTCAATAAATTCTTATATTATCAGATATTTCAATCATTGAAATCGTAAAATCCTCTCCCACCATTTGAACTAAACGTAGCCTAAGACACAATTAGATGACCAGGTATAGATGATAACGATGTATCTTTGTTTTTTTCCTCTTATTCTAATAAATGAAGATGATAAGGATTGTATCCTTCACTGAATCCAAAAACTTTGTATCCATATCCTCCTATAAACTTTAGAAAAGAGCAGAATATTGGATTTTCATTAACTTCTACATACATCCTAGATTCCAATTTTTTCAAGTGGAATTCCTCCACCGATTTCATTAGTAACATAATATGCTTTTACTATCAATTAATTATAGTGTTCATTTGTCGATAGAACAATTAATTACCGATTTATTATATCATGATAAGTTTTCAATAGTCGATCTGGATTAATCACAAGCTAGCCCTAATCCATCTTTTAAGAAGCTCTAAAAAACTTGTTACAATCTGATATACAGAACATCCATCATCCCCTCAAAAGTTAACGTCTCTGCCTGGACACTGAAAACTAAGGAAAAATGCTTTGTACACCGCATGCGGTGTACAAAGTCCATGTCAATGTGCAACTTCCTCTCCTGATTTGTCCAAGTAGGCATGACATGAATTGGGTGGGCGAACGAACTGAGGCTTGAGACAGAATTAATGGTCTTGCCACAAAGACATTAAATGGTGAATTTCCCGCACATAGCTCACATTTTGTCATATCGAAAATGCCCTTTTTGGATGGATATATTAAGGCCTTTATTTTATTTCTACTATGTGCTTCATTTTCTCTCATTTTCGCCATGGAAACAGGATGGAGGTTTGATCAAGAGAGGAAACAGAACTCTGCTGATCGAATGAGCCAAAAGGAGAAAAAACAGTACCTACTGGAGCATTTTCTCCTCCTGTTTACTCTGTTTACCTTTTTTCTTTGAAGTAAAAGTGTAACTGAAACTAGACGAAACGTATTCAATGTAAAATGTATTGCAGCGGTATTAATGGCAGACGGTAGGCTGTTATGTTTAAGAATAAATAGATGGAGAGCATTTGTTGTTACACATTAAATATCAAGTTCCAGTTAAGATAGCCGGTTGCATCCCTAAAATTCTATGAAATTATAAGGATTTTTTTGGAATTTTTATAATTTAAATATAATTATTTAAGTCCCAAATAGGTTTAATGGGCTATTTAATGAATAGAGGCCTAATTAATAATTATTTAAAGGTCTATATATCAGATTAGGCTTAAGCCCACACAAGAAGGCCCAAAATACCCAAACCCTAACCTTTTAGCCCCAAGCCCAATTGTAGAAACGTAATTGGGGCTAATTTTGGAATTAAAAAGAGAATAAATAGGATAAATAAGGGATAAAAAATTGATAAATTTGAAAATCTGAAAAGTTTGGACTAAACGCCAAGGGGCGGTCTATCGCACGACCGGCATCTCATAAAAGTGGTCCTCATTTGACCGCTACTGGCTTCCGTGAGCGAGGTCAGATGAACCCTAAAAAGATTAGATTTTTATGCCTTTCAAGGGCCAGAGATCGAAGCTACCTGACCTAGAAACTTGATATAGGACTCTTAGGGATTGATTTGAGCTGAGAATAGGACTCTATGTCGATATAATATAGTAACCCTAACTCAAACCTTATAAATAGACTCAATCTCCTCCCGTGCGAACCCAAATGTTGGATCGCATTTTTTGAAGGTAAGGAGACACTATCTCAGGTAAAGCCTTTTGATGGTTTTTTTTCTCCTTTATATTGTCTAACCCCCCTCCAATTTTCGTGCTAGGAGGTCGAGTCTTTAAGGAGCTAGAAGCCGCAGAATTCGTTGTCCCTCTACAGTCTGCACAGAAGACAGTGCGTCCGTCCAGAAAAGAAGAGGAGATTAGAAGCCCTGAACGAGGTTAGTTCAAGTTCTACCTTTATAACTTATTGTTGTCCTTTGAATCTTCTACCTATTCTCCAAGTTTTGTGACTCTAGGACGAGTGGTTGAAGAGATAGAAGGCCAAGAAGTAGCCGGTTCCACATAGGACGCGCTGGAGCCAGCATCAACTTCTCGCCAGAAATTTGATTCACAGGAGCACATACAGTGGTATGTTATCTCATGGATAGCTAAATTAATAAGTTAGGAATAAAAGCCCTTTGATTACTCATGATTTCATCCACTGTACGTAGAGAATTTTAGGATTTATTTTCACTGCGCATATAGGGTTATTTTTGCATAAATGAAACTTGTCCTTTAATAAGAATATGATAATTTGATTTAATTCATGCAAATCGATGTATCTCCATGTCTTACTTTTCCTCTATCATGACTTGCCTCCATGTTTACAAGAGTTTTCATGCATCACTTGCCCTAGAATAGGGCCTTAATTGCATGGTTTTAACCCTTCTGTCTGGAAGCCTGAAGGCGGTCTCCCGACGATCGTTTCTAGGTAATAGCGGTCTCACGACTGACCGCTTCTATATAAGGCGGTCCTTTCCATGGCCGCAATCTGGTCCTAAAAACCAGCCCTAACCTTAGTTAATTTTCATGATATAATATGCTATGATTATGCCACATCTCACTTGAATATGCCCCTAATCATGTTAGGCACCTTTTGGTTAGCAGAAGCATGTTTTAAACTTAATTTCATTATATGCTAATTTTTTGCCAAACAATATAGTTTTGTAGTAAATGATATTTCCTATGATTTGTGGAATTATTACATGGGTGATTTGATCGCTGTTTTCTACACTATTCCCTCTCATCTTGAGTCTTTCATAAGTACATAGCACGTATTCTGCTACGTGTCTATTAGATACACTTTACACTTATAGGCATATTTTCTTAGAGTTTTGAACCTCTCTACCGGATATTCCTTCTGTCAGACTAGGGGATCATGTTTCAAGGCCTCCGTAAGTCTCCGCGAGCATGGGATTCCCACTAGGACGTCGAGCTGGTTGTACCCTCAAAACCTAATTATCTAGAAAGCACTTTACCGGTGTTTTCTGTGTCCTGGATTGTAGCGGCCCTCAGGCGACCGCTATTGTCAAGTAGCGGTCATCCCGTGACCGCTTTATGCCACTTTATTCTATTTCGTCGACTATTCCTCAGTCTAGCGTCGACTCTATATAGAAACGATCCTGACCTTATCGCCTATTCATGATAGAGGTCCTGTCTTGACCGCTTCTATCCAGAAACGGTCTAGGAACGACCGCTTCTTCCCAGTTCCTGTCTAACTCGGGATTTGACCCAAGGGTTGATTTTCCTATATTCCTAGATGGTCTATTGATTATCTAGAACCTAACACCTTGTTAAAAAGCTATCTGACGAATTATGAAAGTTAAAGAACATTCCGTTATGCGGCCAGATTCCTTCCGTGGTGTGACCTTGTCTTAAATCATTCTTTGAATTCTCATGATCTTATATTGGTGCGTTCTTTACCTTGGATACATTATGATGACACTATTATTGAATCAAATAATATTGGCCGAAACGTTATTATTTCTCATGGAAGTAGATTGATCTGTAACTTGAAGATGCAAGAGCGGGCACGAACAGTGTCCAAGGGCTCCACGCTAGCCCCCTCGACAGATAGCCAAAAAAGTGCTGAAAACCATGGGGTACGATGAACACTGACGTCGCATTGAGCCGGGAGTACTTTTTTTATGGACGGGTGAAAACCATGAGGCAATCTTGTGATAATTTACATGCTTGCTAGTACTTTCTTGTTCATGACATTCTAGTGCATAGCCTTTATGGTTATGAAGTACATTCTTATTAATCAAAGGCCACTTTACCTTATATCTTGCTTGATCATGCTCTATTATTCCTTCACATTCTTCATACCTCTATAGTTCAATTCTTGTTGTTACTATGGTGTTATTCGTGTATTTTATCGCATTTCCCATTGTCTTATTATCTAGAGCAAAAACGTAATTACTTAAAGCTTGCTTCCATGTTGATGTGAAGATACCTACTGGGCAAGTGTGCTGATACCTATTTTTTCCCAATCTTTTCAGGAAGTTCAAGTGTGTCAGACTCGGACTATGCTAGCAATGGGTCTGAGAGCGATGATTGATGGTCAAGAGAGGACGTAGAGTGTCTTGAAGTTAGTTGGAGTCATCATGTAATTTTTATCTTTATTGAGTCATGTTATGTAATTTTCTTTTTCTTGAGTCTAGTGGAATAAGAGTCGATATTATGTAACTTGGATCATTATGATAAATAAAAGTTAGATTTTGATCATACATTGTGTCCATTCATCTTATGTGTGAATGATTTGTGCTTTGATTATATTGCTAGCTTGAGACGTATTGCCGACTGCCTACGTTCTCGAGTTACTTCTGTTGCACACATATGGCTTGGGGCGTGACAGTTAAGTTGTAATGCCCCTAATTTTTCAGATATTTTTCGTGGGTCCCAGAATGTGTTTTATGTTTTACGTGTGTTTTTCCCTAACGAACCTTCGGAACACTATGCAAGGTGAACCGTTGCGTTCTCAGACTCCGGGACGTGACCAACGCATTGTGATCTTTCCGAGGATCGCAAATTTAATTTTTTCATATTTTTATGTATTTCTGGAATTTTTAGGTTTTTCCATTAATAACCCCCCACCCCTTCACTTTCTCTCATTCCCTCTTTCTCACTCTCTCTCTTCTCTTTCTCTCCCCCTCTCCTCTGGCCAGCCGACGGGGGTGATGGTGGGTGAGGCAGGGACGGCGTGAGGGCGAGGAGAATGAGGAAGGGGTGAGGATCGAGGCGCTGGGGGCACGGCGAGCTCGGACGAGCGTTCGGGTGCTCGGCGAGGGTTTCGCGACATTTTCTTCATGGATCGGCGTCCACGGCGCGTGAAATATTCGGTGGAGGTAGGGGGACGGATCCTTAACCCATGTACTTCTATTCCTGTGGTTTTGGTAGGCCGTGGTGAGCCTAATGGGCTTATTTGAGCATTTTTGTTAAAAGAGCATGTTTTGGGGTGTGAGCCCAATCTAGTGTTTTGATCGCATTTTTGGGGTCTAAATGGGTCCTCTCATTGCTAGAGAGGTAGGGGACTAATTTCCCCTTATGTTTCCCATCACATGGGTGTGAACGGGGCGTGGAATGGAGTTTTTCACGATGTTCACCAGTTTCGGGCTCGCGACGGCCTAGCAGTCCTTCCAGAGACTGCTAGGGTGTGAGGCGGTCCTCTGGAGACTGTTAGGGACCCCGTATGACAGTTTGAGCCTTGCGGTCGCGCGATGGACGGCTAGGGTGCCTTAGTGGTCTGGTGAAGACAGCTAGGCTCTGCCTTGCGGCCAGGGCATGACTGTTTGTCCGTGTTTTGATCATTTGAGGTCAGTGGGGTAGCGGCCTTGCGATTGACCGTTAGGCTATGCCTAGCAGTCAGGCAAAGGACCGCCACCCTGCCTGGCAGTCTTGGGAGTGACCACTTGGGGTTTGGTGTGTCTTCGACCATTGCGGTCCTGGCTGGACCGCTAGGCCATGCCTTGCGGTCCGGGAGCGACCGCTAGGCTCTGTGACGGCCCTGAGAGGACCGCCACATGGTTTTCGTGATAGTCGTGTTAGTTTCACGTTGTGTGGGCCCCGGTCGACCCGGTTATGACCCAGTGGTTGACCTTCGGCCTCGTGGATGTCCCAGACACCCTATAGGATCCGTGTCCATATTTTTGGGTGTCTAGAGGTACAGTGTTACCTCGATTAGAGTGCCTGTAGGTTTGGTGGGTCCGGGTGACCCCACGTGTTCCGGGCTTTCGCGTTCTCGCTAGATTGAGTCGCCATGAGTAGGCACGAGTGCGATGGGCTTTCCCCGCATGGTGTGGATTTCTTCAAAAGGTGGTTTCCGAGTGGGCCATGCTTATGGCCTTGGACTGTAAGTCGAGTCACCCAGCCTGGGGCTGGAGGTTTTCTGTGTGTCCCTTGGATGGGGGATTAACCCGACGGCTTGTGAGTTGTCTCAGTATTCGTGCTACCGTGGTTTCAAACCTAGGGATTAGGCTAGATTGACAGCGTTGTGCCGTTATGTACGACGGTCTTGACCCCGAGTCATGTGACTCAAGGACTGTTGGGTTTATTATGTTTAGTGGACCATCTAGAATCTGGTGGCTCCAAGCCACCCGTTACTCTGTGTTACTCGCAATGGGTGTGTGCGTGGCTTTCCGTGTTCACGTTTAGTGACCTCCCATTGGTCGTAGCCTTCTTACGGCACGCGTATGCTGACCCACCCGGGGGTGGTGGAGCGGATTACCCGAGAGAGATGACTTTTAGGCTGGTTACCGTAGGGCCCCCACGCGCAGCCTGAGTCCAAGCTTCGAGGGAAGAACCATCTAGAGGATTTGACCTAGGACGCATGTTCTGTGTGTGCACACTTAGCTGGGGGCTGTCGGACTCGGGCTGACGAGCACGACCCCAGCTAGTCCTTGTTCGTGGTACTGGTTACTTGTCACGCCCCGAGCCTTTATTACAGCGGAAGACTCGCTCTAGGAACGCGAACAGCCGGCATGGTAAGCCTCTTGCAAGCAAGAACGATCAGAGCGCAAGGCAATCACACATAAGAATGCAATCGCACAATATTTACTCAACTTTGACTTTCATTAATAATCAAATCCAATATTTGAATACAACCACTAATTCAACTTCCATCATGCTAGACTCAAGAAATAAAAATTACATAGACTCGACCTAAACAATGTAAACTTCCTAAGTCTTCGCTCATTCTTTATTCACTCTCGGATCTGCTACTTGAACATTCCGAATCCGAACCCGACTCACTTTCATTTCCTGAAAAAGAATAGAAATAGGTAATGAGCACACTTACCCAGTAGGTATCTTCACATCAACATGAAGGCATCATTAAAATAATTAACATTTTTGCTCTAGAGGAATAAGGTAAAATCATGCGAATGTGATCAATCATGCGATGAAACCAAAGTACGTAAGATAGAATGAGAGCAAGTATGAATTAGCAAGAATGTTATAAGAACATGATATAGCCTTTCATGAACAAGAATGTAATGAGAATGTACTAGCAAGCCACATAATCATCACTCTAGTATCTTTTGCTTATGAGCAAGTACTTCGTGAATTTCTGTGGAATATCAAGAAAGTCATGTATAAGTATCAATCATGATGTATCGTGTTGTGAATTTTCACTTATTTATAAAGAAAGTACTCCCAGCGCAATGCGACGCCAGTAGCATCATACCCCATGATTTATAATAGTATGTTTCCGACAATCAACCGAGGGGACTAGCATAGAGCCCTTGAACACAATCAGGGCTCGATCGCATCTTCAAGTATAAATCAAGCTTTTTCCACGCATGTAACAATAAAGTATGGCCAAGAATGTACAATTCCAACAAGCTCTTGATAATAATAATTCAATGAATGAATGCTTTAATAAGAATCATGAGAAATCAAGAATGACTTATACTATGTTATGGTTATGGAAATAAATCGGCAGCATAACGGTACATTCTTTATTTTCCATTCATTATATTAGGTTTCTTGATCAATATGATAAGTTCTAGATCATCAACATCTAGAAACCTTGGAATATCAACCCTTGGTCAAACCTTGGTTAAAATACTCAAGCATGTTGATTTGTTTTCTTCCTCTTTGTTTGTGTGATGTGATGAATGATAAATATGATAAGCAAATCACAATGATCTCAATCAACCTATTAACATGTGGACCATGAACCTAGGCAATCAGAACAAGCTCTAGCATGGGAGATGCTATCTCAAAACTAAACTAAAGAAGGTAAAGAAAAAACACATGCCGGAGCGTGGAGCAATGGAATAAATAAAACACACCACGTGGGTGGAACAAGCAAAGGAAATAAGAGATGTGAGAGAGAAAAAACCAATGCCCAATGCTAAGGAAAGAACGTGATCGCCACTAAGGTAATAAAACAAGCCAAAGACCTGAGCAATACCTTAGAAATATGAGGATGATGCACCCGCCCACGGGAGAGAGAAATCAATGAAATCTGCAGATCTGCTGAATGTAACGGTCCAACACCTGTGCGTCACAGGAGTGTGACGGTCTCCCGCTAAGCCGTTATAGCCACCTGACGCGTCTGATGAAGGTCGTCAGAGTATCTACAGAAACAACTTGTGAATCCTTCGAACTCCAAACCTTCCAGCCGACTAGAAAGCTTGGGCCTCGTCTAATGAACCCTGTAAACCTGCTAAAGAATGTAGAACACAAGAAAATAATCCCAGATTAGCCTTTCACACAAGTGTAGTATCAATAATCAAAGAACTTAAGATCATTCAAAAGGAAAGGGGAATACCGGGGAAGTTTGGTTTTTTAACCCCTCTGGGCGTTTTAAAACGTGGGAAGGATGTTGAGATGATGAAAACAGATGATAGAACATGGAGAAAGGAGTGGGACAATGCTATGATGAGAGGAGGAAGGGAGGAACACAAGTGTGCAAACTATGAACTTTAAAACCCAAAACCGAAGTACTCCCTTGACTATGATGCAGATGGACGTAGAAACAAGCTCCTCTTGGATGGATGTGGCTCCAGAATGTGGCAGTACTTCGATGCAAACTCCAGATTTCTCCCCCATAGGCCATGAAGTTAAGGGTTCTATTTATAGACCCTCCAACTCTCCGGTCGAGTAGAGGATAATCCAGCAAGAAAAGAGGATAATTCCTAGCAAACTATTGAAGATAATACTCCCAAGAGTCCATAGAATCGAACAGAAGGTTCTGAGGATCAGTTTTGGAAGAGAAATCATAAGATCAAACTCTCAATTCGATCATGGAGCGGCAGAGAAAAGACCAGACCAGCCAGGACTCTCTGTTGGATGTAACGGCTACACGATAGACCGTCGCAGGCTTGTAACGCACCAGGAGAAGACCATCACACTAACCTTATCCTCAAGAGGATAAGATCAACGGGAAGAAGTTCTAAACAGTTGGACTCTGCATGAATGTGACGGCCATGGGTGGACGCGTTAGAGGAACGTAACGGCCGCACGACAGACCGTTAGAATCAACGGATAGGCCAAAGGATAAGGATTGACACAAAGGCCTTAAGCCGTAGGACTCTTCAAGATGTAACGGCCCAAGGCTAATGCGTTAGAAGAACGTAACACCCCTATGGTGGACCGTTAGAAATAAGGATCCAAAAAATGATAAGAGCTTGCTAAGCTTCATCCAAACGACAAGTGCCGAGGAAACCAGACTCAACCAAGAGGTTAAGACCCATGAAATAAGCCTCCAACTGATCAAGAAGGCTCAATGAAGAATGAACAACTTGGAGCATCATATAGAATAAACAAGGAGATGACCCAACTTATTGGTCATAAAACGGGTGTCAACAGATGCCCCTCCTTAACGTCCTCTTTGTAGGGGAGCGAGCGGAGGTGAAGTGATAGCGAAATGGGACATGGAGATGAAGCGGAGTGGACTGAAACGCAGGCGTTAAGGCAAACGACACCCGTTCAACCAACAAGCGATAGGAATTTTCTGGAAAACTTTGAACTAATCACAAGGAAATAGCCAACCAAATGACGCATGTCTGGAGGAACTACCTAACTAAGGAAAGGAAAACACGGCTGGCCGCCGGAGGCAACAGAAAGGAAAGGACTGACTAAACTCCAGACAGGAATCTTCAGCTAACCAGATCAAGCGAGCAGATCGAAGAAAGACCTTCCAATTCAGAATGGAAATGACTCTCCTCATTCGAGATCAAGAATACAGCTATTCACCATCATTAAGACATCTGGATAGACAAGGAGTTCATGAATGCTCAAAGAATGCGTATGATGCATGCTGGGCTAAAACAAAAGAAATCATCAAAACAAATGCAAAGAAAGACAAAATAATAAGATACTCGAGAATAATATTGCTAGACCGGAGAAATCAGGGTCAAGACACCATCTGCAACCACAGCGTGCAAGACAGAACCATCGTCCCCAAACCTTTCCAACCTAACGGCCTATCCAACGATTAAACATGTGCGCTTAGATCATCATCATTTTTGTTTAAGGGAAACATCAGATCCCAGAGCACATGAATGACCAGCCGGTTCTCGAGATAATATATCATAGATAACATATAGTAATGCATTAAAAGGGACAAGGGATCGAGATATAATACCTGACTTACCTGCTTGACGAACGGCAGAGCGTGATGCTATTCATAACTTCATCCATGAACAAAAGATTAGCCAATGATAATAAATATGAGCATGAAACAAGGCATAACCATTTGTACGCATGAGAAGCATCAATAATATGCGTCATGGCAGAAAATGCAACCATTCAATCATCAAAAAGTCCATTCCATTCATCAAGAAACTAGCAAGCTGTAACGGCCTAGAGATGGTGCGTCACACCACGTAACGGTCTAGGACTGGGCCGTCAGAGATTGGCGATTCACATTCTTCAATGAAACATACTCAACTGACCTGACGGCCTAAAGAAGATGCGTCAGGGAATGTAACGGTCTGGCGATAGACCGTCACATTTCCTGAGCATTCAAAAAAAACAAACCGAACGGTCAGAAACCATCATTCACACTCTTATTCGCCCTAACAGCCCCAAAAAAACCCCAACCGAGACGACCATCGAGAACACCGACGACCACCGACGAGATGGCCGGCGACGAGCCTCAACCGCCGAAGAGGAGGGAGAGAGGAATGAAAAAGAAGGCGATACGCCGCCTCCACCACCGGATAGAGCGAGAAATGATCCCGCCGCCCGTGGAGGAAGAAACAGCGAGGAGGGAGTCAATGGCGGACGAAGAGGCTCCAACTGCCGAGGGGGATCAAGGGGAAGCACACCAGGATGAAGTGGAACCCACTGTAATGGAGAAGAAGAGGAAGAGGGGCCAATACCACGAGGTAAGACCGTCCGCCCTAATTCTTATTTTTCAATTTTTATGAGTGTTTTATGTGTATGCATGCATGAATGGGGGGTAGAAAATGGGTCTACGAACCCATTAAGATCATATGTAGGCCTTTTGGCCAAAGTGGGAAAAGCCTAGAAAACAAAAGGGAAAATGCCCTTTAGCAGAGAACGTGACGGTCCTTCCAGCGACCGTCACGAGCCTAACGCATCACCCTTGATGCATTAGAGCCATGTGACGCCCCACCCTAGGGCCGTCACAAACACCAGAGACCAAAACTATTTTTTAGGTTTTCAATTTTTTTTTTTTGTTTTCATTATATGAATGCTATGCAACGATTCTACGATGCAATTGATCCCCACGCTAGAAGACATAGCGAGGATCACCGGATTGAGAGTGCATGGACCCGTAGTGACGGGCTGGACCTACAGGGACTACAGAGAGATGGCCCAGGAGCTGCTGGGGCTGGATTTGATCAGGCTGGGCCAGACGTCATCTCAGCTCTCACGATCGCGACTGCAGGAGAGTTTAGGACTGAGAGGAGCAGCGATCACAGTGGGAGAGCTACCTGAGGAGCATATAGACCGAGTGATAGAGCAGGTGCGCCCACACGTGGCGGCAGAGGCGGGACAGGAGGGAGACCGCGTCCTGAGACGGTTCCTGATACTTTTGTTCGGGAAGCTCTTGTTCGCGACTAGAGTGGATGTCATCAGTTGCAGATTGCTATCGATGATCAGAGATTTAGGCAGAGTTGGAAAATACGCATGGGGGGCGGTAGTGCTAGCCTTCTTGTTCGAGTCGCTCAGCACCACGGACCGGCAGACGATGCTGGGCGGCTTCTCACCTTTCCTACAGGTAAGCTTAAATGCTTCCTATTATGCTTATGATTATGCAAATGCTATGCAACCGACTAATACTGACTTCTAAATGCATATCTGGAGCTACATGTTCCTCCCGGGCATCGGGAGAGGCACACTACTCCACCCCGGGTGGATCCCGATCGCCAGACGATGGGTGGTTGCTAGAGACCCGGGTCAATCACCAGATTGACCCGGGCGATCCAGGACGATTTGGATTCTTTCCCGCACACGGCGGTAAGCCCAGAACTATAAATGCCTTCTAAATGCTTTGAATGTTTATGAATGTTCTATATACTGACCAATGGAACAACATGCTTTAGGTGAGATGGACCTCGTACCGAGGCGAGAGCTACGAGGGACAGCCATGGGTGGAGGCAGCCCTCTCGTACTGGGGACGAGACATTTGGCTTCATTGCATCAATGTCATCGAGCCACTCCACTATCGACTGATCCTGCGGACTCGGGGACTACACCAGCTCGAGGTGACCTTTCCACGCCGTGGTGACGAGCGCCCGGGCAAGTCATCAAAGGGCATTAACGGTGACGTGGATTGGTGCGCCCGAAAGGTGAAGTTTGTCCACGACTGGAACAGGCGGGGCAGAGCGGTAAAGGAGTAGGACGAGAGCGATGAGGCGTACTTGAAGGCCTTCTCTCGGCGGTACGGGGACCAGGTGTACCGAGGTACCCGACGACCGGTATGAAATTCTAGACCCTGAACTCTTTCTATATGAAAAAAATGCTTTTATATGAGAATTACTCTGTATGTACTGACTTATATGGTTTCTAAATGCAGCTAGACCCCGAGGGGAGGATAGCCGAGCTCGAGGGGCTACTCCATGCCACCGTCCAGTAGCGGGACGAGTACCGGGCCGCCTTGGAGCTTCTGGTAAGATTCTAAAACCTTGGACCTAAATGATTCATGCTTATGATGAAAATGATGTTAATGATGATTGACTGACCATGACTTCTAAATGCAGCGGGCTGAGGGAGCCCAAAGAGCCGGACCGGATGCCCCGTCATCTTCATCACAGCCTGCCGGGGGCAGGGCTGAGCGGGATGCCGAATTCGCTCGAGCGGTTGCTCGGGCCGAGGAGGCAGAGGTCACCCTCGCAGAGCGGGTAAGATGTTAAATGCTTTGACTTTAAAATGCTTATGCAAAATTTAAATGCTTATTTGACTAATCATGATGAAATGCAAACCACAGGCAAAAGAGCTAGCCGCAGCGGTAGCCGAGGAGGAGCGTGCTCGGACGGAGGCAGAGCGAGGACGATCGGAGGCAGAGCGACTCCGGACAGAGCTGGCCCAGGCACGAGCCGAGGTGGAGAGACTCCGGACCGGGATAGCGGACTTGGATCGCTACCGGACCGAGGCCCGAGAGACACGGCGTCAGATCTTCGAGTTGAAGATTGAGCTGGGGACGATGGAGCGGACAGTGAAGATGATGGGCTGGGGACCGGAGCGGAGTGCCTCTCAAAGTGGGGCACGGAGGAGCGTTGCCCCGAGTGGATCAATAGCAGATTTCCTTGCTAGCTCCTCCGGCCAGCGGAGGAATGAGAGGGCAGAGAGGGGACAGCAGGAAGAGAGTGCCTCCATAGCGCCACCTGCGCGGAGACCCGAGCAGGGTGATGACAAAGGTGGCCCGGAAGACAAGCCGGCCGAGTAAACTTGTATTTTCTTGTTCTTACTTGTAAATGACTTTATAAAAATGGAAAATGGATGAAGAGTTCTTTTTTATGTTTTGTTGTTTTAAGTGAATGAATGGATGAATGTGAATGCAAATGAACATGTATATGAATGTGAATGCAGGAAATGGATATGTGAAAATGTGAATGAAAACACAGGAACAAATGTGGATGATGAATGGCAAATGCAGGAATGAATGTGTGAACAAAAATGTATGTGGACATGTGGAAAAGAACGGATGAAATTGTGTAAATGAAATATGGGTGAATGAGATGTAATGTGTGGATGAAATGACTGGACAGGATGAATTAAATGGAAAGTGTGTAAGACCGCCAGGTCTAATCATCGACAGAACAGAATAGCACAAATACAGCAGCAGATAAAGTGACGGTCTAGATCCAGACCGTCAGACTCCTGTAACGCATCAGATGGAGGCCGTTAGAGATGACAGAGGCCAAACTGCAACATTAAGCAGCAGAAAATGTGACGGCCCACTAAGGAGCGTCAGAATGGTGTAGCGGTCAAATTCTAGACCATTAAAGATGACAGAACCCTGCTATATTAAGGCAGCTTGCAGAAAATGTGACGGTTCAGATGTGAGCGTTAGAGCCAAGTAACGGCTGTGATCGGACCGTCAGGAATGCATGAACAAGAAGAAGCCAAGACTGGACAACAGGAAATGTGACGGCTTAGGGACCATGCGTCACAACATGTAACGGTGCAATGCTAGACCGTTAGACTTGACAGAACGGAATTGGGTCAAAAGAAACCCACAGGAAAATGTGACAGCCCAGAGCTGGGGCGTCAGCGCCAAGTGACGGCCCTACGATAGACCGTCAGAGAATGAAATGTACTCCGAGACGGATTGTGCCGTGAGAGGCCAAACCCGAGGGATGACTACCCAAACCCCCACTAGAACTCTTCTAAACTCGAGATAAGGCCTTCTAACCCAAATCTTATCACTCCAAAGCCAAAAGCAAGCCTTTAAAACTTGGAAACTTAGCCAAAGTTCGTAACTTTGCTGAATTCTCTGCTAGAAGGGCTGAGGAACCTCTCCTAAGGGTAGGAAACACCGTGAAGAGAAGCTTCGAGGTGATGGCCATGGAGGAGAAGATCTACACCGGACCTAACGCTGCGAGAAAAGAGCGTGGAAAGCTACAAAGGTTGACCTTAATCCCCAAACATCTGAGCTCCAATGCTCAAAGAGTGGTAATCTTCTATACCTTAGCCAAGTTCATCAATTCCCTGCACTTCATCTTTCCTCATGATCTTCTTCTTCTTCTAGCCTCTTCCTGGTCTAAGATGCTATTCCAATCTGAAGTGGGTGGCTCCCATGATCAAGGAACTCCCTTTAGAAGTGTTAGCAATCCTTAGGGCATGGCACCTTCAACCTTTATTGGTCTTAGGCAAGAACTTTCAGAAATTATCCTTAGATTGGCCAAGCATCTCAGCCCTCATAGAATTGTGACATCCACAAACACATACCTTCATCTTCCCTTCTTTTGAAGCTACAGTCCTATTAGAGGAGGTAGAAACCTACCTAGCCCTTCCTAAGACTAAGGCGGGGGATGAAGACCTAGTTTGCTACACGGTGGAGCCTATTGACCCGTCCTTGATCTTGAGCGATTTCATTCACAATCCAAAGGACGTGAGGACCATGATCAGCCCGCACCACATTCATTTAATACCCATGGCACAATGGATAGTCTCTCATTGCAAGAATAAGTGGGAGAGATATGAAGCCATAGCCAAGGCGGTGTCGGTTTGCTTATGCGGAGTTTTCCTTTTCACCACTACCGACCACCTCTTAGATACCCAAAATCTTAGCATTATCAGCGGGTTGTGATAGAGAATGTCCATCTCTCAAGTGATCATCTCATATCTCTATGAAGGACTAAGCTCCGCTTGCTTAGGAGGACCTCTATTCGGCTCCATGATACTCCTTGAGTGTTGGATGGGAGTGAGAATCAAATTTCAACCTAAGGAAGATATAATTTCTGCTAGCCGGATCTTCGGGAGCCACCCTTTGTTCTTTATTGGAGGTGCATCTGGATTTTCTTCTCAGGTCGAATGCAAGACGGCGGACAAGAGAACACGGGATGAATGGCGCCTCTTCTTCAACACCTTGCCATTAGAGAAATTCACTATGTGACCAAGAATCCTTCGGAACACTTTTCTTAGAATACCGCGGCGTCAAGGCCTGGACCTCCAGCTAGTGGGAAATACTACCATGGCGATCTACAACCCGCACCGGTGCCATCGTCAGATCGGACTACCCCGAATCGAAGCTCCTGCACTATCACACTACCCTCCCTTTCTAGCTAGGAAGATGGGGACCGAGGAGGATGAAAGAGCAGTTCAGAACGCGCTGATCATGTGGGAGATTAGCAAAGTGCGCCCGTGGCAAGAAGACGTGGAAGAGAACGACAAAGCACGCCGTGGCTACGTGAAAGAGTTGAGGAAGATCCGCCCTCTTGCGGATAGGAAATTGAATATAGTTTGATTTTGTTGATTGATGAAAGATGTTGTTGTAATTAACAATGGGAATTGAAATTTTATTAATTTTATGTTTCATTAAGTTCATTTGAATGAGATGGGAATGCCTTAGTTGTATGAGCATGAGTTCTGACTTGACTTGGCTAGAATGATCTGAAAAACAAAGCCTCTAGAGAGTGTAACGGTTCTGAGAAGGGCCGCCACAAGGATGTAACGGTCTGGCGATAGGCAGTCAGGGGAACGGACTGAGAATTCTGTTCTCTGGAGGGTGTAACGGTCTAAAGACAGACCGTTAGAAATATGTGACGGTCTGGGTGCAGACCGTCAGAGAGAGACATGCTGAAAGAATAAAGCCATTGCCTGAAGACAATGCGACGGTCCAGGATGGACCGTTACATGAGCGTGGTGGCCTGATGCTGGCGCGTTACAGTCCTGAACCTGCATAGTTGTGAGTTTTCAGCCCTGAGCTTGAACCTGCGTTCTGCACACACTTTAGACAATAGACAAGTTAGATCTGTTCTTAGACTCAACCCCTTTCCTTAAAGTAAGTTAGAGAATGACCATTTCTTGATATTTGGTCAAGGGGTGGAGCCTTATCAAATAGGCGGAAGACATAATAGAAATAATGCGATGCATGCAATGCATATGATGGTGTTTTTTTTGGAGTTTTGGGAAATATGTGAATTTTCGTGAGATTTTTGGAAATATTTGATGTTTTTGGGGTTTTGAAATATATGATTTTTGTTTGATTTTGGAAATATATGATTTTTGTTTGATCTTGGAAATATGATGATTTTTTGGGTTTTGAAATATATGATTTTTTTGGGTTTTGGAAATATATGATTTTTTTGGATTTTGGAAATAAGTGCCCCCCTTGACAACGTGGGTTCTTCTTATTATAACGAGAGTTCCCGAGGTTGGCGTGCAACAAGGTGACGACCCCTAGCCAAGACCCAACTTGCATGACGGTGTCTCTACCAGGGCCATACCCAGGGTACTAGTCTTGATCCTAAAAGGAAAATAGAACACAGGGGTAAGCTTAGGCCAGATATAGAAGTTTTTAGGACTTGAGTTCCTCTTCATACAACCCATTAGAGATTTGGTCTGTTACGCCGGGGCTTTGTGTCCGTCATCGAACCTTAGTCCACTCTAGGCATACATGCGACCGGGCTCATTCGTCCCGCGGGGAACTGTACTGCCACTCTTGCCGTGCCTATCTTTCTTTCTCTTTCCGGAGCTTTAGAATCTATGATTGGAAGACTTTTGAGATAATGCTTTTGCTTTTGTCACAAAGATTGCTCCTTTGCCTTCTTCTTTTCTTTTGTGTTTCTTTGCTTGTGGCGTCAGGTCATAATAGACTGCCCCTATTTGAGACCTCCTCTCGTCAGGGTGCCTAGATTGGTTATCGCCTCCTTATTCACCTCTTGCCCCTGGATTCAGCTGAAGAAAGCAACGGACAGGGACTTCGACTTTCCCCCAAAGCATGGCCGAGGAGAAACGGTGTCTACAAAACGGGAAACCTGACCAGGGACGCCGTGTGGTGTGTGATTGCCGTACTCAGGACTCTTTATGGTGAAAGGGAGGGAACACCTCGCTGTTGGGGTGGCACTGATTAGACTCTAAGGAAAGAAACGCTTAAGATACAACCCATTCCATGCGTGAGAGAGCTCCTCACCTTCCGCGTTCACTAAATGATAAGCATTCCCTGGATAAGCCTCTTTTACAACGAACGGCCCTTCCCAGTTAGGTTGTAATTTAGACCTAAGACCTGCAGACCGAATGAATTTACGTTTCAAAACCATATCACCTTTTTGAAATTTACGTTCAATCACCTCCTTTTGAAAATAACACGAAATTCTCTTTTGATAAATGGATACGTGATCGGCCGCGTTCATCCTCTTCTCATCCAAGAGTTCCAACTGAACGAGCAACGCCTCTCGACGCTCGTCGATATTAAGTTCCTTATCGAGCTGCACTCTAAGGGAAGGGATCAAGATCTCATATGAGAGCACCGCCTCCATCCCGTAGGTAAGAGCATAGGGAGTTTGTCCCGTAGGAGTACGGACGGAGGTGCGGTAAGCCCACAGAGCTTCCACTAACCTTTCTGGCCAATCGAAAAATTTATGAGATTCGCATGTCTTCTTTATAATTTTAAGAAGGGTTTTATTAGTGGCCTCGGCTTGACCGTTGCCTTGAGGATAATATGGGGATGAATGATGCAATGCAATATTGAACTTCTTACATAGGTCCTTGAGCTCTTGAGAAACGAACTGGGGTCCGTTGTCGGTGATGATGCTGTTTGGCACTCCGAACTGCTAGATGATATTCTTCATGATAAAGTGGCACACCGTCGAAGCTTTGATCTCTATGTACGCCTCCGCTTCGGCCCATTTGGTGAAGTACTCAGTGGCGGTAAGGATAAAGGATTTCTGCTTGATCTGAGAGTTAGGATCACCGAGCGGGCTGACAACGTCGAAAGCCCACATAGAGAATGGCCAAGGAGCGGAGAGAGGATGGAGAGACGAAGCTGGAGCATGAATTTTATCGGCGTGGAGTTGGCATTTAAGACACCTCCGGACATAGAGGGAGCAATCTTCCTCTAGAGTGGGCCAATAGTAGCCCTGCCTAAGGATCTTCTTCGCTAGAGCCTGGCTATTGACATGACCTTCACCCTCACTAGAATGGGCTGCTTCAGCCACCTTCCAAGCCTCATCATCATCTAAGCATCTCATGAGCATTCCATTGGTAGCACGCCTGTATAGTTCTCCTGCAACGATGGTATACCTTGAGGCGGCTCTCCTTATTGACTTGCGATGCTCGGCATTTGCCCCTTCTGGGAACGATCCGTCCTTGCAAAACAACTCAATCTCATGATACCAGGGCAATTCTTCTTCCTCCAGAATCTCTTCTAGCTTCATCAAAGATACTTCCTTAAGGTCTTCCTTCTCAGCCCTCGCCTCTACAGCTTTCCTAAGGTTGATGTACCAAGGATCCTGAAGAAAGGGTGCGTCCAATCTCTGAACGATGATGGTCTCAATATTCCGATTGAGAGGGAAAGATAGAGAGGAAGCAAGTGAAGCTAAAGCGTCAGCCAGAATGTTCTGAGACCTAGGAGTATGGATATAGATCAGCTTACGGAATTGCCTAGCAAGGAGCATGACCAAATCTTGATAAGGCTTGAGCTTAGGGTCACGAGTGCGGTAAGTGGACAGGACTTGCCGCAGGACGAGCTGAGAGTCTCCTATGATATTCAAGTAATGTGCGCCCAGAAGGTAGCCATGCTTCAGTCCAGCTAGGAGAGCCTCATACTCAGCGATGTTGTTGGTAGCAGGAAATCGAAGTTGATAAGCAAAGGGAATCGTCACTCCCTCTGGATTGAGCAGAACAACGCCTATCCCTCGGCCTTGAGAATTTAGTGCACCATCGAAGTGCAGAGACCAAAAGGGATGATGAGAGATAGCAGAGAGATGCTCATCAGGGAAATCGTCCTGAATAGAGTCAGTGTGAGGGATGGGGAGATGGGCAAGATGCTCAGCGATGGCGTACCCTTTGACCACCTTCTGAACGACAAATGTAATATCGAATTGGGAGAGGAAGCTCTGCCAGCGAGATAACCCACTAGAAAGGACAGGCTTTTCTAAGAGAGAGCGAATCGGGTCCATTCTAGAAATCAACCTAACCGGGTGGGCAAGAAAGTAATGTTTAAGCTTCTGAGCTACCCACACTAAGGTGGCACAAGTCTTCTCCATAACGGTGTATCTGGCTTCAGCTGGGTTGAATAACCGAGAGAGGTAATAAGCAGCCCGCTCTTTTCCTTCCTCATCTACTTGCGCTAAGACCGCCCCTAGGGAGTCCTCAATGACCGAGATGTATAGGATTAGGGGTTTCCCAGGGACAGGAGGTTGCAAAACCGGGGGATTGGATAGATATTCCTTTAGGTCCTCATAGGCCTTTTGACAGTCTTGATTCCATTCAAACTTTACCCCCGCCTTAAGCAATTCATAAAACGGGCGGCACCTTTGAGAATGTTGGGATATGAATCTTCTGATGAATTGTAATCTACCAATCAGACCTCGCAGTTCCGTAATGTTCTTCGGCGGAGGCATGTCCATGACGGCCTTTGCTTTGTTAGGATCAATCTGGATCCCCCGTTTGCTCACTATAAAGCCTAGCAGCTTCCTTGAAGAGACTCCGAATACACACTTCTTCAGATTCATTTTAAGCTTGTACTCCCTGGCTCTTTAAAGCACCTTAGCCAAAATAGAGGGGTGTTCTTCTTTAGTCCTTGACTTCACCAAAATGTCATCCACGTAAGCTTCCATATAGATATGCATCATGTCGTGGAAAATGGCCATCATCGCCCTCTGATAGGTGGCGCCCGCGTTCTTCAGACCGAACGGCATAACCACATAACAGTACGTGCCCCAGGGCGTCGTGAAGGAGGTTTTCTCTTGATCTTCCGGAGCTAGACGGATCTGATTATAGCCTGAGTAACCGTCCATGAATGACAAAGCTTCATACCCGACGGTGTTATCTACCAGGACGTCGATGTGAGGCAGCGGGAAATCATCTTTGGGACATGCTTTATTAAGATCACTGAAATCGATGCAAATACGCACTTTTCCATCCTTCTTGACAACAGGGACTATGTTCGCCACCCACTGAGGATATAGAACCACTCTAATGAATCTGGCCTTGTACAACTTATCGACTTCTTCCTTAATCCTCAAGGCCATGTGGGGGTGAAACCTTCTGATGTGACACAATGATGGAGAAATGTAGAAAGTAAATATGGTCCCTTGGACTTAATTCGCAAACACAATCGTAAGACTCGAGATTTCTTGGAAATCGCCGACCCACCGTGCTCACCCATTACCCGTGGTGACTCGGTGATGCCGAGTCGAGGTGGTGGAACAAGACCCTTGCTGGTAGAGGGCCAGCAAGGCTATGGTTTTCCATCCCGAGGGTACGGTGCCCATGATCAAGGGCGGACCGGGTGCCTTGGGGGCACTGGGTCACTCTCTCACTATAATCCACGGTGACCACACATAAGCTGGTAGCTCCGGGAACGAGCGCTCTCTCACCAACCAGCGGACTAGTTTCGTAGATATTAAATGAACAAATACAGAGGAGAGCAAGGGCAGAAGCTCACCTGGTTGGTTTGAAGAAACCAACCCCGTTCGGAGACGATGGGCGAGCGGGGAAGTGTGGGTTCTCCGCACACTGCGCCGATGAAGCTTGATCCTTGTTAATTAATTACAAACACTACGCCTCACGCAGGAGGGTGAACTTGGGGTGGGGATGCTTGGATTACAACCAAACACTACCTCCTCACAGGGAGGGGCGCTAAGCCAGCCAGGCGGGGTGGGGAGATTTGCTTGAATTGCGCCGATGGAGCACCCTGCCGAATCTGCTCAGGTCTGGAACAGCAGGATAGGGAGTCGGTGTAGTCGCCGCTGTGCACTCCCCCGAGCTCAGAAGTCACCGAAACTAGTGCCGAATGGTTGCTGGCTGACCCTGGTACGTTGGTGAATTTTGGTGGACGGCTCCTTTGTTGCCACCGGTCGGAGTAGACCCTGGAACAGGTGCCCTGCGCTCTGACTTGTTCTGGTTCCAGGATGCAGTAGCAGAAAGATCCGGGCGCCACGACCACTCCCGAAGCCCGAACGAGGCGAGACCAAAATGAGAACGACCGCAGACGAGTCCTCTTAGAATGGCCACCAGGGAGGGAACCAGATGATGTCGGGACAGAGAGGGAGAGCCCGTTGAGTGGGGAGGTGTCTGGTCAGGTCCTGAGTGGCCTGATCTGCGCACCCGGGGGAGAAAAATTAGAAAACGTTCCTCCGGGTGCCAAACGGGATGCCGTCTTCTGCTGATGGAAGTAGATTGGATGTAAAAGACCCCGGCCACACGACATCTTCAGAAGTGATGGGGTGTGACCGTGGGAGCTTCTTCACTACAGCTCTGGTCCAGGTTCAGGTCCCGGTTGCGCAGTTGGACGAGAACGAACCCTCCGGACAGTAGGGATGTCGAATGCTGGCGAGACCACCTCGGCTGCAAAGCCGTCTGGAAGCGCTTTCCGTCGATGTATGGTACGTATTCAGGTGATGCCTTATGACTCCGTGGATGTTTCTGCAAGTCGCCCTTTCCACTGCTACCTGCAGGTTGACAGAGCAAAGGGGCTGTTTGGTGGAGTAGGGTTGGTGTGGGGGGTGGAGGGGTAGCAAAGAGGGGTGGAGGCTGTTGGTAGTTGCTGGGGAGGAGTGGTTAGGGGTGGTGAGAGGGGAGGAGCAGGGAGAATAGAGTGCCTTAGGGGGGTGATGGGGTGAAGGGGGGGGGCGCAATTGGGCTTGGGGAGGGTGGTGGTGGTGGTCGGCCAAGGCCAAAGGGGAGAGGAGGGGGTGAAGGGGGTCGCACCAAGTGGGGGGGAAAGGGATTCAAATCCCCTAGGGGAAGTGAGGGGTGTATTGGGGAGAGGAATGGGTGCTTGGGGAAGAGGGAAGGTTGCTAGGGAAGTGGGATGGGTGCTTTGGAGAATGAAGGGGTGCCTAGGAAGGTGAAAGGTTGCTTGGGGATATGGTGTGAGTAATGGGGGAATTAAGTGGACCTTGGGAAGGGGAAGGGTTGGGCTGAGGTGGAGGATGATGTGGCAAGGTGAAGAGAGAGAGGGGGGGCGAAATTGGGAGAGAGAGAGAAGAGAGAGAGGGGGTTCGCCCCTTCTTGAGAGAGAGAGAGAGGTAGAGTGAGAGAGAGAGAGAGAGCACAAGGGTTTTCAATATTTAACTCAAACTTTCATTAGTTCCAAATGGAGGGTTTGGGGCCCTATTTATAGGGAACCCAAAATTTACAAAAAGTCCCTGCTAGAAAGACTAATGACACATTTCTAGGGGGAAGGGGGCACAAGTGGGCCAAGCCCAAGTGATTGGGCCCAACACCCACGTGATGACTACTAGACTTAGGAACATAACTACATAACATAGGTACTGGACTCAAATAAAAGACAAATTACATCAAAATGACTCAAAAATAAAGACAAGAAGTACACCAAGTGATCCATCAGAGTGCTGTGGAGGCCTGGATGACATGGAGCCCAAGTCTGGCCCTCATCGAAAGGATGGGAAGTCCCGAGCCAGAGGAAATCATGGGTGATGTCCTCATCAATTCCCCCGGGCCGCGAAGAGCTCGACTCTGTCGAGTAGGGGCCCTCCCTGTGCGATACTGCTCCAATAGGTCGGGGTCCAGCTGTTGGAGATCCTCCTGACTCACCCAGGCGTCATCCGAAGGTGGCCGTCCCTTCGACTTAACCAGATATCACTCATACGCCTTGCTCCGTGTGGTGGTGATCTGTTCACCTAATATCCGCTCCACTTGATCACGCTGGTTTCTCGGGCCGGATGGAGCTCTCGTTTGTGTAGGGACTCTCTCAAGGGGTGGGATAGGCTGGATCTCCTCACTGGGTGTCACCGTGGGACCCTTGTAGGGCACTAGGTCAGCTACATTGAAAGTGGGAGTTACTCCGTATTCCTCGGGGAGGTCCAACACATAAGCATCAGTGCTAAGGCGTCTCAACACCTGAAAGGGGCCGGCTCCATGAGACCTCAACTTTGAGATATTTCCAGGGAATAACCTCTCAGTTCTCACCATCACAAAATCACCAACTTGGAATTCTTGGCGGCGGCGGTGGGAATCGGCTGACTTCTTATAAACCTCATTGCTCTTGTTGATTTGTTTGTGAATAGTGCCATGCAGTGTCATGAATGATGATCCTCTAAAGATGAAGGGAGGGCCTGGACAACCAAATTCAGCCCTATCAAGTGTTACATTGGTTTTGACGGACTTAGGGGACCGGGGCATCCATAAATGGCTCTATCATGCATGGACTTCATAACAATGGTTGGAGGGCCGGGGCATCCATAGGGGAATCTATTGCGCATGGGTATAGCAAATGCCGGGGGTCCCAGACATCCATGAATGATCGTAACATGCTTAAGACCAATGATGAATGTGGGAGGACCTTTGAACCAATCATGCATCCGACTTGACATGTGGGTGTCATGTATGAAAGGACCCGACTTTCTATTCATGCCAAGTGGTGTGATGTGCCAAGACATAGGAATTCCTTTCCCATAGGTGACTTCCTTGTGTGGGGTGGTGGGGTGGCCTTTGAGCTTCCACTCAAAAGGGTCGTAGGAGTCAAAGAAGGTATGTGTCATGGAGTGGGGCACTTCATTGTTTCCTAGGGGTATTTCACCCATGGCCATGGTATACTTGGTGTGGGCCGGGTCTTGAGAGAGGTGGGCTTGGTCTATCCTGGTTGGTTGGGGTAGGAAAAGGTTGGTGGTGAGTAAGGTGGGTGGGTATAGGAAGGGATCGAAGGGGTCATGGTAAGAGTCACCTAGGGAGAGGAACTCTAGGCCCTCATGGTCCTCACATAGTGGTGAGTCATCCTCCTCTACTCGAACAATTGGGTCGAAGTTCATGAATGGAGGGCTTGATGTTCTACCCGAGATAAGCAACTCTAGTTTGTGGATAGCATCGGGCTCATCGGGTGTAGGGAGGAATAGAAGAAGGTCGCTAGTGTAGCAACCCACAGTGTAAATCGAGGAGATGGACTCGACACATAGGTGTAAGAGGTCAAGGCTCCTAGGTCGGTCGGCTACAGTGGTCAACATGCTAGTTAACTCCATTTGCCAAGCTATACCCTTAAGAAGATCCCCTAATGTTTCCACTTGGTAGGATGATTAGATTGTGGTGTGATAGGTGGATAAGGGTACTATGGGGAGGTGTTGTTCCATGGGAGGGCAAACATGGGCCATGATATCTCTAATTGGGTTATCCTTTAGCCAACGTAAAAGGGGTTCTCCTAAGATGAGCTCGGCCCCAACTAGGGAGGGTGGTGTAGGGTGAAGACAACTGTGCGAGGTTTCTTCTTCAACTTGGACATGTGTTCCCCCCACAGTTGGGATGGTGACCATGGTGTTCTCCTCCTCTAGGTGGTTGGGTGTGTGAGCCATGATGCTTTTTACACATGGGATGGGAACTTCCTGGCCTAACTCATGACATTGTGACTCGTATTCTTCTTCCCAATCGGGGGAGGCCTCATGTACCTCAATCACATTCTTATCCCTTTGGGGTGTGGGGGTTTTACTCTCCAAGGGAATGGGAAGGTCTTTTGGGGATGGGGTGATGAAGGTTGGGGCATGGTGCACCCGGGGTGGTGAGGGTGTTCGAACTTGGGTTGGGTTTGGGAGTGGAAGAAGTGGAGACCTAAGTTGGGGTAGGATTGGGGTTGGTAGTGGAAGATGGGTGGGTTGAGGAGGATTGGGTTGATTGGTTTTGGGGGGGGGGGTGTCCCTTTTAGGGGATGATGGAGGGGTGGTGGTGGGGACCGTGGAAGCTTGTGGGGTGTGGGTTTGATGAAGAATTTTGGGTTGGGTGGTGGCCAATTTGGTTTGAATGGTGGTGGTGATCGGGATTGGAATCATTTGGGGTGGTGGAGTTTGGGCCCTAAGGGAGGTCTTGGGTTGACTGGAAGGGAAAGGGGGAGTGGGAGTGCTCCTCGGGTTATGGTTCTCAAGGTAGGAGTGGGAAGGTCGGGGAGTGAAGATCTTCCTAATCTCAATCTTCATCTCTTCCCATGAGTCTTTGGGTCTTTTGGCTTCCCATCCAAATTCATCCCGAGGTGACCAAGCTCTAGGGCCGTGGTTCCTTTTTACTTCGAACCGGTCAAGTCGGGTGGTGAGGGTATCTAGACAGTTATGAATCTTGTTGATGGCAGTGTCAAATTGGTCCATGGGTACTTGGGGCATCTCCCCAGGGTGGTCATGCAATGGAGTGATGGAAATCATGATGCAAGGGAGACTCAAATGTCAATGCCCTAGGACTAGACTCGTAGAGACAAGTCTAAAACTTGCTCTGATACAACTTGAAGTGACACAATGATGGAGAAATGCAGCAAGTAAATATGGTCCCTTGGACTTAATTCGCAAATACAATCGTAAGACTCGAGATTTCTTGGAAATCGCCGACCCACCGTGCTCACCCGTTACCCGTGGTGACTCGGTGATGCCGAGTCGAGGTGGTGGAACAAGACCCTTGCTGGTAGAGGGCCAGCAAGGCTATAGTTTTCCCTCCCGAGGGTACGGTGCCCACGATCAAGGGCGGACTGGGTGCCTTGGGGGCACTAGGTCACTCTCTCACTATAATCCACGGTGACCACACATAAGCTGGTAGCTCTGGGAACGAGCACTCTCTCACCAACCAGCGGACAAGTTTCACAGATATTAAATGAACAAATACAGAGGAGAGCAAGGGCAGAAGCTCACCTAGTTGATTTGAAGAAACCAACCCCGTTCGGAGACGATGGGCGAGCGGGGAAGTGTGGGTTCCCCGCACACTGCGCCGATGAAGCTTGATCCCTGTTAATTAATTACAAACACTACGCCTCACGCAGGAGGGTGGACTTGGGGTGGGGATGCTTGGATTACAACCAAACACTACCTCCTCACAGGGAGGGGCGCTAAGCCGGCCAGGCGGGGTGGGGAGATTTACTTGAATTGCGCCGATGGAGCACCCTGCCGAATCTGCCCAGGTCTGGAACAGCAGGATAGGGAGTCGGTGTAGTCGCCGTTGTGCACTCCCACGAGCTCAGAAGTCGCTGAAACCAGTGCCGAATGGTTGCTGGCTGACCCTAGTCTGCTGGTAGGTGAGAGAGCGCTCGTTCCCGGAGCTTCCAGTTTATGTGCAGTCACCGTGGGCTAAAGTGAGAGAGTGACCCAATGCCCTTAGGGCACCTGGCCCGCCCTTGATTGTGGGCACTGTACCCTCAGGAAGGAAAACCATAGCCTTGCTGGCCCTCTACCGGCAAGGGTCTTGTTCCACCACCTCGACTCCGCATCACCGAGTCACCACGGGTAATGGGTGTGCACGGTGGGTCGGCGATTTCCAATCAATCTCGAGTCTTACGATTGTGTTTGCAAATAAGGTGCAAGGGTCCACATTCACCTACTGCATTCTTCATCATTTGTCTTAGTGTGTCACATCACCTTCTTGACCGTTATTTCACAGGTGTTGCCCCTGGTTTAAGCACAAGTCGATGTTCTACTAAGGAGGTGTCAAGACCTGGCATGTCCTCATAAGACCAGGTGAAAGAATCGCTATACTCCCTCAGAACCTTGATCAAATCCTCTTCTACTTGCGGAGGGAGATTAGCGCCAATAATGATGGCCTTGGGTCTTCTTCAGTTCCCAAATTTATTTCCTTCGTAGGTTCATCCACTGCTGACGATGGCTCATCGAATCTCTTTAGTCCCTGTGCATACAAATCGGCAGTGTCATCTACGTTGCTATCCTCGTCGATTGGATCTTTTTCATCCAAGATTTCATAGACACCGAGTCCATCATTGCTCCACACCTCCTCTATTTTCTCTTCATCCTCAATCATGATTACCGTAGCAACAAATTCTGGACACTTCAAAAGAGCATGA